>JAYMFT010000022.1:28465-41637 GCA_038088735.1 Panulirus argus | reverse complement strand
GTGTTGTCCCCCCCCCCCCCCATCACATTCCCTCAATTTTCCATTGTCTCATCTCTCTTTCCTTGATTCCTCTCCCATTCCTCTACTCCCTCACACCCATCTTCACTCCATACCTCTTCCTCCATCTTCCGTGTATCCCTCCTTCCAATTCTCTTTCCCTCTCCCTTGTTTCTTTCCTCTCCCGTCCGGTGCGGATCCCTCCAGCAGCCGGCCCCTGGATTCCCCTGGCTGCTTCACACATGGTCGAGCTGAGTCAGGTCGGAGGGGGCAGGAGCCACTTTGAAGTTTGGGCGGTGATCCCCGTGAGGCGGGAGACCCCTACGGCCCATATTACCTTATAAATGTAAGATGAGCTCAAATGGACTTGCCTGACCGCTCGCCCAGGTAACTTCTCCAGGGATCGCCGGGTCAGACACTCAGAGGCGGCTCCGAGGAGGAAACTAACTTTAGCCCCGTGCCCACTTACCAACTTGTGTTTGGTTGTAATTTGCACTTGTAGGTCTAGTTTTCGTAGGTGATTGGCCTACATTGGGTGGTAATATCAGGATTCACAACATCGCCTTTTTTCTGTAAGGTCTTTGGGTTGTTCTTTCCGCAAGTTGATTTTTTTTCAAGCAAAGCGAGTAATATTTGTTGAGCCCACATAAGATATTCCCGCTAATGGACTTCACAAAGGTAAAGAAACTTACCAAGATTCTGTTACCATTAGTAACTCACAAGATTATTCAATCATATTTACATCGCCTGTGTTTGTTTTAGGGATACTGTTCGAATAACGCAAGAAATATTCTTCACACATCGACACCGTCACAGGAATCAAAGTGGAAAGTGGTCTCTCGTGCGTGCTGAAGGTCACAACCTAAAGGACTTTCGCCGAGACACATGATAACTTGAGGAGTTGGTTCACATCTGCCTGGAGGAGGATCTCGCCTGTAAGGTCGTGGGCACCCTCCTCGTCCGTATCTTCTTCAGTAGCTTTCGCTCATGTCATTCTTGGGGACCCTCTTTCATCTGTTCCCAGGCTACCCTGTCATTGTCACTGTAGGGTTCTTAACATACTCATACATATTATCAAATGTCTCCTCGTCTTTATTGTTTAAGAGACCGTTACATATATTTGCTGGCAGGGACCTTGTTTACACTTTTGATCGCATTACCCTAGAAACTCCCCATTCATGTCAGCCTGGCACCCTTCATATTCATCATAAAAGACCTATGGTGTTACCTTAGGGGTGCCCACTAGTGCTATCCTAAAAGATCTAGGATTGTTATCCTGTGACACTTAATGTGAGGGGATCACAATCGTTACTCTGACAGGACCGTCACTCCACCTCTAAGGGGCCCTTACTGTAACTGAGAAAGGACTAGTTCGCTGAGTCCCTTAGTGTTATGCTGAGGGGACTGACTTCTGGTGCTATTCTGAGAGGGCCCCTTGTTTGACTCTTAAAGGGTAAGGCCTCCCAGTGTGTTGCTGCGGGGATCACTTGTACTGTTCTAAGAGACCCTTAGTGTTATGCCTGAGGGAAGGCACTAGTGCTACTCTAAGAGGCCACTAGTATTACTCTAAGGAGACTAGCAGTCCTGCTCGTAGTGTTGCTGCAAGGGGACCACTAGTAGTATTCTAAGAGGCGCCTAGTATCACTCGGAAGGATATCTGTAGCAGTAAAGTGTTCGCTGCATGTACTGGCTCGTTCCCAACCTTTACATCTCTGATGACAGTCTTTGATGACTTGGGCTTTCAGCTCGAAATTCTTGGCAATTCATCTTCCAGAATTAGCCTTAATTGCCAGAGGAAAGTTGTCCGAAAGCCTATCTAACGACCTGGACGTCCGGATCGTGTCCTACTATGGCCACACGTCAGCCTATGATTGCCGATGACGACTTCCTTCAGTAAGCAGCCTAAAAAAAAAAAAAATGAAATTCTTCCAGCAAGCAGTAGTAGCAAGAGGGGTCAAGGACCCTCACGAGTAAATGTATCCAGCAATATCGCGATAATAGAAATGTGAAATTACACTGCAGTACGGTTAGTGCAGTCCTTAAGAAACATGAATTCTTTGTCGAGCGGTCTACTATCCTCCTCACTGAGGAACCAACGCTGGTATAAAGTGAGCGCTGTCTCCTCTGTAGCAGCTTGCAAATGAAGTAGCAACTGTGTAATGATGTCTGTCGTCCACAAAGTCATTCAGTTATGTGTTGAGTTGAGTACTGCCCTTGGTGGACTACTTCTCTTTGCGGAAATCTCTGGCTCAAAGCGTCACCTTGTTGACCACTGACATTCCTGTGATTACTGTTTCTTAAAGATTTAGTAACATTACGGTTGTCGTAACCATTATGATGCATTTATTAGATCTAGTGAGTGAAACTGGTTACAAGAGAATTACACGGGTACTTCTTAGATTATTTTTTTGATTATCATTAAAACCTGTACACTTTTTTCGTTGGTCGTATGAACTTCATATACAAAAATTATACAGTTTTATTTACTAATAGAGTGTACTATTTCAAGATATCTCTAATGAAACTCGTCCTAGTTTCCTCGACCCAGGAGAACTTCTAGGTGGCTTCTCAATAACGTATTGCTGTGAATTTTTATAACATTTCAGCCATGAATGACAGGCGCCTAGGTACAGACCGGGAGAACAAGCCTCGAGGCTTCACTCCCTCGCCTGACGCCCTCGGCAAAAGAAAACAAAAAATGCCTGGCGGACACCAGGTCACTTTCAATAAATGAATTGAACCTGGTTCACGAACTGTAACATTTACTCGCCAGTGATGACCTGGAGACACAGTCATACCGCACCTCATACTGAACCGAGAAGCGTGCGTCCGGCTGTGGTGTTTCGGTCAATGTGGTTAATGGTGGGTGAGTAGCGCTACAGCGGTGATGTCGATCGACTTCAGAATGAAATGATGCTGCCTGACCCCTTGAGCACGATGCAAAGCCTTTTAGCGCGATGATGAGATCTTTGAGCACGATGGTAAGGTCCTTGAGCCCGATGGTATGCCTTTGAGCACGATGGCAAGGTCCTTCAGCACGATGGTAAGGCCTTTGAGCACGATGGTAAGACCCTGGAGCACGATGGTGAGGCCTTTGAGCACGATGGTAAGGCCTTTGAGCACGATGTTGAGGCCTTTGAGCACGATGGTAGGGCCTTTGAGCAGATGTTGAGGCCTTTGAGCACGATGGTGAGGCCTTTGAGCACGATGGTACGATGATTGAACATAAAGTCATCGCCTTTCACTTGACCCCCAAGGGTCACGTCCATAGTTTCTCCATCACACCCAAGGAGGGTAAATTCGTGCTCAAGTCAGCTGCGGCTCAGGACTGGAGTAATAACACATGTTCTCCATCAGGCTAACTGTTCACGACACCGTTGAATATCATTCACTGCTGAACTTGGACTTTGAAGAAGATGCGCCATCTGTCTATTGAAGGAACCTAGGTGTTAGAAATGGTTTACACTGTTGTTGAAACTAACTTATGTACCTTCGATTTTTCTCAAGTCCTTTATAACACACATAAAATCAATAGATAAATCCTTGAGCTTGAAGGTACTTTTCACTGATGACATGTTATCACTGTTGTTTGCGGAAGGTCTGCAGTAGAAGCAAACAAAAGATCTTCCTCATGTGCTTATCTTATGAAGACATGTATACATAGACAAGTACTTTCAGACAATATTGGATGATGTGAAACTTCTGAATAATCAAAGATAACGAATATTCCATGAAAATTTTCTATGAAGTTTTTACCGCCATCTCGATCTTGCTCTTGAACAAATAAATAATTTACGTGCGTTTTTGTAAGCGTTAGAATGATGCAGTAAGAAGATATTGTACAAATAATGGATGTCCGGTATGTATGAACGTTTAAGTGCATCCACTCTCGGATTATCTTCGTTTCCTGAATTTAGTCGCATTGATGACTCGTTGCGTTGTCGTTATTTTTAACGACCTCTTACTTTGTTGCTATAAGTGGTAAATGTTATTTTCAAAAACATAAACTTAATACCTTTCTCATTCTACTGTCTTACATGCTATCATGAGAGCCCTTTTTCCTTCTAATCATCTCGTAATGAGATTTTTTGATTAGTTTATTTGTAAAAGTACATTGATGTAATTTGCGAGGATTATTAGTAAACTCAACGAAAACCTTTTCCAGATTTCCACTAGAACCATTATGATTTATGCGTGTTGTTTGTCTATTTCTTATACTTTACTAAGGTTCTGTTATATTACTGAAAATGAAGAGAAATACTCTCAGTGCAGAGCTTTCTTAAACCAGACCTTTATGTTGCCTTGTGTAGTGATGGTTATTGACCAAACTACCGGCATTATTGACTATCATACTGTCGTTTCTGACTACCATACTCTCGTTGTTCACAAGCGAACTGTCGTTCTTAACTACTATACTATCGTTGTTAACTACCATACTGTCGTAGTAGACTACAGTACTGTCGTTGATGACTGCCGTACTGTAATAGCTAATTACCAAACTATCGACGTTGACTACCATGCTGTAGTAAACTACCATACTATCGTAGTTAACTGTCATACTATCGAAGTTGACTACTATGTGGTAGCAGTTAACTACAATACAATCGAAGTCGACTGCCATCCTGTAGCAGTTAACTACCATACTGTTGTAGATGACTACCATACTGTATTTACCTATTTGAACATTACAGAGAAAAGAGTTCTATACTCGTGGGGCCACATCTTGAACCTTCTCTACTTTCAGGGGAGTTCCGCAGTATTGCTGACCGTACGGTTAATCTTGTCTCAGCATGAAACTTTGTAACGTCTCCTTTACTATTTCTCCTCAGCTGCAGTTTTACCATTTCCTCTTCAGTTCTCTCCTCTCAGCTTTTGTGTTACCAGTCCTTCCGTACAGTGTGCTCCTCAGCTGAAGCGTTACGACCACATTCCTCTTTGTGTTGTTTCTTCTCAGCTTCACTCGCCTCTTGGTCACGACACGCACACCCTCGCTGCTCCAGTGTACCATATATACATCTTTATGTACCTCTGCTCCTTGAGTGTTGTACAGGACAAGCCCAAGACCAGCGCCTGATGGTCTAAGCCACGGATAGCTCAGTGCCACCGCTGAACAAATATTTATCGGTAATTCCCTATAAATGTTAAGTGAGTGAAAGATGATACAAGATCCCTCAACAATGAAGCTTAAGCAATATCAATTATTCAGCCATATTTGTTTTCCTCAGAAGATTTTACGTCTTTTGTTCTTTTTCTTAAACTCTGTCCCTTACCTTGTGGGACTGTACCTGCATCAAAACCCACCAGAGCTACCACACACCCTCAGGTGTGTTAGGGAGACACCCTGATGTGTCATGCCTCTTCACTCACTTAAAGCTGCCTTTTGTTGCCTGTGGCCCCAAAGCACCATCTTCACAGTGTACGCTCAGTGACGTTATTTTCGCTTCTGTAGCAGAAAACTTCTGCGGCATTTTTCTGTATTTCTATTTCACCTACTGACACACACAAAAAAAAATCGAAAGGACCCATTGATCTGTAACTCTTTGAATTCCTTGTATTCCCATTGTATCTTTCTGTTTTGTACCTCAACATATGTTTCATTCATAGCAGTCCTTTAGAAGAGTTGATGATCGTAAATGTATTCATCAAGACAGTCCTCACTGATAACATAACTTTCGTTACACTGAGTAGGCCTCTATCCACAAATGACTTCTCAAATTCAGTATATTCAGAAAAACTAAAGATTCTGTCGTCATTATTCAGATGATACACTTTCTTATGAAAGTGTATTGAGCTGCAGTTATTGCTGAAATTCAGAGGAAAAAATAATTCTGATAGATGCGGAGGTGAGTAAAATGGTTATCTGTTCCTCTGAAATCCTAGAATTAATGCGGGGAAAGATTTCATTTGTCAGTGAGAGGCTCTGTTCAACGTCTACATCAGCGAAAGGAGGAAACCCATAGGAATTTCCACGGTTACATATTTTTGTTATCTCAGGTGTTCTAAACCTCAGCTGGAAGACCTTATTTATGGTCTCTCATAAAACAAGGTTACTGTGTATTACGATTATGTAGGCGTCAGCCACTGCATGTGCGTTCGCGTCACCTACTTCGGATATGTGCGGCTCGTCACATACTGTATTATGTGAACATTATCTACTGCATCGTGTGTACACATGCTACCTCAGCTATGTGTACGTCGCTGCTGCATGTATTTATACCTCAGCTACAGTATGAGAACGTCAGATTTTGTATGTGTGTGTATGTGCCTCAGCTAAAGTTCATAATCGTTAGCTGCTATGTGTTTGCGTCACCTTCTATATATGAGCAACAGCTACTGTACTTTATGTATACGTCAGCCATTGACGTATGCATTTAATATTTCCCTCCTCCCCTCACCGTGTGTAGTCACCACGGACACAAACTGTGGAGAGCAACACCCGCTGCCCGTAATAACACCATGTGCAGCTCGAGGTCGAGGTGTTCAGTCTTCGTGGTAATGGTACGAGTTGGCTCTTTTCAGAACAATCTCAGTATCACATATTCAGGAAATAATCGCAATACGTTAAAGAGAAACGACCGTCTTTGTTATTTCTGTCACATATCCCTTGAAAATGTAAATAGTTTATGGAGTAATTTATTCCCAACAAAGTCTGCTCGTTCCAGATGCATGGAATGGTTCGGCGGGAAGACCTATCCGGGGAGGACGACGACGTTCCGGTAATTTACTGGACTGGCTGGAGGACGGGGAACGCCTACACCAAATTCTCTTCCGCTGTGGCAATAGATCAGACTGCTTGCCCGTCCCTGAGGAAGCGTATCTCACTCAATAGTATGAGATAATTAACCTGGGATTAATTCTCAATCAGACTCATTACCTGTCCGCAATGATTGCCACTGCCCAGAGGAAAGCCCACCTCGGGAGCCGCCTTGCAATTGCATCTGCAACTTGCGATCAGCTGACGTTTTTCCCAGATAGTATCGTTCACAGAGGCAACTTGGCACCGGTTCACAAATGGAAGAAACCTTAGAGTGTCTTCTTCCTTAGGTCGACTCTGATTGGCTAATTTAGAAGTCCTCTTGCCTCCCATTGGTTACTTAGATATTAGGATCTTAGTAAAGCCATAAATTGTGCACCGGGCGCATTTGATGTGCCCCGTATCCGACTCGAATATTAATTGAACAACGATCGAATGGTGAAGAAACGTTGATGTTAATTAGCGAGTGAGGGCTGGCGGGCGGCCGGCCCGGCTCCGCCTATTGTTTCTTGCCGGCTGCTGCGCCGCCACACAATACACCTCGGCCTTAATCTTTGAAACTAATTAATTAATGAAAAGGTGAATCAAATACTAAGGTAATAAGCTTCTATAATTAACTGACTTTCGTAGATGGGGAGCTTAAGGCGTCAATATGTGCTTTTCAACGCGACTAGAAATGATTAACAGAATGCATGACAAGGTATATCAGACCTTATGGCAAGCTTTTGTTGGGGCTACTCTTAATTACTGCGATGAGCCGTCCAGGGTACGAGGGAAGAATGGTTACAGCTCCATCACAGCGCCCCCGCCCCCAGAGTCTGGTCCAGCCCGAGACCACGGTCGCCCTTAGTATTTGGTCCAGATCGAGGTTCCGAACGCCTGGAGTCTGGTCCAATCCGAGAACACCGCCTCCTCCCCACTCCCCCGGCCCCCGTCTTATCAACCCCCGGAACCACAGTGCCCCCAGTCTGGTCCAGCCTAGAACCACAGCCTCCGCCCCCGCCCCCCGGGACTGGTCCTGCCCGGGACAACAGCCGCTCCCAAGTCTGGTCCAGCCCGGGACCACAGCTGAACCCAGATCCTGGTCCAGTCCTGGATCACAGCCACTTCCAGAGTCTGGTCCAAGCCGGGCCACAGATGCCCGGGAGTTTGGTCCAGCCCTGTACCACAGCCCCATTCAAAATATGGTCCAGCACCAGACCACGGTCGCCCCCAGAGCCTGGTCTAATCCAAGATTTCAGCTGGCCCCAGAATCTATTCCATCCCAAGATTATGGCCGTCCCCAGAGTCTGGTCCAGCCAGGGACCACAGCCGCCCTTAGAGTCTTGTCCAACCCGAGACCAAGGTCGCCCCCAGAGTTTGGTCTTGCCCAGGACCATGCTGCCCCAGAGTCTAGTCCAGCCCAGGACCACAGCCGCTCCCAGTCTGGTCTATACTGAGAAGGATGGTGACAGTTCTTTATGGTAATGCTGATAAATCCTGTCTCTGACACAGATACCATTAGGGGTAACTCATCCAGTCACATACAGCGAAGCCACTTCAAACAAACAGTCACATACAGCAAATAGATTCACATAGATCAAACAGTCACTTATAGCAAGCAGCCACATACAACAAAGTCAAATACAGTAAAGAAACAGGCACATACAAGATACAAACAATCACATATTGCAAATGATTTGTATACACCAAAGATATATAATTAGATATATATATGACAAACAAACAGTCACATACAGCTGTTATAACAGCAAACAGCGCCCTACACCAGTCACATACAACAAACAAACAATCGTACATCAAAGTTGCATACAACAAACAAATTCATCTGAAACAAAGTCATAATGGCAAACAAACTTTAGTACTGCAAACAGTCACAAACAGCAAATAGTCACATACAGCAAAGTCTCGTAGCTATTGGTAAAGATTATTCAGGCAGAACTTACAGTTCATAAGAAGGTAAAAATCTTACGACTCTGTAGATAATGAGTATAATTATCTCACGTTTTGATGTTTGGCTCCCAAGAAGTTTATTGAGAGCAGAATTATGTATTGAGGGTATTTATGCTTTTGAAGTGTGGTGATAGCCTGTATGGTGTTGTTGTTTTTTTTTTTGTAATTTTTGTTCTTATATTGTGCAAGTAGAGTTGCAAATTCATATGGCCCCATCTTCTGAAAGTTCTGTAATATCATACAAATCTTTAGACTTCTGTATGGTGTCTGCACTTTCTGTTTCTTCTATCTTCTATCTATCTGTATCTCCGATGCCTGTTCCCACCTGGAATCCCCTCAAGGGGGTGGCCACGGCAATAGAGTCTACATAACCAGTTCTTTCCCCTCATTCAATCTGTTGCATTCCTTCACTCCATCATTCTATTTATATGATTTAAAAGTGCTTATTTGTATTCTTTTATAATTTCTCGCTTGATTTCATGGTACGTACTCTGGTTTTGCTATCCCTACGATTTTTGAAGAACTGTTCACCGTCTAGGTCATCACTATGGTTTAAAAGTATAAAATGATGTAATCAGGTTACCCCTCACTTTTTTTCGCCCATGGTGGGAAAATTTAAGGTCTTAAGCCTTTCCCTGTAACTTGGCAATGTCATTTCTGTTACCAACTTTGTTGCCCTCCCCTGTACTTTGTAACTCTTCATGCTTCTTTAGATGCAGTGAGCGAACTTTAGAAGCATTTTCTAGTTCTGGCCTTATGTAGGACATGAACAGCTTACTCATTATATCCTTACTCATGAACTTGAATGCATTTCTAACCATTCTCCTCAGGCGCAAATTTCTTGACTCCAAGATCTCTCTCTCTCACAGATTCCTTCACCTTATTCACTGGTAACTTATATTCATATCAAGGTCTTCTTTAGCTGTGACCCATCCTGATTACACTATAAACTCGGGTTAGATTTGATCATCCAAGTATCAGACCCACTTTAGAGTCTGTTAATTTTCACTTGTAGGTAGATGCAATCCTTCTCACATTTCACTTCTCTCATGACCTTTACATCATCTGCAAACATTTTTCAGGTATGAGTCCATACCTTCTGGCAAGCCATTTACATAGACCGAGAAGAATAATGGTCCCAGAACAGAATCTTGCAGCATTCTACTGTAGACCTCAGCCCATTTCAAGAAGCCTATGATATGCATTAATTCTTTATCCCCTTCTGCTAAGATAATCTGTTCCTGTCTGGTGTTCCAGGCTTATTTTTAAGTTTAGTTTCATGATATCTTGGTACCATTTTGAAAGTACTGTAATATATTCAGTAAAATGTATTCTTGCATTTCTCTTTCTATTATTTTTCCTTTCAGTGTCTCATTGTTTTCTAATACACCTATATGTATTTTTTTACCGCTTGAAGTTCTTCATATTTCTTAGCACATTCCACTGTCAATGCTTTATTACAAAAATATAGTTGTAGTTTAATGTATCAAAAATTCTAGAACAAATTACCTCTTCACCTGAACATGCCATGTCAACAAGTTCATTTCTCTCAGAAATGCTGAAAAACACTGCAGGGCTCTGTCTCTTCAGCCTTATTCTTAAATCAGAGCCCTTTGGAATTCCATTGTCAAGAGGTTCAATTCCCATTTCCTTTCTAAGGACATTAGGGGTCACATCAACATTATTTCTAGGATAATGGTTACTCGGGTTGTCCTCAGCCACTACACCATGTATTTCTTCATTCAAAAAAGGGGTTAAAAACTTTAGAATCTTCAAAACATACCATATATCCTTTACATCACCTCATCATATCCACTAATGTGACCTATAAGACTCTTTTAAGAGAACTAATCCTTATCCTACCCTATGTCAACACAAAAGGTACCCAATTGTAAGAGTACTGTTCTCACATTTGGGGTGGTTCTAGCTCTGTATCCTTACTTGACAGAGTCATATCAAAAGCAGTCTAACTTATAAACTGTCCCAGGCTAACTTCCAAACTTGTCCCCCTTGCCCTATGACATAATGCTTGTTCACTTTTCCCCTTCTAGAGGTATTACTTTGGTGTTTACTCCCAAGAGCTGGTTGCTTGTGTGCCCCCATCACTAGCTAGACCTTGCAATACTCAGCAAGGTACTGCGTCATATGGTTATTGTGTGGCCATTGGCAACTCAAGGTTAGACTGTTTTGATGCCTGTTTCTTTCCCTACACATCAGAGCTTTGGAACTCACTACCTTCTCATGTCTTTCCCAATACCTATGACTTGGCACACTTCAAAAGACAGGTCTTTCACATCCTCAAAAATTTGTAAATACTTTCCCTTATCTTTTTTCTGCTTCATAATTCTCTCTTTATTTCAATTAAGGTCTGGCCTTGATGTGGACTTTTGTCCGTGACTAGAGCCTTCAACATAAAAAAAAAAGATAGCTCCCCATGTGTTAAGTGATCACAGCTTAGGAAAACTTCCTGTTTAGACTGCGGGCATTAAGACTGTAAACATCTTTCAACTTACGATTGTTGTCAGTGATTCAAAGAGAACACCAAGAGTCATATACCTTTGGGTGCCACTCCTGGATCTTAAGGTTACATCCAGTAATACTTTTCTCATAAAACTTCAATTCTCCTCAAGTGGAATAATAACTACCAGTGCCTTACAATTAACTTCAATGATGTGAGGTCTAGATGATCTTTTCCTGTTCCTCTATAGTTTGACTTTTGACTTCTTGGAAAGTTTCTTGCTATTTACATCAAAATGCTCAGTTCATGGACTGCATAAAAGTGACAAAATTTTGTCACCAATGTAAAATCCAGGAATTTTCCCCCCATGAAAAGGTAATCGAGAATTGGAGGGATTGTATTATTGGAGAAAAAGATGCCATTCCAGGTGGTGGACATTTTGTCAATGTGGTGTAATGAATGGGGCACGATTTTTTCTCCTAAAACCTAAAATACATCCCAATCACAGACCAACTAGTCCAGATTTAGGATATAAGGTATTCAATTTTTAAAATTATACCAGGGATGAGGTGGGAAGAGGATGGATGGCGAAAGAGGAAAGGAGAGGTGGGAAAGGACAAAAAGAGTAAGGGTAAGACAAGATAGGCAAAGGGATAGAGGGAGGTTTTTCTCCCAGAACCCACAATACATCCCAATCCTGACACTCTTGCGCACCAATTACTTTAGGTTTGAGAGGACTCTATGTCTCAGAAATACAGAACCTAATACTTTGAGATGGCAAACCTATTTATAAATATGATTAACTTTAACTGGAGCAAAACACATCCTCTCCAACTTGCTAACAATCAAAGACATGGCATGTCATCAATAAAGGCACTGGAGAACAGCTTTAGCAGGTGATCTCAGTGGTGTTTTTGAGCAATTTTGTTGCAACTCCTTTCTGGATACATTACAGTCATTTGTTTTGCATGCTTCAAGAAGGACTTTAGCATTTTTTATTATATGTTTGCCCATCTTGCCAATTTCACACTTTGATGGTTTTATGGGATAACGACACTGGTGAAGGGTAGAAGTACGTAAGGCTGAAAAATCTAAAGAAAAATAAGGACTGATTTATTCATTTATTGTTTAAAGTTAAAACAATGTTTTATACAAGCAGAAATTATCTGTTGTCAAGCAGAACCCAAATTCAGACATCGTAGAGTTATTTCTGCATAAGTAAATTTTAAGTGTCAGAAAAATGTCAGGTTATGTTACACTACAGTTTGACATTTGCATTAAGAATTTCAAGGCTATGGCTTCCAGCTCAAAAGAAAAAAACTCATATTTGTTTTTGTATGATGTAAAATTTGCACAAAACCTAGACTCATCCATTATGAATATTACTTTTGCAGTTCGTGGCTACTGACAATAACCTGGATTTTAGTATCCTTTCTCAGTAATTGCTTCTTCCCTTATTCAGTCCATTTAACCATACCATCTTCCAGATAAAGCTCCTGATATGCACTTGAACATATCTTATTAACAGTGGAAATGGTCATCACATTAACAATTTCAGTAGCTCACCTCAATATTTCAATGTAAAACTGCATCTAATCATTATCATACTTTTTCATTGTAAAATACTTTGATATATCTATGCCTCTCCATATTTCTTTGACCCAGTTGCACATACTCTCACTATATAAATGATGTGTACATTTGGTATATCTTCTCAATATCATCCTCTCAAGAAAGGAACACTGTCATCCCCAGTTTCCTCCTTTACAGTCACTCTTCATATGAAGTCATATCTCAACCATTCTCCTATTCTTAAAATTTCCACTCAAAACATTCTTTGTAGTCAATTGCACATTTTTCGTGGAAATGTTATAAAAGTAATAACTATGGAAAGTTATTTATTTATTTATTTATTATACTTGATCGCTGTTTTCCGCGTCAGCGAGGTAGCGCCAGGAAACAGACGAAGAAAAAATACCCCATCCCCCCGCATGCACACATATATACATA
>JAYMFT010000022.1:0-14463 GCA_038088735.1 Panulirus argus | reverse complement strand
ATACACACATGTACATATTTAGACTTGCTCGCCCCCATCCACTCCTGATGCCACCCCGCCCCCCGGGGAAATAACATTGCCAACCTCCGCGCCAGGAGACAGATGAAATGGCCAAATTCGCTCACACTCAGTCTCTAGCTGTCATGTGTAATGGACTGAAACCATACGTATTTGCCATTTCTCACATTAGCAAGGTAGTGTTGAAGAACAGATGACAGCCTTAAAGGGAAAGCTTTTCACTTAGCCCCCCATCTCTGTTACTTGTGGAAAAGTAAAACTGGATGGGAGGATTTTCAGCCACCACTCCCACCCATTTTAGTCGCCTTCTACGACATGCAAGGAATACATGGGAAGTATTCTTTCTCACCTATCCCCAGGGATATGTATTTATTTTTTTCTTCTGCATATTCGCCATTTCCCACACTAGCGAGGTAGCTTCAAGAACAGAGGACTGAGCCTTAGAGGGAAAATCCTCATTTGGTCCCCTTCTCAGCTCCTTCTTTTGGAAACGTAAAAACTGGAGGGGAGGATTTCCAGCTCCCCACTCCCAACCCATTTAGTCACCTTTACAACATGTAGGGAATACATGGGAAGTATTCTTCCTCCCCTTTCCCAAGATATAATATATATGTCCCTAGTGATAGGGGAGAAAGAATACTTCCCATGTATTCCCTGCGTGTCGTAAAAGGCGACTAAAAGGGGAGGGAGCAGGGGTCTGGAAATCCTCCTCTCCTTTTTTTACTTTTCCAGACAAGGAACAGAGAAGGGGCCCCAAGTCAGGATTTTTACTCCAAGGCTCAGTCCTCTGTTCTTCATGCTACCTCGCAAATGCTGGAAACGGCGAATATGCATGGGGAAAAAAAAAATATATACTTGATTGCCTGAGCCAGGTACCAATTTTATCAACCAACCCCTAAGGGTGGATGAACAACTAGGTTGATATATATTTATTACTCTCAACATTATTCATTAAGAAGCAAAATTTCCCTTTATATGCAGATATGGAAATTAAAATAGCCATTTCACATTACAGAAAGTTTATTAATGGAGTAGACCATTACATATGATACAGCATGTACATCACAGAACTGATAAATTGGTGAAAAGTTAGAACGCTGGGCTGGTCACACAACAAGTCCAGAAATAAAAGAAAAGGAGAGCTAAAATAACAAACAAAAGAAAGGGAATAAGAGGGACGACTGAAAATCTTTCATTGCAACTGACATATTGAAAACCCAAAGGGACTTAAAATCTTCAGGAACAAGTGGGAAATACAAAGGGCAAAAGCTTGTCCAATGCATATATATAGTGTAAGAAAGTCTGGAAAGTATGTCAAGATAAAAATGAAAAAAATGATCCTGCTCATGTTTACAATCATACAAGATTGTATAGCAGCACCTTCAAGGAGCTGCAACCAGCCCGCGCCAGCCCACATGGTTTGTGGTTGACCAAGCCCCACCCTTCTCACAGGAGAACACCCTCTCCATTCTGCCGTTCTCCACGCTCCTCGCTAACAAGCAGTAGTGGCAAGGCACTGTCTCTTGATCTTCATGTGGTATTCATACTAGGTTTAGTCTGAAACTGATCTACTACTGATATTCAGAGAAAGGAGATTTCATTGGTACAAGTGATGTAAAAGCTGTAGATTTTCTGTTTATACTAATGATTACTGAGAACTGGAGCAAGGAAACTAGTTTGTGTCTACAACTTGCAGGATTCACGTGATCCAGGCCAAAAGGGTAGCAATGAGAGCCCTAAGTTATTGTGGGATGGCCGGGGATAACGGCAGAGGAGAAGAGTACAGAGAAGGGCTACTTAGGCCAAGCCACACCTCCACCCTGGCCAGTAACAGTAACAATTCTAGAAACAATGCTGGCAGAGGATAGCTAACTGGAGCGGTTGGCCATCAGACTGTTCACCTTTCCACACTGGGTAGAAAAACCTTGGGTGTTCAAATGGAATGCATCACTCCATTTTATACATATTGTATAAGATACATTTTTACATATAATACAGTTGAAAACATCCTACGTACACGCTAGTGTGGCCTGGATGACAAAGGTTCAGCATAAGGCTTACGGGACTGTTTCCCTGATTTGGCAGCAGTGGACACAAAAATAAATAAATTTGTTCATTAACATGAAATGCAAAACAAAATTTTGAAAGGTGGGGAGCAAATGAAGAAATATAAAGGAAAGAATTGGGAAAGAGTATTAGAAAAAGGGTAAGGGAATAAAAATGGGTAAGGGGCAGTACTTAAACGATGAATGGCATATAGAAGTGTTAAAAACAAGGGGAAGACAAGAAGTGACAGAAAATCTAAGAATATATACACATCCTGGGGTCATACATTATTTTTATCATACATATTCACCATTTCCCGCATTAGCAAGGTAGCATTAAGAACACAGACTGAGCCTTATATATTTTTTATATGTATTTGCAATTTCCCGTGATATATATATATATACAAATGTTATAGGACTCCACCTGCCTGAGATGACGTGACAGTAAGAAGTCACCTTTAGCAAGATATATATCACTGTCAAATGATGAAAGAGTAGTCTTGTTAGAAACTTGCTTCAAGTGTGTCAATCCTATCCTTGCTACTGAATGCACTGTAACTTTGAAGCCCCTGGATTAGTGGTCTTGGGGTAATATATATAAAATATGTTTTTCATACATGCTAGACATTTCCAGCATGAGCAAAGTAGCATCAAGAACAGGTGACAGAGTCTTGGAGGGAAAAATCATCACATGGCTCCTTACTCTGATCTTTCTTTTGGAAAGCAATGCAAGGGTGGATTTTCAGCCACCCTCTCCCACCCACCTTAGTTGCCTTGTACAACATGTAGGGAATACTTGGGCAGTATTCTTTCTTCCATCCCAATATGTATGTGTGTGTGTGTGTATTACTTAAGAACCCCTTTGGGAAAGGCATCCTGGGACTATAACCCAAGGACCTGTATCCAGGTTTCTGCTGTACCCAATAATGAACTGCACTCAATAACAGGGGTACAATGGACCCCATTGATGAGACTATAGTTAACCGATAGGGGGTGGGAATCACTTGTGTAACCTCAAGTGGGCAGAGGTTTGGTAAAATATTATACATGTCAGTTTGAGCGTGGACGTGAGTGAATGATGCCATTTTTTCTGTTCCAGCCCTAACTTGCTGATGTGGGAAATGGTTAATATATATATAAATAAATATATATATATCTGGTAACAACAATTTCCATGTCGCTACCAGCATATTTGTAAATTACGTTTTTTTGTGATTTATGAACACAAGCAAACACATATAGTACATGCAGCCTTTCTTTGTCTGTTCCTAGTGCTACCTAGCTTATGTATGAAACGGCAACCAAATATGAAAAAGAAAATATATACATATGTACATATACATACATATACATATTCATACTTGCTCGCCTTCATCCATTCTCAGGCACCACCCAGACCCACAGGAAACAGCATCGCCACCCCCTGCATCAGCAAGATAGCGCCTGGAAACATGAAAAAAGGCCACATCCACTCGCACTGTCTCTAACTGTCGTGTAATGCACTGAAACCACAGCTCCCTATCCACACACACATATATATCCTAGGGGATAGGGGAGAAAGAATACTGCCCACATATTCCTTGTGTGTTGTAGAAAGTGACAAAAAGGGGTGGGAGCAGGGGATGAACATCTTCCCCTTCTGATTTACTTTTCCAAAAGAAGGAATAGTGAAAGGAGGACCAAATGAGGATTTTTTTTCTCTATGGCTTTGGCACCTGTACCTGATGTTACTTCACTGACATGGGAGATGGCGATGCTATTTCCTGTGGGGCAGGGTGGCATCAGGATTTGATGAGGGCAAGCAAGTGCGAATATGTACATGTGTATGCATGTGTATGTATATGTATGTACTGTGCATATATGTATATATGTGCATGTAGGGGGATGGGTCTTTCTTCGTCTGTTTCCTAGTGCTACCTCGCTGACGCGGGAGACAGCAATCAAGTATAATAATATATATATATATATATATATATATATATATATATATATATATATATATATCTTTCTTCATCTGTTCCTGGCAATACCTTGTTGATGTGGAAAATAGTGGACATGTATAAAAAAGAATATCATATAAATGTATATATATTTTTCCTAATTGTTTGCTTTTTCCTGTATCTCAAGGAAGCACCAGGAACAGACGAAGGATGGTCATATTTGCTCACATCCACTTTTTTAGCCGTCACGTGTGAGGCACTAGTAAGTTTCTTTTTTCTGACCGTGAATGTTGGTGATTAAATATGGAGTGGTACAGATGAGTGATAAAATGTTGTTGCAGAGTATGGAGTGCCACACTTGTTGTGGTGGAAATTTATTGAGGGGGTCTTTGTTTCACTGTGAAATTGTTGAGCACTTGTGATTGCCGGGCAGCCAGTAACCTTTCCGTGTGCCCTTTCTTGTGTGGTTTACAGCCTTTTTTATATTTGCTTTTGAGAAGGTGGACAACCAAGCAGGGAAGGAATATAGTTTTGGGCAGAGCAAATTAATTATTTGAAGAGGATGCGAAGGGGATTCTTTTTCTCATCCAATGTGGTATCAGGGAAAACCATGGAGAGGTCTGTGAATGTGGACTCTGGTTTCAGAGCATACACGATGGTTAAAGAATGGTGTGAGCAAATTTGGGCATTTCTTTGTTCCTAGCACTGCCTTGCTATGTTCTCTCCTCCCTGAACTTCTGCATATCCAAGGATGTGCATCATCTGGGAGCAGGGAAAGGTGGGATCCTTTGGGACACAGTCCCAGATGATTCAACCTCATTAAAGACAACTTTTTACTTGTAGTTATTACTTACTGGAGGAGTCTGAAAACACACATATATGTATATACACTTTTTTTTCATACTTGTTTCCCAAGTAGTAAGGTAGTGCCATAAGCACAGAGAATAGCCTTATTTGCTTACATCCACTCTGTAAATGTCATGTATAATAGTTCATTATATATATACATGATAATCATTTATATTTTAACCCTAGAACCCTTTCCATGGAGCTCCAGGAGCTTCTAGGCTGTACACCATGCTGGATCAGGGCAAGAAGCATTAACCTGGGGGTGAAAATGTCAATACTGCTGTACTATTTTCTGTCCACTGACAATAATGTAGCCTTGTCAAAGGTGACTTCTTGCTCATGGTGTTACCACTTGCAAAGGGAATTCTCTAACATCTGTATAAATACATATGTACACAATATGTATATACATATATGTATAATTTTATATAAACAAATACTTTTCCCGCCATAGCGAGGTAGCATTAGAAATATAGCAACAGTTTTATATGCGTACATTCACTCTGGCTGTCATGTATACCTTCACCTTTCTGCTCCAGAAGCCCCTTCTATGGAGCTCCCTTAGCATTCAGGAAGCCAGCCCAATCCACCAGGAATAGCCTGAAGTCAAGGAGTGCAGTGATGCTCTGTGTATGTCTGTGAGAGGCGACTGTACAACAGTTTGGTAGTGTTTTATGTCTTCATTATAAAGTTAGGTATAACATACACGTGTAAAGTGTCCAGGTATAACATACACGTGTAAAGTGCCCGTTGTAAACCATGGAAAGGTCTGTGGGGCCTGGTTGTGAACAGGGAGTTGTAGTTTTGGTGTATTAGAGGATGGATGTGAGCAGGTATGGCCTTTCTTTTTCTGTTCCTGGTGCTAACTTGCTATCGCAGGAAACAGCAATTAAGTATGAAAGATATATACATACATACACATGAAATTGACTATAATATATATATATACGGTCTAGGTGCATTGCACGACAGCTAGAGAATGGATGAGCGAATGTGACCTTTATTTGTCTGTTCCTGGCATTATCCCACTTACATGAGAAATGGTGATCAAGTATGAAAATATATGTATATATAGCTAGAGTCAATTAGAAGCATGTGGTATAAAAGGGTTGACAGGAAGTCAGTGAATCAAGAAAGGGCATGTGAAGTGGCCTGGGGGAACCATAGAAAAGTCTGTGGAGCCTAATTGTGGATAGGTGGTAGTGGTTTTGGTGCACTGCACATTACAGCTAGGGAATGGATGCGAGTGAAAGCAGCCTGTCTTCATCCATTCATGTTGCTACCTTGATACCATGGGAAATGGTGAACAAGTATGAAAATACACATATATGTATGTTTTCATACAAGCTCACCATTTCCTGTATTTGTGAGGTAGTGTCAGACACAGGCTTTATTTAATCACATTCAATTTCTGGCTGTCAAGTAAAATGCACCAAAACCAGAGCATATAAATATTTTCATACTTGATCACCGTTTCCCGCATTAGCAAGTTAGTGCCGTAGGTATGTGTGTGTGTGTGTATATATATATTTGGGTGACTTGTATGGAAGAGTGGTGGTGGTGAAATGCACAGAGCATCAGGCTGGGGAGGAACAATATGTTTTGAGGAGTGGAAGAGGATGTTTGGATCATGTGTCTGCTTTGAAGAATGTGTGAGAAAGAGAAATATTTGCATGTGGCATTTATAGTTGTAAAGAAAGCCTAAGATCAGGTTGATAGAGATGCTTTGTAGAAGGTGTGGAAGGAAAGTTATCAGAAGCAGTGAGGAGTTTTTATCAAAAGAGTAAGGCACGTGCATGTAGACAGAGAGGAGGGTGAGTGGTCACAAACTCCAATGAAAAACTGTAGAACTTGGTTTCTGGGAAAGCAGAAAGTTCAGAATATAAGTGAATTAAAGCAAAGTCATTTGATTTTGGACTGGAGAGAAATAGGTTAATTGGGGCATGTGTTTGAATGGAGAGAAACTGGGGGAAGTGGAAAGTTTTAGATATCATGAAGTACATATAATAGTGAGAGGAACAATGGGAGATGAAGCTTGCCACAGGATTAGTGAGGACATGAAGATCCTGGGAACATTAAGAAATGTGTGAAAAGAGACGTGAGAGAGCAGAGAAGGCCATGTTAGCGGGTATAGTGGTCCAGTGTTGTATGGATGCAAGCATGTGCTATGGGTCAGCATATATGAAATAGGGGAAATATGATGGAAAGGAAATGATTAAGGACAATAAATGGTGTGAGGGCAGTTGACCAAGTGAGAGATAACAAGGTAAAAGAGAGGTGTGGTAATAAGAGTATGGTTGAGGGAGGCAACGAGGATGTATTGAAAAGGTTTGGACATATGAAAATGAGTGAGGAGAGGCTGACAAAGAGGAGACATGTGTCAAAATGGAGGAGGCAAGAAGGTGAAGACCAAATTGGAGATGGAAGGATGGAGTGGAAAAGGTTTTGAGAGCCTGGTTCCTTAACATGTAGGAGAGTGTTAGGCATGCAAGGAACAGAGATGCAGTATACTGGGGGAAACATGTCATCAATGTGCTGTAACAAGGCACATGAAGCCTCTGGGGAAAGCTGCAGGAAGGTCTGTGGGACCTGGTTGTGGATAGGGGAGCTATGGTTTCAAGGCATTACACATGACAACTAGAGAATGGATGTGAGTGAGAGACCTTTACTTTGTTCCTGGCACTACTTTGCTATCATAGAAAATGGCAAACAAGCATGAATAAAAAAAAGAGTAGAAATAAATATATATATATATATATATATATATATATATATATATATATATATATCCCCAAGCAACTTGATAAACAACATTTTCAAGAACCACAGGAATTGCCATGTCATGGGGAAGCAAGCCCAACAGCCAATTAGCGCACCTCTAGGCTAACTACACTAATACAAACAATACAAAAATTACACGAAACTGTTTAATAACTGCTAATATCAACAGACATGGTGCAAACACTTCAACATTAAGAGTTTAATGTGAAGTCTGAATAAGATTACATAGTTTGGATGAATACATGAACACAATAAAACCCTTCAGAGAGAAGCTAGTGCCAAAAATTGGGTAAAAGGACCATGTCCGTCTACATCTAAGGCAAACAAAGGTTACAAATATGAAAATGTACATAGATGTACAGTTTATGACCACTGGGTCCCTTAATCAACTTTGAATTCAAATTGATAGATAAAATGACATATTTCATCCAGTTAATTTCAGAACCAAGGAGCCAGTTTGGAGGAGAGAGCATTTCCATGGAGAAGTGTGAAAATGTTTGATTTTGTTTTCATCTACTTAGACCTAAGGCATATTGAAACTGTGAATATGAACTATGAGTGAAGACCCAAACCAAGATGGCAGACTATAAGCAAGGCAAAAAGGACCAAAATTTTTACATTTCACACCTTCCCCGCAGGAACTGTGAGATCAAGACAGTAAATATTACACCAACTACTGTTAGCTTAGGACATATACAAAATACAGTTTACAAGAAAATTACATCTACATATGCAATATACAACTATTGCTTAACAGGCAGGTACAGGCCAAGCTAAGATCTTGCTTCATAATCAATATGTACAATTTACTATACAGCAGTAACACAGCTCAGAAGTATATCACCATGTGCTCTGTACAATATGGAGTTTACAAAAGGTACATGTTCCAAATGTACACATTAGCATTTTTCTGTACACTAATTTATTACAAAATGTTACAAGCCAGAATATTGGCCTCACAAAAAAATTCAATAATATTCACAAATTTACAATTTGACAATATTAGGTCTTTTGGCAAGGGCAGGAGTTCTACAGTATAAACACATGGGCCTGTTCCAGCCTGCAAGAGCTCAAGTACAGGGATACAAAGATACAAGATTAACAGATATTAACACTGCTTCTTATACTCATACACCAACAAAACACACACCAATGCATTCAAGCAATTGGGTTCTGTGTAAGTGCAGGTCCAAGAGAATTTCAGCAGGATAGTAGTTATAGCCCAAGTTGGGCTATTTGGGTCTGGTGGCCAGCTACAGGAGTAAGGGAGGAGAAACAACTGAAATGTACATAGTCTAATGTTGGTGAAAAGGCTTATATCCACCTCCCTATTCTCCTGCTTGCCAACCCCAAGGAGTGCACTGCAAAGGACAAGCTCACAATCCCTAAGAGGAGTTGCAGCAGTCATATGGGATCTTTAAAATGCAGTGTAAGTGCCAGTGTCCTAATGGTTTGCAGCTGGTGAGACAAAAGGTTGGTGAGTGTTTGAAAATTTTTACAATGTTTGATGATCCAGACACCAGTCTCCTAACACACAGGCATGACTTGCCAAAATTGTGCCTGATTCAGTGGTGGTATTGTATTATCACACTGACATTACAAACACACAAACAAGTAAGAAAATATAGAATATTCAACTGTACAGATTTACAGTAATGCCCAATATTACATATTGAAATTGATTTATATATACCAGTTGATACAATGTACATCAAATTTTACAATGCACTAGGCCGAGATGACCCATTGGCTGGACGAGGGCAGAGTCCCGTACCGTTACCGGGACACGGGCCAGGGCAGGCACCTCCCACATCATCCACTTTACAACACCAACAACTTTCATTGTGGTCTTTGAAGTGTAGCAAGCAACAACAGTTATTATTGGATCCTTGTCTTGTCTTACAGACTGGTTTCTAACAGCTCCAACCTGACTACACCTGTGCTTACTGATCTACAGTGTGTGAGTGCCAGATAATGGGAACATATAATCCTTGTTTCATCTTTAACTCTTGTGTTCAGATATGGGGTGCCTTCCATGCTCTGCTGTAATCACTTGAGAAGTACCATGTTTGCTCTACTGAGGCAAACATGGCTTCTAAATACTAACATTACACACCACTACTAATATGAAAGAAAGAGCAATACAATGTTAGGTAACAACATTTACCAATTGGGTAAAAAGTGGCAAACAGGTATATTTCTAAGATTCAAATTTGATATATATGGGAAAAGCTCACTACAGCAAAATCATGCAAGTAGCCACAAGCCCACAATAATGAATAACATGCTCTATCACACTACAAGAGCCTAGCTGAATAGTTACTATGCATTAAGGGCACACCAAAATAAGTCTGAATTAACATTAATTTCTTTTCAATGGTTTTTGAATTGTTACAGCAAAAAAAATAATATATCAAATGTCACAAAAAGAAAAATTCCATCATTCTGATGACCTGAGAGGTCAAGGTAGAAAGAGTTTGTTACCTTCAAATTTGCAATGCAAGATAATCTTGTCAATATTATTAATTTACTTCAATATAAATAAAATCAGGAACAAAACTGTGATGTCCACTTCTCAAATTCTCAATTTGAATTCAAATCAAAAGATTTAGTCCTCCTAGATTTTTACAGTGTAAAAATAACTAGGAACTCAATGTTTTTACAAATCTATTACCTCCATCTAAGGTTTCACTCACAGGAGAAAAAAAAATAAACAATAAATCCCCTGCATTACATGCAATCAGTTTGCACTGATTATAATCCTTCATAATGTTTTAAATTTGATCAAACCTTTTAAGTTACATCCCATTAATAATTAAGACTTTAAGAGAAAATAATACATATACACATCAGATCATGTATAATGAAAAACATCACTAAAGCTAGCCTATGTGCTTCACACCACTGACAGTTTCTTAAAAGATAAACTGCGTGCTCAAAAATCTTCATAATTTCCTCTAAAACAGGTTGTTTTCTTTTTCTTCTTTTCTTTGGAGCAGTGGCATGTGGCAAGTGGTGGTAGAGCTAGGGTAAGGGCAGCTTAGAGGGGACTTGTCATGCTGGCACCCATAGTGTCAGGGGCATTCTTTATGAAGTACTTCTCCAACTTGGCTAAAATGTGTTTACCTGTAAAGTAAAAATGGTCTATAATTCAGATATAAAAATATGAAACATTATGGAATGAAAAGAACCCTTACATAGTAGATAAAATTATCAAACCTCAATTTCATTACAATGACACCTTTTTTCTACAATGTAATTACACCAACCATAACCATATGACATCATAACCATTGGCATTGACTAATTATCAAAATATAGGCTGCAACAACAGCTAAGGTCATTTATAAGAGGCGGAGTTTACACATGATTTTAACCTTCATATAAGCATTTCATATTAAGATGTACAGCATTCTCAAATTTTATTCTTAAACTGATTTATGGAATGATAGGGTATGAGGAGTATGTATGAGAGAGCTAAGCAGAGTGTACTGAAATGGTCTGGACATAAAGAAAGGATGAGTAAGGAGAGGATGACTTAGGGGTATACATATCAGAAATGGGGAACAAGGAAAAGGTGTTAGCAAGGAAGTAGTGGAAAGATAAGAGTAAAAGAAATATTGAGGATTCAAGGCCTGAACATGCTGGAGGGTGTGAGACAAGAGAGGGATAATGCTAACTGGAGTGATGTGGTATACAGGGTATAATGTGCAGTCAATGGCCTGACTTACAACATGAAGTGATCGGCAAAAGCCACGTAAAGATAGTGGGTGTGTTTGTGGATGAGGGGCTCTAGCTTTGGTGCACTGTATGAGAAAGCTAAAATGAATGTGAGTGAATGATGCCATTTCATCATCTGTTCCTAATAGTAAGTGTTTGTGAAATTATAGTTGTTCAGAAATGATAGTTTACATTGTTTATTTTTTGTGTAAGACAGCCTCTGGGAAAGACTGCCCTAGAGTTGCCCTCCAGTAGTCTGTCTAAGGTGAGGCACTAATGGCTATGAAGTGGCACTAGAATCTATCAGTTATGCCAGGGAGTACAAGGGATGAGCAATTGAGGATGATGGCTCTGAATGTTAATGGATGACTCATGAGAGTAAAAGGAGGGAGCTTGTGGAGAATTTTAGAAGTTATGGTTTGGATGTGCTGGGGATTGAGAAAACCATATCCTTGGGCAGGTTGTATGCAGTGAACATGGAAATGATGAATGCAAGTTGTGGGATGGAGTGGAAGGAGTAGTAGTATGGACGGAAATGAATGAAAATCATCAGCGAGGAGGAAAAGCAAGATGTAACATTGTGCTATCACCGAGAGTATAGGAAGGTGTTACAAAGCATGACTGGAATGGTTCAAGAACAGCTTGGGTGGATGGAAAGACTGGATTTGTGAAATATGCTAGGTCATATGCATATGTGCCTGTTAGTATGAAGAATGTGTGAGGTAAAGATGACATGAAATCTGAATGGTGAAATTTGAATGATTGCTGTTGTTAAGGATATGAATGCAAAGATGGGATATGACTGAATTCAGAGAATAACAATAAGGTTTTCCCTTAGTGAGCATCTTTATAAAAATCATGTTCTTAATTTACCATTTTGAATACAATCTTTTTCATACTTGATTGCCATTTCTCATGTTGTCGAGGCAGCGCCAGGAACAAAAGAAGAAAGGCCACATCCACTCATATCAATCTCTAGCTACCATGTGTAATGCACTGAAAGCAAAGCTCCCTATCCACAAGCCCCACACAAACATTTCCATGGTTTACCCCAGGTGCTTCACATGCCCTGGTTCAGTCCAATGACAGTACGTCAATACCAGTATACCACATTGTTATAATTTACTCTTATATATTGCATGCTTTTCACTCTCCTGCATGTAAAGGCCCCAATTGCTCAACATCTTTTTTACTCCATCTTTCCATCTCCAGTTTAGTTTCCCTGTTCTCCTTGTTCCTCCACTTCTAACACATATATCCTCTTTGTCAACCTTTATTCACTCATTCTCTCCACATGTCCTAACCATTTCAGCACACCCTCTTCAGCTATCTCAACCACACATCTCTCCTACCCTTACTCGATCAAACCACCTCACATGACATATTGTCCTGAAACATATCATTCCTAACACATCCACCCTCCTCTGCACAGCCTTATCTATATAGCCCATACCTAGTATCTATATTTATTGAATATCTACTTCCATTCATAATCAAATATTCAAAGATACTGTTAAGTTTTTTAGCCATTATGCTTTTTATAATGATGCTATATACCAAAAGCACTGGAAAAATAATTCAGAATCATTCCATCTGCACACAGTGCCATGTAAGGAAAACAAACTTTACATTTGACATTTGTAATATGCCTTAAAAGTGAGAATTACTTGACTAAACCACCAAAATACATATTCCATGGTAAAACATATTTACAAAAATAAAAAACACAAAGAAATGGGTAAAGTTACTTTGACCTGATATCTAGTATATATTGTGAAAGATTTATTTCTCTCGATACGAACTAAACTTATTTGGACAATGGTTATGGCAGACGAATCAGAATTTTGCTGATGTCTTTATAAAATATAGGACTTAAAATTCTTTCTTTCTTTATCAGTATTTCAATATTAAAGGAAGAGAATACTGGTACACTATAAATGGGGAAAAAAAGGTTCACATCTTTTAAAATACCAAATTTAACCATATAAAAAATACCCAGTATCAGTTCTGTATTCTTTTCCTTTAATAATGAAATAAATAAAGAGAGCATTCAAAGTTTTTTATTCATGTATTTCACAAGGATGGCAAAGGAAAATAACATACGGTTCATAATCCACTAACTGGAATGTATCACAGCTTGCAAAATCAAGCATGTTTTCCACTTTTCCAAAGAGATACAGGTTGCCTTGCTTTTACAGTGAAGATATAGTCTTATCCATTTCAAAATGTGGTTAGTATTTACTGGTGTATAAATATTTCAGTATGTGCGTGAAAACTGACTTTTGTCAGCTGGAATATGATTCACACCAATACTGCTTGAGTAACACTGAAAGTAACTCATGAGATTGGCTGATTATTCAGCATTATATAGTTTAGTAAACTTCCAATTATGCTTAACTTTTAAAATTCAGTTTGGTAGTCTGTCAAAGGGTTTGAGATTTGAATAAGTGTAAATGTTGTCGCGTATATCTGTCAATGTATCCAGATTTAATGTCAATAAACAAAATGGCATGTTTGTCCTCACATGCTCTGCTCCACCTGTTGTGTTTAGAGCTAAGTTATAGAGGAATTTCTTAAGAAAAAGTGAACTATAAGCCTGCTAAAAAAAAAAAAAAAAAAAAAAAAAAAAAAAAAAAAAAAAAAAAACATACATACATACATCTGGATGTGCCATTGAATGTTTGAAGGATGACTGATACTGGTGAAAAGCTCTACTCTCCTTATGACGACAATCTCTGAAGTATTTAGATAAAATACAGAACAGCAATTAAGAATAAATGTAGTTCATTCTGAAGATAGGTAGTAAGGTAGCAATGAAATGTGAGCCACTAGTTAGAATTTAATTCTTGTTCTGACAACTGTCTTCCTCAAGAAAATATGAGAGAAGTGTCATCTACGGTTATATAATTGCTGGGGATCAGATTTCCCATTGCTGTATTGCAGCAATTCCTCCCATCTGCCTGCACGCATTCGACAAAGCTTCACCCAACAGTCTACTAAGATGCCACTGTCACCCATCTGTAGCACTCTGTTTCTGTGTTGCAATTGTTCCTTAAAAAAAAAAAAAAAAAAAAAAAAAAAAAAAAAAAAAAATATATATATATAAA
>JAYMFT010000021.1:346667-358817 GCA_038088735.1 Panulirus argus | reverse complement strand
CAAGGGATTACTTATATTAGTAATCCCTTGATTTAATGGACGCCGATATAATGGATTTCGGATTTAACAAATGAGGCAAATAATAATACATTAATTAATAATAACTGAAAAAATTAAAAAATCTAAAAAATCTCAAACATTACACCATGCACATTTCATATCGCACTTGTTTTTAAAGATCATAGGAAAAATAATCTTTAATTTTATTCTGTTCTGAGTTTTAGTGTTTCTTAAAAGTTCTGAAACATTTAAAACACCTTTAATATGAAAGCTTGTTGCACTGGTTCCATTATTCCTTTAAGATTTGATAGGGCTTAGAGAGAGACATCATTATTTAGAAGAGATCTGACCTTAAAATTTACATCTTGTAATTTTCATACTTTCTTTTTAAGTAGATGTATTAAAGGAAACTCAGTTATTGTGCAACAGATTATCCTTTACATTTTATTCATTCTTACATCTGTTTGGGAATCTATGCAGTGTTTTCTGGGGAAGTCTGAAGAATCTGTGATAACTGATTCATACAACTGGAATTTTCCTCTAGTTTTCTCTGTTGATATAAGAGGGCTATGCAAGAACCTTTTTCTCTCAGATTTAACATTAACATTTCGAGCCCTGTTTGGAATACTTTGTTTTGATACTCTTTTCTAAGGAAATTTGTAACTTCTCTTCTTAGAAAAAAATTTTATCATAAAAAACTGTTCCTTTTCCATGTGGGATTAGCAGGAAGAATTTGTGAAATTCATGCAGTGTTTAGACAGAGGTCTTTTGTTGTTGATTATCTTTTATAAGTAAAGATAATCCCAAAAGATTGTTGCTCCTAATAGATTATTTGATTTTAGGAACGATATCTTTTTGATAAGCCCTCGAAAATTTTAACCTTGAGAACACTACCCTTTATGTTCTGCCAAGAACTTAAAGATTTCAGTAGTATCATGGAAATATACAGAGGAGAGCATTTGTTGTTCATCCTGACTCGAAGGTTCTATCAGCAGTAAATATTCCTTGTGTTTAAAGAAGTTGGTACTCTTTCTCAATCAGGTCTGTATGCTAGAGTTAAGATTTTAAGAAAATAGCCTCTGACTTAGCATTCTAAAGGAATCTGATGTTGTTAGGATTATTAGAACATGCCTTTGGCTTACTACAAACACTTTTTAAATGTTTCCTTTGCATATGGTGGTTTTCTCCATTATGTGGGTCTGGATATGCCATCTTCATTTCAAGAAAATCTAGAGCAAATACAAATTGTTAATGAGAGTAAGGATTTTACTTAGGCCTTACATTTTTCTTAATCTCTCCCATTCATGTATACTTTCCAGTGCTCACTGAATTCCTTTCACAGGTGAGAAATGTTGGTTTTGAAATATGGAAAACCATTTTTTAGAAGAAGCTAAAGTTTATCAGCATCCTTTTATTTTTCATCCTTCAGTAAAAAAGACTTCTTGAGGCTTGAAAGTAATAGGACCATAGCACAAACTTCAGTGGTTAATGAGTGATAAGGATTGGAGGCCACGAGGTGCCACCTCACCGCTGTAGGTTTATGTAAGTTTTTTATTTATTTATTTATTTTTTTTTTTTAACTAACACTAGTAAACCTCGTAGATATCACGGTAAAAAAATGTTTTTACCCTCTGTGAGCAATTGATGTTTAATGCTCAAACTTAGGGCTATTCCTCCAATAAGAAAAAAATTATTCATCAAAACTGAATTTTTATGTTATTTAGAATGACAGAAGTTTTATAGTTGGTCATATTGTGTTTACTGAGAACAAAATCTTTTGACTACAGATGGCTGTGTAATTAACTGCCAAAATTTTCTTTTATCTTTCCAGATGTTTCTTTTTTATTTGCATTACCAAAAATGACCTCCCATCTATATGATGACCAAGAGGTTCAGTATCGTTCAGTATCATAGTGGTGTTGCCTCTTTGGTATGGTGTTGAAGAGTGGAACTGAAACATTTAAAAAGAGAGTCCATGAACATGATCCAACCAGATTTTGATTATATAATCCAGCATTGAATTGTATCACTTGTTTATAAGTTGCCAGAGCCAACAGAATTGATTTTCAACAAATCACTTAAAAACTGTATGTTATATTCTGTAATTTACTAACAGAAGTTTTGAAAAATTAGATACTCAGAATGAGGAAGGAAAGTTGCCGTGATAGGTATGTAATCACTTGCCATGTTCAGATTCTAAAACTCCACATGCTTTGCTGTGAAAATTACAATAAATGTCAAACT
Organism: Panulirus argus; assembly: GCA_038088735.1. Classification (NCBI taxonomy): domain Eukaryota; kingdom Metazoa; phylum Arthropoda; class Malacostraca; order Decapoda; family Palinuridae; genus Panulirus; species Panulirus argus. Next base: position 356,573 of record JAYMFT010000021.1, on the reverse strand, counting down.
AAGGGTTTAAAACCTAGATTGACCTTTAAATTTTGTTGATTATGTTCTTTTAATAGAACAGTAATTTGAGACTGTAAGGCACTGTACAGTATAACCTAACCTAACCTCTGTCCTTCCTCATTATATTATTCCCTTTATCTAAATCCATCCACTTTGCACCCATATTTTGCTTTAGTAAATCAATACTTCCTCATTCCCTACAACAAACACTACCCTTAAGATATTGAATCTTCCTCAACTTTAGTCCTTCCTCACTTCTATTCCTTTCATAGTACTTAATTTCCTTTCTCTTTGTTCTCTCCAGCATCCAAAGTACATATGATTATGAGAAATCCATCTCATATGCTTATTCTTTTGTTGCCATTGAAGATTAGACCCACATTGTACTAGCATACATTAATGTTGGCCTCCTTTCAGCAAACCTTGTCATATGTGTTTGCTCATGTCTTCAGCACTGCAAAGCCTCACCATTCTGCATCATTGCTGGATAATGATCAAGATTATAGGCACTTATTTGATTAAATTCCGGTATATTTTGTATTCAGTCCAGTGACATGTGTTCAGAGATAAAAGTAATAAGTACCAGTAGTTCCAGAACAGCCAAATCAGTTTAAAGATATGTTAATAACAGCTCAGGGAGGTCATTTTTTAACAGTTAGGGAACTCTGTGACAAGTGATAAAGGATAATTTTGTATGTACTGCCATACTTTGAATGTGAAAACTATCACGAATGGTTGAATGATAGAGCTGTATATCCCAGTATGTTCCATTTAAAATCTTATTTCTCCCATAGCATACAAATTTATTCCTGATGAACTAATGAGCTTTCAGGAAGAAACAGTCTGTGTCACATTTATAAGAAAATATTTCAAGTCTAGTATATTAAAATCCAGTCACGCTAGCTTTCTCTTACTTAGCCAAACAATTCTCCACCATAGACTTTGAGTGCTGGAAAGATACATGAAATATGGATAAGGGTTTTGATTTTCTTAGTGAAACCTTTTGAATGCATGATAAGGTGTATGAGATGTATGTTTAGCTTTCAAATTGTCCCTTACTCTCCTCAGCCACGTTCATGCATGTAGTAAAAGATATGTATATGTGGCAAAGTAGATATTTTTATGCAACAGGGGTGAAAAAGCTAGTAGAAAAAGCATAGCTTTTCTTTTCAGTATAATTCTTAGAAACTTTCTCTTTAAAGTTATTGAGGTAATGAACAGAAATGCAGCTGCTCTAATTAGATCTTATGGTATTGCTTTAGATCATTGGAATGTTATAACAATGATAATCATGTTACATTAGTTTTCTAATGACTTCTTTAATTAGAAGTGTTGAGATTTTTTACATACTTCTTCCATAGGATCAAACATAGTTTTAGGCTTTTGGATATCTTTTGAAGAAAGTCATATTATAGAATTCTATTTAACTAGTTTTAAGTTTTTCAATATCTTATTTATGCTATAAGGTGCAGCGTAATTAATAGGTTCTAGCGCTTTACAAAGTCCACAAAATCAAATCAGTCAGAGACAGTATAAAGATTTTTAGGTTTCCATGGGTATGTTTTTTGCTGAGAGGTTTTTTGTTCAGTGCAGTCCTTACTACCTACTTAGGAGAAATGTAGATTGTTTAACAGACAAACTGGTTCTCTTTTTTTTGTTCTTTACACTATAGGTTATGATAATGCATTATTTTTGTGTAGCTAGTTTGATTAAGAAAATCATTGTGTGCCATAAATATTCCAGAAAAGTTGTAAGTATTTCATTTAGGGACTTTCTTTAGTTTCAGCTCACTGAAAATTGACAGAAGAGGCTGTAAACAAGATGATAGAATGGGATGGTATGATCCAAAAAGAGAAGGGTCTGTTTGACCTGAGTTATTACAGCTATAACTGGTCTTGAGATTAAACCCTAGTGATTTTTGTGATGAATACCTGATGTTAACAGTTTTCCTGATATATCTTTCGGGTAAATATATTTAACCCCTTTAAGTATCACATTGTTAGTCAAGTCAGCATGATAAGCTGAGACTGGGAAACAAGTAGTAAGTCTTCTTAAGGAAATTGGGTGTTCTTTCCTTTAGCCAGCATATGGTGTTGTAAACCCAAATTCTGATAATTATTTCCCACATAAGATACAGTCCTTTATGTGTGTGGATCTCCCCATGGAAGTAAGAATGGAGTTGATAATGGTAGATAGATGATATGATTCAGCCACACTTGTAATGATTTTTTTCTAGAGAAATCTGCTAATATTAGAAGGTTCTCTTAGTTGTGACCAGTTATCTTTTAAGCTATTGATTTTTTTATATGGTGTTGATTAACTATTGGCTCAAGACATAAAAAGAGACTTAGCTCAACATGTCTGGATTTACAGCTGATGACATTAGGATTTTCTAATTCCAGAATTAAGTGTCTTAACACTTATGGATGACATATGTTCTGTAAATGCTATTATTCAGGTTGCAAGAAAGTATTTTCATGTATTACATATGATGTGTAGGTCTGATAAGGCAGGAAAGTTTATCTGGTGATTTTGATTTTGGAGCCACATCTAAAAAAAAAAAAATATCAAAAAGGCTTGGAGATGATGAATCAGATTTTGCTAATATTAAGATGCAGTAGTACTTAGTGAATTGAGAATTGAACCACAGCAGGTCATTAGCAGCTGTATGGCCAGATCTTACACAGTTCTCAGGTAATAGCATTTTTCCTGGGAGCCTTCCTTGTTTTATTGTGTAGCCAGTTAATGCTGTATTACTATTATTGATTCCTGTTTAGATTTGGATGCTTATTAAATTGCCATACTAATAAGCATGCCTGTTACCTTTATAATTTCTTTGGTATGCTACTAACCATGGTACCTGGATTTGTTATGAGTAATAACCAAAATATTTAATCCCTTATGCTTCTTCTGCAATACTTTCAAGTATGTCTACCCAGCTTTACCAGATATAGGGAATATAGTTAGACAGAAAAAAAAGGGTATTAAATGCCAATGTTCTGTGCCCATGTTGTTCTAGGAGTTTTTTATTCAAATATTTGATACATTTTTCCTCAATATTCTTAGCTTTGTGATTACAATTTTGTCTATAGCAGGAATTTTCTAATGTAATTTTATGATTTGCGTTGCCTTTTACAGAGCAGTTGGCTTCTAAACAGTATTTAAGTTATTCCCACCAGTGTTTAAGATCCACATGCCCCACCTTTCCTTGTTCCTACACCTCTCCAGCCCATTGTTTTTACTGTTAACAAGTGCTTTTATGATTTGCTCAGGTAGACGCTTGATATGTGACAAGCATTTACAGTCCAAAGATTGTTATATCAATAGCCCTGGAATACAATCCTCTGCTCTGTTGTAATTTGGATGATTATGATTTCAAAGAAAAATTGATATTTTTTATGTATTTAAATGCTTAATTCATTTGAAATCTTTAAGTGCACACTTAATCTTCATTGTAGTATATTGTGTTTTTGAAGTATTGATTGCAGTAAGATATTAAAAATTCCTAACCTTGCTGCTTTAGTCATTAGAACCAGTTTATTTTGTGCCCTTTTGTTCTTGCTGTTCTTGGAAATCTAGAGGATCACTTATTATGAAAACAGTTAATGAATTGCACCATGAGTACTCATTTGCTGCTTGCTGGTTTAATCAGAGGACAGAGGGGTATGAGGAAAACTAATATGAAGTGATCCCTGTGTACAGCTTTGAACCCCACACTTTACAGTAGGTGTCTGGGGAGGATGCCATGCATGCTGCGGACCTAGCGAATGTTGCGCTGCCTCACTCATTTTTTGTCCCTTCTGTCCCTCTTGTTTTCCAGTGGCCATCCCTATCCTTCTGTTCTTTCTGTTGGGCAAGCCATTTGAGCGTGGGTTTAACTGCGACGACGAAAGCCTGCGTTACCCTTATAAGGACTCCACAGTGAGCACTGGGGTGCTCTATGTTGTGGGAATGTTTCTCCCTGCCATATCGGTAAGTTGGCTGGACACATATCATGCCCACCTTCCTTGCCCCTGACCTTACCCTCTTTAAAATCTCCTTACCTGTGCACATTCACCATGTGAGAAATGCAGTGTATTTGTTTACAAGGAAAACATTTGCCTGTGATAGTTGTCGCATAAACTTTAAGCAGAGGATGTCAATTATGGAAAAATTTTACATGAATGTACATAGATATGTGTAAAACGGTTACACATGAGCAAGAATACTGGACATATGATTGATATTTCCTTTCCATTTCTTTGTAGAATGAAATTTACATATGTTATTCCTATAGATTTTGTGAGCGTATAGACTGACTCTTTTTCAGCTAGTATTAAGACATGTTTATCTGTTGCCTAGAAGAAAAATATTTTTTGGCAATCAAACATTTTACTTGTTATCATTCAGGTAAAGCATTTTGTTACAGTATAAACACTTTCATTGACAGTGTTTCAGTATCATTGGTCTTATAGACTTTATTTGGAGTGAATAAGAATTTCTCATGGCATATCCAGATTGATAAGAGATATTTTTTTTAGTGTACTAGAAGGAAAACCCCAGAATTAGAAAAAATGTTTGCATACCTGTCGACGTATTATGGAGCATTTTAACTAATGGCATGGAGAAAAGTAATTCTGCCTTGGAATGCTATACAACTCGACTGATTTTCATTATTAGAAATGGAAAAATAAATGTGTTTGGAACTGGTATTTCATTTCAATCTTTCTGATTCCTCCAGTGCAACATGAGATATGTATTAGAGATATATCTTTTAGACTTTCTTGACCTGCACAGCCAAGTATATGAGAGTATTGCTCTTTTCCATGGTATAACCTCATTACACTGACAAGAAGAGAGAGAAAGGGAGAATGGTTTTCTCATAGTAAAACAAGGCAATATAGAGACTGCTTTTAGTGTGCAGAAGTTTTATAACTTAAGCATTTCATGTGGTACAAGTATGTCAATTTATTCATCATAATTTACTTGCACAAAATATATGCACATGAATATGAAGACTGATAGACTTGGGGATGCATCAGATAGTGAAATTTTAAATATCCGGTATTATGCCAGATAGTGTCTGCTCATGAGATGTATAATTAAAGATTTTTTTATTTTGTATGATTTTAATGTTCCTGTAAAGAATGAACAGACAAAAAGGAAAAATAAAATGCTATAACTCATATATTTATTATGAAGATTCTGAGTGATCAAAGTATTTTTAGCCAGAATTCTTCACCTCCAAGAGCTTAGTATTACGGTTATGATTATGGAAATTAGTTAATTTCAGTAAACTAAGGTTGGGGAAGATTTTGTTGTTTCATGACTAAGGGTTTTATAATTAGTCAGGCTACTTAGCTACACTTAGTAGGTGAAACTCAGAAACATCTCATGGGTGATATTTCTTTCATATTGTGGTGAATGAGAAGTTTGTTTCCCTTTTGAGAGAGGAGTGTACTCCTCGTGTTTTAAGAACTGTTGCTATATTCCAATTACATCCTCTCAGAGAACATCAAAGGAGATGGTGTGCATGGTATCTTGCAAGCAAGTTCCTGAAAAAGTTTGAAACTGGCCACATTATTTGCATCCAGTAGGTGTTAGAAAAGCCTTACAAAACTTCTCATAAAAAGTAATCATTGCAAATAGAACAAATGTAAACAAGTAATTTAAAGTAAAGAATGAATCAAGAGAAAGTTGCTAAATTTATTAGTGCATTCGTACTTTTTTGTCCTTTATGTGGGATACAATGATGAAACACATTTCTGTCTGCAGACTTTATGTTGTCCTGACAATTTCAGTTATGAGCAATCTTCATGTCTTTCTGCATCACTTAACCCTTAAATGCTGAGAGACCTTGCCAAAAGGTCATTTTTGATTTTGTAAAAAAAGTGGTCTTTATATTCTTTGTTTCCCATTATAAGATTTTAGAAATATATGTAAAAGTAAAGGATATGTACAAACAAGTAAGCTAATATACTTTATATAGCTGTGTTACAGTGCTAAATATATGCATAGATACTCTGGAGGGATGCTGGAAGAGGATATACATCATTCACATTTTCAGTTTCCCATTGTTAAATGAAAGAAGTCATGTAAAGGAAAAAGATATGTACAAACAATAGAGCTAAAAGAAATACAGTATATGGCTATGGCACTGCACTGATCTATGCTTGTAAATCGTTGTGGTGGAAAAGGGTATGTGTCAGCCATTGTCACTGTTTGAGGCATCTCTTGAGTCACAGCACATACTTCATGCAGATGGAAAGTGACAAAGAGGACACATAGCAGACATACAGATTACATATTATCAGCAGGTGTTGAAAATAAGACCACAAACATTAGTACTCATACTATGGAGGATTTGATGTGCTTCACCTATTGTCGCTGAGACCACTAACCACCATACTTTCTGCGTATGGGAAGTAATTAAAATAACACCTGATAGTTATACAAATGTCACAGCATTGGCAGACATTACATAATATCCCATGGACATTAGCACTCATGAATACTCCTGATGCATATTAAGTTATGGTGGTTATCATGATATGACTGCCACTATGATGGTTAAGTGTAGGTGATGTGGTAAACTTTTTATCTTAGGATTATTTAGGCTGAATAAGAAATAATTAACTTGCACATACCAGACTAGAGCAATTGATGAGCTTGGCCTTTCTTGTTGGAATTTTAAGATGATAATGCCTGAAAAAATGTGGAAAATTAAACTTGCTCCATAGAAGTTGATGAGGAACTTCATACTGTAGTGAAATAATGAACATTTGTAACAGATACAGTTTGAATATACATTAACTTTGGAATAATTAATGTTGCTTAATGAGAAAAAATAGTATTTTCTGAAAATCCAGTGAGCTTCTGATAATTAGAAGAGGAAAGATGATTTATAGGAAAAAATATATTGTGAAAAGTTCAGTGCTTTCTGTGCTCCAGCTTGCAAATATCAAGACCATTGATGGTGTGAAGTTAATAACATGGGAGATTTTGCTTGTACTGAAAAGTGAAATGATTTGATATTTATAGAAAATATGAAACAGCTGCTGAAATTGTATTCCTACTTTTGATTATTAATAAGGAAATTCATTGTAAACTTACATTTTGATAAGAAAAATAGAGGTTGTTTTTGTCAGATAACAAAATAGAACACATCCTACAGATTTCATAGTTTCAGGATAAAGAAAGGAATATCTCATATAACTGAAATTGATAATGTAGGAGGAGAAGAGTGAAACTAAGTACCATCAGTATGTGTTTCTATTGGAGTGTCCCTTTGAATTTTGCCTTTACTTTGTGAATTAATTGTATGTGTAATATAAAGAAACATTAAAGTATGCTGCTATTTTGCCAGTTTATATGAGCAGATAATTAGTAGCTACCTTACAGATCTTATCTTTTCTCAGATAATAAAATTCACGAGCAGATGCACCCTTACTTATAGTCTTATGGAACTGAAATATATCTGATATCTATATCTGTCTTTCATCAATGGAAATACCATGGTAATCTAGAGAAAGTACTTATCAAGTAAGAAATGAGTAACATACATGGCTTACAGTTTGTAGTTTAAGTATACTTGTTTTTCCCTCTGAGGATACTTACTAAGGAAACTCACTTTGTGTAGTTTATGAATTTAAGGAGGTGATTACTGTTTCACTTTACAAAGAATCCAGCTTCAAAAAGCTTCTTTAAATGTGGAGCAGGTTAGCAGCCAATATAACCAAGGAAAAGAATTGGATTTTATCCCAATTTGAGTTTAGGAGGAGACATGTGTGAAATATGGATTGTGAAAAGCCTTCACATAATGCAGTCAGTGATCCTTATAACAAATTAGTCGTTTCCATTTATCCAGGATGATTAAGTAGAACAAGAAAACTATTTGTTTGGTTTTGTAGGAAACAAGTTTGACTTAATTCAAGATATGAAAACTCATCAAGCAGAATAAACGAATTTGGATAATTTTCTCACAGAGGATTAGGAGCAAGGGATTTAATTACAAGAAAAGATGGCTAATGTTCCAATTTATAGGCATTCATGGGATTTACAGATTTATCAGTTTTTGAATGACTTGTATGTTGAATACTTTGAGGATATAGAATTTTTAATTAAAATCACTTTGATCAAGTGAATTAGGTGTAAATTTGTGGAAATCATCATAAATTTATTGTTATTCATCTACATGTATGATGTACATGCAAGAAAGGTAACAGGAAACTTTTACTTCAGCAGCTAAGTAAAGCTGCTAAGTATTGTCTTGTATATTAAATAATCCTAGTTTGTAAAACTGTGAAGAGATAGTGATCATATGTTGAATTGGGGGTGGGGATGGATTTTGATATTGATTTATAATTAAATTTAAGTAATGATCAAGTTAAAGTTTATGAGTAAGTGTTGATTATAAGAGAAGATGGTTTCTAATTGTACATACTTAATTGAATATAATACACTGCATTACCTGTACAGTTATTTATTAATTCAGAAAATTGTTAGCACATTATCTCCATAGCACAGTGTACCTCATATGCTCCTCTTTACCTTGATTTTTCCTGTCATAATCCTTTTTCCCTCCTACCTTAATCATCCTGCAAACTCTGTTATCCCTCTTGCTTAGACATTCAAACCTCGTTAACTTGAATTTGGGGTTCTTAATTTATTATGGGAATTTTTTATTTATATCAGATATTTTGAAGAATAATAGGTGTCACTTTTCAGTGAGAGAAAAGATTGAACAAAACAAATTTAAATAAGACTTAATGAGGCTTGATTGTTGTTCATCTTGTTGATGTGATGAGCACCGCAGCACTCTTGGGCACAGCACTAATTCAGAGTTCCTAGGTCAAAGATACCACAAATGTAAATCACTAAATCCTTTGATCACAAGGTCAGACCTGCATTGGACTGTTTGACTGAACTTTATATATTATTACATTTACATTCATGCATATAATGTTTGATTGTAAAGGAGCCAAGCAGAAATCTACCATACTGTAAGCCTAGTAGTGGAACCACAGCACAGAATTCTTGTAATATTTTATAGTATCTTCAGTTTAAAAAATAAGGTAAAAAGCTGTCAAAGCATTGGATTGATTTTCAACCATAGTCACTAAGATTGTGTGTTAAAGAGGTTTAAAATTAAGTGTAAACCAAAGTGAAAGTTTCACATCTGATCTATCCAATGTATTTCAGCGTAGTTAGTGGAGATATTTCCTTTTCCTTATGTATCAGCTGACAGTGAATGCAGAAGCAGAATATTCCAAAAATAATAATTTAGCTGTTGACATTGGCTTTGCAGTAAATAACTCTGTAATCTTTCAGTTAACTAATAGTGGTAGAAAACCCCAAGTATTAAAGACTGTGTAATTAAAAAGTTTGTGGTATCTCAAAACTAGATGGATAGTTTGAATCTATACAGGCTTTGGTTGTTGTCTCAGTACTACTAACTACTGATAATCAAGTTGCACCCTGATGTTTGTGAAGCTGGGGAAGCTGCCATTGTAAGGCATTAAGATTCCTAGTTAAATAGCTTTGTTCATGCTAGTGTACATATTTGCATTATGCCAGTCTGTGTAACATTGTTAACAAATTTAATGAAATTGCATGCATACGTGTTTGTGTATACACTATGTATATATTCTCTTGCATCTATTTAACACACTTTAAAGGCAATGCTCATTTTTTAGTTTATAAAGAAAACATGGGCTTTTGTAAAGATGATAAATTAAACTACATTTGACAGATACACCAAAATAGTTATTAATTCTACTTGTAGTATAAACTAGTTTTACTGTTTGAAAATGCTTATACTCCACTGCACAAGTATTTTCTTCTATATGTTGTTCATCTAAGGCATGGGCTATAGATAGAGTTGTACGGAGGAGGGTGGATGTTTTGGAAATGAAATGTTTAAGGAAA
>JAYMFT010000021.1:334571-346567 GCA_038088735.1 Panulirus argus | reverse complement strand
TTTATATATATATATATATATATATATATATATATATATATATATATATATATATATATATATATATATATAAGCAGTTTAAAGCTATTAAAGATAAACATCGACGAATATAATGTAGATTCGCTATCTATTTATCTATCTGTCTATCTGTTTATCTATCTATCTATCCGTCTTTTGCTGTTTCAATCACTTTTATCTCGAGTTTTTTCTTTTTCTTCTCCTATAGGCAGAGACGACGCTCATGTGCGTACGCAGACGTACACATGATTGTTTTTGTATGTATACATGACCGCCAGGTGCACATAGACAGGATTACACGCGTCCTCCCGTAACGCTTTCATATAAGCGTCCCTTCCTCCTCACGTCACGCCCTCTAGTGGTGTCCTCCGTGACCCCACTCCGACAGACAGACACAGATACCACAAGATCTCTCATTCGCTCTGGTGCGCATTCTTATTGAGTTACACACACACACATACACACGTCACCACAAATGTACTGACCCACAATTTTCTGGGGACTTGACCCCTGACCCAACATCTTAAAAACAGCCGGCTGGTTCATTTAAACGAGACTGTATGCATAATTTAAATATCTATGTTATATATTCCCCTAAATATCCTCTTTGTTTATATTCATATAATGATATACACAAATTAGTAGAATGCCTGTAATAAATAATAAGAATGATAAATAAAGCATTTAAAGTAACGCCGTAGCATGTGGGGTGATAAATAAAGCAGTTAAAGTGATTGTTTACTTTCCTCTGGGTCGCGAGAGCCATCTAGCGGCCGGTTTACGCATACCCATTTCAAGCTCAGACCCCCAAAGACTGTCACTCGATTCGCCAGCTCACAACAGGAAGAGAGGCGAAGGTTATGAGGTCTGTTGTAGCAATTATGGGGTATAACGGTTGTACTCGAGTAAGGTTGTGAGAGTAAAAGAAAGGAAACTTCATTCTCCAAATGTGAGGAATTTGTATTGATCGTTTGCTGGTGATTTACCTGTTTACCAAGTCTTGTCGCCTCTTAACAATCGCCTCCTAATCACGTCAGCGTGACCCTTATTAGCCCGACCAATTCGACAGTTTGTGTACTTAGATGCGGTTGGTTCAACCCATGAGATGAGACAATAGCTATCAAACCATCGTAATGAAATAACGACGTAATTAGTTGTGGTATTCGGCTAATGCATAGCACGTTAAGCAATGTTTACATATGACGAACAGTTTAAGCGTACCAGAAGCTTAAGCTTTCTTGGCATATCGACAGCTAAAGCGTCATTAAAAAAAGATAACTTTTGTGATACCAATTGTCAGTAACAATGGCGTTACTAATCTCCAACAGCTATAACATCACCAATCTCCAACAATCAGCAACAGCTATTTACATCACTAGTCTCTCCAACAGCTGTTAAATCACGAATCACTCTGTGATAACACCCATCACCAGCAGCAATAAAATGTCACCAACGAACCATCGCCTCATTAAGTACGACGCTACAACCGTGGCATTAACAAATCACCAACAGCTATATCTTCAACAACTGCTATGGAGCGACATTTCTAGCACCAGCAACAGACGCCGCCCGCAGCTCCACCACAGCTATCGAAGCTGTGATATCTCCAACGCTGCCACACACCACCACAGTTATTACCATATTCAAAATGTCTCTCGATCGTTAGCCTCCTTGGGAACAGCGGTACGACCCTTCGGGTGAGATGGCATGACCTCTGGCCTTTTATTTAATGGGTCAGGTCAAAGGCCAAGCCATTATGCCTTAAGGTCGTATAACGTCGTTCTCACGGGTCGTATACCGTCGTGCTCAGAAACAAGTTCCTAGACTCAAGATTTCATCACATATTCTCGTAATATTTCGGTTAATTCGGTGGACAGTTTTGAGATACCAGTTAATATCAATCCATATTTAGTTAGAGATGAATAATAATAAGAATAGTGGTAATAATAATATTGATAATAATAATAATAATAATAATAATAATAAGGAAATCCGTGTTTAGATACAGTTAATGATAATCATCTTCGATAGCTCCCTATTCTCCCCATTACTGTCGGCATAATAAGAACGAGCCCGTCAGAGGGTGATGGCGGCTCCATCCACAGCCATCCGTACAAGTTCACCAAGTTGGGTTTTCTTTGATGTTCTGTCCTTCAGATTCCCAAGGGAGGGAGGGAGGGAGGAGGAGCCTCCTCCTCTCCCTTATTCCCAGTCGCCGCTTGAGGTCAGCGCCGGCACACGAGACTTTGAGGACGGCTAAAGCTTAAAGAAAAAAAAAAAAGAAATGCTTTCTGGGTCACCAGTGTCCGACCTGAAGTCCCTATATCAGAGCAGTCGAAGTAGGTCTAAATTGGCTCGTTTGATATTGGTAGCCATTTGTACACCACAGCGTTGTTTATTGATTTAAACGACCATATCTAGTAATGGAGGAACGGATGATGTGTTTTTTTTTTTTATGTATTAAAAACGTGAATAATTCTAAAGGCTGCGTTATTTTTGTATCACTTCCGGACGATCTTTGCCAATTCGCTGAATTTAACATCCGATCAATAAACTGGTTTACACTCACACGCCTGGACTAGGTTCTCTCTCTCTCTCGTGGTGATGATGTCGCGTTTAAATACCTGTAGAAGATCATACAGTCTGATGTATGAAACGTATACGTATGATGTATTTATTAACCATGTCATGAATTAACATATTCTATTGAAAAAGACGATGAAGGTTGGCAATGGCGTACGATAGAGACAGTTTAATTGTCCTACTCTTTAAACAACTCCTTTCCCTACATCGTGACCACCAGACATCTCTCTCGAGTCTTGCACGTGTGCATGACAAGTTTGCAAAACCTTGCATGGGATGATGCTGGCCTGTCATGAAGTGGGGTCGCCGGGGGGATCTGGCAGGTGGAGTAGCCATCCCCTCGTACTGTCATGCATGCCGGTCGGTCGTTGGAGTTCAGCTTTCCACACCGGATACAGTAATATCACAATTTGTAATCCGACTTGGGATAGATGGTCGGGGCTAACTGTATCCGGCGCCAAGCACGAGTGATTCAAAAGAAAGTGGCGAGAGCGAGAGAAAAAAGAAAACTAGTTGAGAGAGAGAGAGATCTACATGTCCTATATTTATATAAATTTTCGAATCGTAAAACCATAGAATATGTTCCTATCATCGTTTATCCAGTAATTCTAGATATTTATTAAGACCAGATGCGTTTGCAAGTGGTCAATATAACCTTATTTGTGCAAGACTTGGTCAATGCTTATAGTTAAGGCGAGCATCATAAGTACATTTAAATGTCTTTGTCCCTAATCTCATAATTCTGAAACAGCCAGAAAGCCTCTTGGAGTAAAGGCAATTCTAAGTACGACAGTCCCTAGCGTTTGTCCAATCATCTAACAGAAAGAAAACGGTAGTTATAGTACCAATGATTGACGAAACTACGCTTAAGCCCTAAGAACGAACGACCCTTCCCCCAGTGGCCCGCCATATCGTGTTTTATTTATGCAAACCTAACCTTTGATGATACTTCGGGCGACGGCGTGGTAAGTGAAGTTACTTTGAAAAATACCTTGTGAGGTCACGATACCAAAGATGCTATTGAGAATTTCTAGTTAGAAATTAACTATTACTTTTTCCAATTGTGATTCAGACAGATATTGAACACCAAGAGATATTAGCATATAAGGTATATGTATACTGTCTCGCGAAGTTGTTTTAATCCATAAAAAAGAGGTTAAAACTGATGTGCTGTCGGCTTGGTTGACTAACCTGTTCCTCTTTGGCTTCCAGCAGTACAAGCCGTTAACAGTTATGAGACTTCCTGTTTTCTTTGAGCCTAACTAGGAATACATTGGTGTAGGTCAGTTCCTGCAAAACGCCAAGAAGGAAATCGAAATAAAACCAGTATCGTGTGATTATTTCGCCCAATCAAATTCATCGTAAGTTAAGGTATATTCCCAGAAGTAATTAGCCCCATCTTTATCCACGGGTAATGATCGTTTGCTTCCAAGTGTTTAAACGAGTCGTTAAAATCATCTTCCATGTGAACAGCAAAGGTCGTTAGCAGCCAAGTGTTAAAGAGGCTAGCATCAGTGTTTTATTTCTGTATGCAAACTGCAGCTTTAATGGCGGGTGTAATTCTGTCCACCCATAACAATATCGGTACTTTCAGCGTAATTGGCTTTCATTAATATTACAGCCCTGTGCTATATGACGTGAAATATAGGAAAACTAAATATATTTTGCATACTTTCAACTTGAATGCACGCTTAAGAGGGGAAGGATTTATGGCAGAGGATGCAAAATGGATACCTTTAAGGCCGTATTTATGTTGTTTTAGGACAGCCATGATATAGTATACGGTTGAAGTAATGATTTATGGCCCCAGAAATGTTTTTTTCATAGGCTGGCATTTGCTCAAGCGTGTTCACGCCACCCACGCCAGCGGCTCCTGGTCTTGTGTCGCGACTCAACTCTCTTCTCGTTCCCTCTTTTCGACCTGAATTTAACCAAACTGTTACTTCTACACTAACTCAGGAATAACACAATGTGGATATCAAACTAAACCAATAGAGCAGTTTTCCCCATTCAGGTCAGTTCATCCTAAGTAAAACTTTAAGGATTTACTACCAAGGCTAATTACCCCCGTTACCAAGCACAAAGAGCTGCACAGCTGTTCACGTGATAAACACCATTATCAAAGTCTAAGGTCCGCCAACAACACCCGTTTTCTGTTAAGCCACAACTTCCTATTCTCTTAAGGTTTCAGCTTACAGCTGCACCTCAATCTCACTATACAAACTCATTAACTTCCATAGGACCTGGAGCATAACTACTGCTCAAACCCTCCAATTAGGAGCCTTGAGAGTTACCATGTGGCGACTGGTCAGTATAAACGCCCACGCATGGCGATTTTCCTATTTCAACACCCAGATTGCATCATCCAATCCTAAATCCATACTAAACCCCGCATTATATACACAAATAATCATTTCCCATCAATTTGGTTGGTATGGAAACTCAGAATAATAAAAAGTCACTTTCCCATCCATATTGGTTGGTAATAAGGAAACTCAGGTTAATAAAACTATTTTCTGTTTTATTACAAACGTGTGGTGGTGACACATTTACGAGGGTGGGTCTCGTCTGGTACGCGAGTGGTGCACAGGCCAGATGGATTCTGGCCGTGTGCTTAAACGTGGCGGATGAGAAACACAAAATGAGACAGCACATATACAGACAACTTAAGCTTTATTGACTTTCACACAAAAATGAGACACTTGTCACTCCTATGAAATTAAAGAATGAAAAATTATGTTGTACTGCCCAAAAACACATCAGCTCAGAAGAGATGCATTGTAGAAAAATAAAATAGGGAGCCCTGCTTGCTTTTGGTATCAATGGAAAATAGACACTACTCGAGGTGTGGTTTTTTTTTTTTGGCGACTCTTCCTTTTTTTTTTTTGCGTTGGCTGGTTTACTACCGCGCCCGTGGTACTCCTGCTCTTCTGCTGCCTGGTCGACGCCGGGGAGGTGTGTGTGTGTGTGTCCCACGACCCCACCACCACGACCACCCGCGTGGGCGTGCAGGCTGGGCTGGGCGGGGGTCTTGTGGGCGGCAGGTGGGCGCGGGCGTCGCCGCTGCTGTGATAAAAAAAATATTAAAAAAAAAAGTAAAAGGACGCTTGAGCTCCATAGTGCCGTGGGGGCGCGGTGGGCGAGGGGCGCTTCTGTCATTCACTCTCGCGCGCTACTCTCACACTGACTGTACAGGTACGTGAAATATAATACAATACAATAATAAAAACTTGGGAGTAGAGCCCATCGCCCGCAGCCCCACGGCCGGACGTCCTCAGCTGGTCCCCGGCTTTCTGAGGGATAATTCATCGCCTGTCTTCTTCAGCAGCAACTGTCGTCTTACGCATCTCCTTCCTCCTCTTCCTCTTCATCCTCCTCTCCTTCTCCTTCTTCACCTTCCTCCTCTTCTGTTAAAAGGGGTAAATGATTAATTTACGCCTCTTCTTCCTCTTCATCCTCCTCTCCTTCCCCCTCTTCCTCTTCTGTCAAAGAGTAAATAATACACGCCTAAGCCCATCGTCCAAAAAGGAGCAAATTGGCATTATTAGTGTGTTCAATATAGTCAAATGTATTCATACATATCAACATTAAAAAAAAAAGTATCTCACCTTCTGCTTCCTCGTCTAGCTCCTCCTCAGCATCCGCAAGGTCCTCTTCTTCCTCCCCTTCCAAGTCCTCCTCCTCCTCTAATTCTTCCTCGCCATTCTCCTCCCCCTTCAACTTCTTCGCATCCTCAGTCTCTTCCTGAAAAACGGGGAGTCAGCATTAGTAAACCAGGAATTCTCAAACATACGCCAAGACATGACTAACAACATCACATGTCCCATTCGGGGGGGGGGGGGTTCTTTCGCAAATCTGCGAAAAAAACTTAAAACCAAGCGTTCCTAAAGGCTTTAAGGTTCTTTCGCAAATTTGCGAGAAAATCCCCTCTAAAATCAAGCGTTCCTAAAGGTTGTAGTAGCTAACGATATCGCAACCTGGAGGACGAGAGTATATAAAGGTGCAACGACTTTATTGATCCAAAGTAGTACTACTGCTTCTTCCCCAGTTATCTTTGAAAGCAGCAAAGTCATGTGAAGGTTCTCTTTATTATTACTCTATGGTACAGCCTAACGCGTCCCCATAATACCTTCCCCTCCCTCCCCTACCCACCCCTACTTGTGGCGTACGCTCCGCTCCGACGGGTCTTCTTCCCCAGGCGAACAAGCTCCTCGCCGCCCACCCCGACGTCGGCCGCGCCGCCCGCGAAGTATTTTCGTCTCGGGGAGCGGCGGCGGCGGCGTCACCCACGCCGCGTCCCCGACCGTAAGGACCAGAATCCCCCGCGCCAGCAACACCGCGGTAAGGGCGAGAATCCCCTGCCACGCCGAAGCCGGGCCCGTAAGGGCGAAAATTTCCCGCCCTCCCCGACTCCCAAGGCCTCGCCGAGGTGAAAGATCGTCCCTGAGGCGCCCCGCCGTAAGGGCAATAGTACCCTGGCAACCCCAAAACCACACCGTCGTAAGGACCAAAATCGCTCGCTTACAGGCACAGAAGACTTCTACCGGACGTCTGAAAAAATCAATGTTACTTTTTACATATATTTAATCCAGATAGGACACAGCACCGCCACAAAGGATGTTACAGTAATTCAGGACTCATTCAAAATATGCAAACCAGTGTCAACAAATTTCAGAAATGGGGAGAAGGGCGGAAATCATGAGATGTGGCGACACGAGTGAAATAAAGAAAACTTAAAGCACTTCAAAAAAGTACACTTAAAACAAGAGATGAGGAGAAGGGCAACGGAGTCTAACAGGCAATTACATTAACAAATGCCCTGCATAAAATACCGGCACATACTTTGAAATGCTGAACCTACTCCACATAAACAAGCAGATCTTTTAACACAACGTTCTCGTACTTATTTAATATACAAGGAGCACCATATGATCAACAATATGGTACCGGATCGGTCATGTATTGCAACATGTTCTCTTTCCACATACAAATACAGTCATCTTGCAACATGTTCTCTCTCTCTCTCTCTCTCTACACATACAGAAAGTAATCCATTCCCATGGCGTTACATCCTCCTGTCCAACGAAAGGGCATAGGTTTTCCTAGAGAGAGAGAGAGAGAGAGAGGCGAGTCAGCACAGCAGGTTCTCCGTGGGGCTTGTCATGGGAAAGTCCTCTTTCCTTCCTACCCCATCTCCCACACCCACTTAGACCACTGCCCAACTTAATATACCCACTATATCACCGCCATGTGAGTGCGGCGGGATGAATGAACTCCCAATCATGAATATCCATGCAACTATGCAACACACGTACCATACAAAATCTTAAAAAAAAAAAAAGTTTCAAGTTAATCAGAATTTCATCAAAATCACTTTCAATCACCTACACATGTCTCCACCATCTATATATATAGTATTTAAAGGATAATTAATAAATGATATTTGGGCATGGCACACACACTCAAGGTAGGAACTTGGTAGAAATTTCTCGATCAACTTGGAAAAAGTGGCGAGGCGACCTCATCACTCAAACCTGTGGCAAAACCTCACGTGATTTACTTAAGAATTCAATTCACTGCCCATGTGGGAAATTCATTGAACTGTCAAAATGACAAACTTTCGGGAAAGGTGAATTTAAATATACATTATTTTTTTTCCAGGAACTCGGGTCGTGAGGAGGTGGAGGAGGAAGAGCTCCTACCTACCTACCTAACCACCTCCTCCGGCAGGAGTGTCAAGTCCACGAGAAAACAGGCCATCTAATGCCGCCATGACACCGCCACCACCACAAATTACACAAGCCACAGAAGGGGGGGACACCAAGAGTGACCATAAAATAAGCAAGAGTTGCGTTGCGCGCCAAAAAGAGAGTGGCGGGAGGAGCAAGACCTCTGGGCTAGCCTCGCGCCGGGCCTCGCCGCCCACCCCGCCAACTTTGAATTTCTAGCCTCGCACCACCGCCGCCGCCGCCGCCGCCCTCCCTTGCCTCGCATCACTTATAAACACTTATATACTTTCCTTGGCCGTCTGTTCCCCCCGTGGTAGTGCCACGCGGGTCCTGGGGAGGAGGAGGGGCGCCGCCGCCCCAGGTGTGGTAGTCCTGGTCCTCACGTCTCCTCCTCCAGGAGGAGGTAGAGTCCCGCCGGGCCGACACCGAGACACTTTTTTAAACGCCACACTTTATGCACTTAAATAATACTACTTCACTTATATCTACTTACAACTAGCTACTCCGTCCTCCGGGACTGTCGCCCGGTCCCGACCGGGACTCTGTCATCCACCGGGGGACGAAACATTTTAAAAGTACATCTCAGCTGACAAAAGTCCACAGACTTGAGAAATACTTAGAAGAAAAAAAAAATGGTATTAATTCACTTTTAATGTCGGCACCAAGCGTTAGTCCAGGCTGACACGTACCTCTGCTGCCCTCTTGGTTCCCTTTGTGACTTGTTCGTCAGCGTTTGCGACAGACTTCTCCGTGGTCGACATTTTTGGAGGAGCTTTTCCTAAGTCGTGTCGAGACGTACACACGAGACCGATTTCAAACGAACTGATGGCCGCGGTTCACGCCGCCACCTCCCCTCTGATTGGCTGGCCGCCCGGCTGCTCCTCTGACGTCACGATCACCTCTCATATCCCTCTATTCCCCTTTCCGTATATATTTAAGATAACGATAATATCCCAGAAATACGGGATAAATATTACCTACTCATCGGAGGTGTCTTTCAATTGCAAATATTTGGAATAAGGGATTATTAGTGACTTCGCGAGCTGGGTCGCTCTGGAGGTTTTGCTGACGAGATACACCGCCATCCGGTCCTTTTAGGCTCGGTATTATAGGATCGACCTGCGTGACTGCGGCCTTTCCTTAGCAATCGAGATAAATCCGTCTGATACAAAATGGTACGTGAGTGATAATGTCTTCAGGATGTTAAATGACCACTTGAGGTACGATTGCACTATGCTATCGCCCTGGAAAAGGCGAACTGTCACGGTGATGGGTGAAAATACATGACTATCTTCCATACCTCTTAGGTCGAAAGTCCCGTGTTGTGTGTTTGTTTACATGTCAAACGTGGGTGCAGAGGGACGGAGGATTATCATTTCGGAAGGTTTTCCCAAGGATTTACAGCCACAGGACTTGTTAAAGTTACCCAAAGTGATGGTACGATGTTTTCTTTACTTTATGAAAGGCTTGACACAAGGGAGAAGTTGAGCAAAGTAGTTGAAGTTGGGTTGGGATGATCAGCTGATTAGGGAGCTGCAGGTTGATCCAAGGTTCGCAGTATGGTAATGATTAATTCCTCTCATACGTGGACCAAGTGATCAATTGTTTAATAGTTATCCTGATGTTTTTGCCTAGATAAACAAACTAACATATATCATGGAAGTGTTTGATTATTTGGATTAATTCTTTTAATTTTGGGGGACAATTTTTATTTTTTCACTTTTCTCATGTTTTAGTCTACTTTCGGAACTATTTTTGGGCATCAGGAATTAACATGAATTACGATTTGGTTGTGTTTGAAAAGATTAAAATAAAGTTATAGTTTTTAATAAAGGCCTCTAGATCTGTCATGTTACGTAAATGTGAACTCGCACGTGACTGTTAATTTATACCAATTTTGTGTGCGAATTATTAGTCCAGTCCCTTTACTAAGTAGTTTATATCATGAATGAGATGTAAAGACAAGCTTACTAACAACGGAAGTGAGGTAGAGTGGTATTGGGGTGATATAGGTCTTTTTATCATAAGGGAGGGTGTAGAAGATCAGGGAAAATGTCGGGTAGACTTGAAAAGTTACTTAAAATTTTAAAGATCATGAGAGCCTTTGAAAATTTCACCCATGTACACAGTAGGTGAGGTATTTCATTATATTGGTATAATTATAATTTAACAGCATTATTAAATATAGAATGATAGATAATTTTATTCTTGGTTGTTAGTGTATTATATAGAAAAAACGGGAAGTGTAAAGGGCACCATAGATGTGAATTTAGTGATTTGGAAGAAAAGTAAATAAATGTGTATCGTAAGGGTTATTAGGTTTATAATTTGTTACAGTATATTTGCCTTGTGCTATTTTGGGTTTAATGACCGTGTTAAAGGTTCAGTGAAACTGTGGCATTATGTCATACTTGAAGTAAACTAAAGATATAGCCTTCCTCCTGCCATATGGTTTTAAGAAATAAACACATATTGAACAGAATGTAAATGATGCAATGATATCCTCATTTTGTTTTATTTGATTCTTATTATATTATTTAACTTGAAAACTCTTGTGATTTTAAGTTGTTAGTGGAAGTTAAGTGAGGTTTTAAGAGGTTCTTATGATTTGTAGAATTGTTCCCCTTACTTTTACATCACATATTTCCAGAATGTTAACCCCCCCCCCCTTTTATAAAATTTTTGTTATTACTGTTTGGGACATCCAGCAAATTAGGTTTTTAGGTTTGGTTTGGTTGAAGTTATTTTTCCAGTGGCTTTTGATGGTGGGGTGGATGTCTGAAATGGTAATTTTTCCCAGTTCTTTGTCATAAAATAAAATTGTGTTCCAGTCTCCATCAGTTCCGTTAATTATATGGAGGGTCTTACATTTCTAGTTGTACTACTTGTCTTATGTAATACTGTTTCTCAAATATGTTGCGACCTCCAGGGGATTTCAGGGGAAGTGGCCGTGACCTGTCCACACAGAACATTATATTTGCTTTAGAGTAATATCAGACCCTGAATGTGTGAAATTGAAATTTGAAATCCCTTGGATTCTAGACTTTACCTTTTTAATTACTTCGTTATTTCTGGGCAAAGCCAGATCCTCATGCCTATGATTTAACAAGTAGGGATGATAGGGGTCATGGTGAACAAAAACCTGGCTGTGGGATGGGCATGTCTTGCTGAGAAATGCTGACATTAAACACCCGTATCTTTCCCAAAGTTATGAAGTGTACTTAATTTGGTAAGTGAGGTTAGGTGATTTTTTTTTTTTTTAAGGGTATTACAAGAAGTTAATTATTGCTAGAGGCAAATTGATGGTTATGATGCATTATCATATTATTGCCTAATATATGATTAAAACTGTCAATGCATGACCTAACATATTATGCTTGCCAGAGTCTCTGTAAGAGACATAAAATAATTTCCAGTTTATGTCAACAGCTCACTATCCCTCTTGTGCCATAACTTTTGGCATAGATTGAGTGTGAATATATGTTTGTGTATTAAAGCATTAATAAAAAAAGATTATCAGAACCTCTACTGAAGTGCGATTAAATATTTATCATTATTATTATGGATTAGTGTGATCATCATATTAGGAATATATATATATATATATATATTTTTATTTATTTATTTATTATACTTGATCGCTGTTTCCCGCGTCAGCGAGGTAGC
>JAYMFT010000021.1:297278-320324 GCA_038088735.1 Panulirus argus | reverse complement strand
CTCCTCCCCCTCCCCCTCCCTCTTCCCCCCCCCCCCCCCCTCTCTCTCTCTCTCTCTCTCTCTCTCTCTCTCTCTCTGTAGTAGGTGGTAGTCAGCCACGACCAGGGAAGTATATTACCTGTACCATCCTCCTGGGAATCGGTAGTGTTAGTGACGACTGTGCAGTGAGCCAGAACTTCAGCGGCTGTCGAGTGTACTCCTTTGGCCCAGCTAGCTACCTGGCCTTCACTCCACACGCGCTCAGTCTTTCCCGTCTCCCACATAACACAGCAGCACGTAACTCACACGACTTGTTCTTCGTAACTCCTACATTTTCCAGCGGTTCTTTTCCACGTACTATCGCTATCCTCTGGCACCATCTTGTTAGTTCTCTTAAGTGTATAAGGAAGTATTCCGTGCGTCTCACAAGCCCTTGCCTCCGTCACCCACGCCCGGAGCTTGGCCTCATCAGTGTCATATGGTCTAAATTCGCCGTAAAGAAATCACTTCAGCAGAGATGCCGCCATGATGGGATATATATCGCGTTTTTTCGTTGACAGAAGCTAAATGTTGTATCATGATAATAGGCCATATGCCCACATTATTTCCTTTTGTCCCCCCTCAAACTTCCGCGGCTGACGTAGGGTACATTAGGCTTTAAGGGCCATCTCTTAGTTGCCCTGCATAAGGAATTTCGTCCTTGTGGTCTCCCTTTGTAAGGGGGATCTCTCTGCCTTCGCTCGAGACAATCGACTTGGGCTCGTGCGCCACCGGGCCGGATGGGTCACAAGGGGTGCGGGCCAATTTGAGGCGTAATCCCAAATGAATGAATGCGTTAGATCTGAATTAAAACACGATGGGTACAATAAAGTGTGATATCATAGGGGTGATTTATCAGGGGTGATTGGTGTCTGCCTAAGGTGGGGGTGACGCGGACGTTCCTCCGCCGTTGGACCATTTTATTTCTTATCGCCCAAGTATGGTTGGCTTAAATGGCTTTATATATGAGCATAGAACTGATTAGATATTATAAATACATGAACCGCACGCATTGATGGAGTGTCTCTACCTGACGTGAAGGCTGTGTGTGTGTGCGTGTGTGTGTAGGAGAAGCGCACGACGAGCTCCCACACCAAGAACGGGACTATCTGGAATTTTGGTCGGGAAGGCGATTTGTAACTCATCAATATCGGTTTCCTGATCGGCCCCTAATGTTGACTCTGGGACCAGATAAAGGAAATAAAAATTTTCAGCCCCATTGCGTTTTGTGTCCATCCCATTGTATCAGGTAGATGATCTACCCAAGGATATGATGGAGTAGATATTTATGTGTGCGGTACATTTACTGAATCTTAAATTTCTAAGCCGCAAGTAACGGAGAGAACACGTGGTTCCCGCGTTGTTTGACAATGCTGTTTACTTACGGGTCTAACCATGGTGTTAAAAGTGATTTTTTTTTCTGAAATTGTAAGTAGATTTGACCGTTTAAAGCGTGAATCTACCTTTTCACTTATTAGTAAAGGATACAAAGTATTGAGTTGCCTTTGAAATGAACTCGGTTTTAGATCAGGTTCCTGGAAGAGGAGACATGAACCAATAATGCAGTTTACATTCCCTTGCTGGACAGCTATGCTGAGGCACTGATATAGGAAGCTCGCCGCTTTCTCGTTCTTAGTTGATCTGATCGTCACTACCAACATTACTACCATCAGCATCAACATCAGCATCACCATCATCACTACCAACATCACCACCATCAGCATCACCATCATCACTACTGTCGTATGATTAACGCTTCCATCAGCCTGACCATCACCACCACAGTCACCATCCCGTCACCATCACAGACATGAAACACCACCACCACAACTACCACACAACTCCCCTTACCCTGTACCACCTCCCCTCCCTTACTCCCTCACCAACACCCTCCACCACTCGTCCCTCACTCCCTCTCCTGCACCTTTCCCCTACTTTCCCTCCCTCACCAACAGCCTTCACCTACTCTCCCTCCCTCACTACCACCCTCTTCCTACTCTCCCTCCATCACTACCACCCTCTTTCCTACTCTCCCTCCCTCCCTCGCCAGCACCCTCCGCCTCCCGTCCCTCGCCTCCCCAGCAGCCGACCCGCGGGGTTGCCTGTTGACACAAGATAAAACTCCACGCGTCGCCTTTGGAACCATTGTTTACCGAAGAATAAAATCAGAATAAAAGCATAATACAAGAGAATACGTGGGGATGAGCGGGTCCCTGGGATGGCACGCACGTCTCCACGCCCACATTGTCATGGTGATACCCACCCGTCACGCCCACTCCTGATTTATGGGCGTGGAACAATATACCGTGTTGATGTTCTGCCCTGTGGCGGATGGAGCAGCAAGCTGCCCAGGAAACGGTTCCTGTGAATCTCTGTGGTTCTGGCGATGCTGTCTGGTTCCCCAGAGGGGGGGGTCTGGTTCTCCGGGGAGGGCGCTAGTTAACGCCTGTGGCTCTCTAGTTACGAAGCGAGAACGCCTGCGTCTCCGGGAGGGCGCTTACTCAGGAGAGGCTTTGACAATATTTTTAAACAGAAAAAATTTGTGATATGCGTATTCTGAGTCGTCCGTGATGTCTCTCTCTCTTTCTCTGTACCCCAGCTAGGATAACAAGTTCTGGAAGTATTTGCATTTTGAGTTCTTCCAGTTCCAGCAAGATACCTAACATGTTCCAGTTTATGTTTCTCCAGCGAGTGACTGGAAGTCCCTGGATGTTTGTAGGATATGTTGGCCATCTGGTGTCAGGCGGGCAGTGCCTTTCCCTTGCTGTGGAGGATCATGTGTAATTCCCCGCCATTATAACAGTCAGGTTATAAGTACAGGTTGTGTCTGGTAAACTGTAGTGAAGTTGTGTTTGTAAGTTCGCATCTAGTGTATGTATGTCTGCATTAGCCTTGTCCTCGGTCAATTAGTTCCACTCTTGTACTGTCAATGTATTTCTTTACTTCGTCATTAACAACTTTTATACAAAATGTCTTGTTATTCTTGAATCTCTTGAAGAAATGTTCGATGTTCACGTAGTCGATCTCCCATGTATCTTAGAACTTTTGATCAGGTCACCGCCCACTCTTCTCTCTTCTAAGGTGGGTAAATTTAAAGCCTCCTGCCTTTTCCAGTATCGTACCTCTTGAATCTGGTGCCATCTTTGCTGCCCTTGGTTGTGTGTGTGTGTGTGTGTGTGTGTAACGTTAGCGCCTACGTACTAAAGGCATAACTAGAATCCATGAGCGTGACGAGGTGTCAGGGTAAGCCATATGTTCAGGTTGCAAGAGCTTTTCCAAGGCTCTTGTATAGTGTCGGATGAATTTAATGACCGTTGTCTGTGTTGCGTCTGTGTTGTGTCACGTCACTGGCTTTCTTATTATCCTTCAGCCTCCTGACCTTGCTTGTGGGCACCGGTGTCCGTGGTCGGTGACCTTCTCTTTCTGTGACCAAGATTAAGGAAGTCACCGATAGCTAACACCAGTCGGCCGTTCGTGAGGACTGACCTTCCTACATATATGACTTGCTATAGAAACCTGAGCCGGTGTGCGATCATGTCATCCTCCACTGTAAATTGCCTAAAAAAGAAATATGAGTTGGACATTTTTTTTTACTTCACTACGTGAATAATGAGCAACACTGAACATTATGAGACATTATGAGCAATAGAGTGAGAGTATGAATGACAAGAGAGACTGCCCGCAAATGTTATTTATCCTCCATATATTATATATAAGATACAGCGAATACAAACATTCTATAATTCCGACTTACGAGGAGGAAAATAACTGAACGATCTTTTGTTTCTTGCAGACATTGCTCGTTGAGAGGTAATGATTGGTCATTACTGTGATAAGACGGGGTACACTACCGTTCTCCCCCCTTCCCACACACACACACACATTGTGGTAAAGGAACATACTAAATCGTCCTTGCTTTTTTTCTTCGTCTAGAAAAGTATTTTCTCTAGTATTTTCATAACTTGTTGCTTCATGGTCGGATTATTGTTACTGGAACCGAGTCATCGACCGAGCGAAAGCCTACGGTTGCTATACTGAAACAGGTCTTCCCAACCGAACCCACGAAAGCTCTCTCTTTACCCGACCTACGCGAAGTTTCTTTCAGTACATATGATAATTCCTGTTGCTGTTGGTCTGCCACAGCACAGGCGTCAGCATCAAGAGTAAAGGTTCTTAGTAAATGTCGCTCGCGTTTTGTCAACACGTTGGACAGGACGAAGACCACATTATTCTCTGCACCTCATCTAGTTCCTGCCGCTCTGATCACACCATAACAATGACTAATGACGGAATTAGACAGGATACAGAGAAACTGGTGCTTAGAGAAATCTCATTAGTGATGCTGGTGGTTTTGGCGGTGACTAAGCTGGTATGGTAACTATATGGTAACAGAACTGTGACCTGATGTGTATGATGTGGTTCATGGTTATGGTAGGAAGATGGTGTTAATGGTAGCGGTAACAGCTGAAGATGGTGGTGGTCATGGTAGTAAGAAAAGTATGAATGGTAACGTTAAGTGGCTGTAACATGTAAAGTGTCAGAAGTAAAAAGTACCATAGCAGCATTAATGTTGTAACGGTGAGCAGAGTGTTATTATGGAGACGATGGTGGAGGTAGTGGTGGGGGATGTGTGGCTGGTGGTGGTGATAGTGGCCCTGCAAGTGGTAGAAGTTTTGATAATAGATGTAATAATGTATGTAACGTGGTAATGAGGCGAGCGCCGCTGCCAGAGACCAATTCCTTAAAAATAAGATTGTGTGGTCGCTAAGGGCGGGCGAGGTGACGGTGTGGGAGGAGATGGCGGGGATGTGACGGCGTGGGAAGCCTGTACTTGGAAGCTGAGGGCTTGAGAACTGAGGAGGCTGGAGCGGAGGGGAAGGTCTGGGAAAGTGGGGAGGCTGTATGTTAGATGAAGGCAGGTAATAAGGGCATGGTAGATGGAGACGTGGAAAGTAAGGGCATGGGAGACGACGATGAAGGGAAGGGAGGTGGTAGATAATGCGTGAACAAATCTGAGATGTCGACAGCAACACAAACATGGAGCACTCTCGGTCCACCTCGTAGTTTTGAGGGCACTCGGGCAGGCTCCAGTCATCCATCGGTGCACACAGCGAACACTGCTTAGCGTAGCTTAGCGAATCTCCCTTCAGAAAACTAAAGATACGACATAGATACATACACACGCCAGGTCTGCTGGAGATGCATGATTAAGGCACCAAAAAATACGTTTCCTGAAAATCACACACTAGCGTCAAAATACTTATATTATACACCTGTGCACACTTCAGTCTTACCCTTCCATTTCAAACTTTCCCTTTCGCCTGTCCCACCTCTTCTTCCTTTCCTCTAACCACACTATAAAAACGCCAGCGCGGGAGCGGGTCGTGTGTCTTCCGGCCGTGCTCTTCCCTACATTCCTCCTCTCCTCTACACTCCTCACCCAAATTCTTTCGTGATATCAGTTGCCTCCTGCAGCTGGCTGTGTGAGTCCTGTCTGTGTGTCACCTCCCACCCAAGGCTCTGTGACTGTGCTGTCTGTGTACCAGCTACAGGTTGTCTTGTCTGCGTCGTGTCTCAGACTTGGGTGGAACGCTAATCAATCAAACATGGCGCCATGATGATGATGCAAAAGACACCACCGGTACTGTCTTCCTCTCCGACGCAAAGCTTCCTTTCTAATGCACAGTTTCTTCTATAATTAGCCGACTTTGCTGTAGCTGGTTGACGGACCGACTGGACTGTAGGTAGCTGAGAGGCCGGCTGCGCTGAAAGATTTTGAAATACATTCCTTCGGTGATTCTGTTGTACATTGTAAACACAGATTAACGTGTTCTGTTGTGTGTGTGTTGCTACGTTAACTTACCGCCCAGTTAGATGGTTCCAAGTGTGGTCTTTGGCTTGCCATCTGAGGACGTATATTCTCATCATGTTCCTCTACACACAGTAGTGAATTGTTGCAGTTGTGAAGCACATCAGGATGTGCGTTAGTGGCTACGGTAAGTACAGATCCGTTAGTGGCTATGGTAGGCGCGGGGGATGTGTTAGTGGCTACGGTAAACACAGGAGGTGTTCCTTGTGTATCATGGCTGGCGGATACATATCTAGCGTTTGTTTACACTCAGAGATAAGGAAAACATTGATGTTGTTTACAGACATGATCTCGACTAATCTCCCCCGTTACGTTGTTGAGATACTGCAAGATGGCCGATCATAGAGAAACTGCCGTAAATGTTTCATTTCCTCAACGTAAATAATGATGTTATTTACAGCCTTGATCCGGCGCAAACCCAGCACGTCACCGCTTGCCTTGGTCGGCCAGTCTCTCTCCATGCCTCTCGCCTTGCCCAAACGCCCCTCTTCCTAAGCCTCTACAAATACAACCAGTTATTTATTCCCAGTTAAGCCCTATTTAAGCCTGAGTCTCTTTTATTTGGTGGTCCAGGAAAGCTATGACAACACTCGTTCCTCAGCCGTGAACCAAGCCAGCCAGCCAGCCAGCCTGGGCCCGTATAACCAACGCATCCCAGTCTGTTTAGAATGTTTGTGTAGATCCGTTCTTTACCGGCGGATCTACTCCACGATTTATCTTCTCCTGAAGGTGCTGCAGCTTTCGTGGCCACCTGCTACTGCTGCTCCAACAAGTGCACCGAGGGTTAGCCAGTGGTCAAGTGATGGGTTCCTTATGGACATGGCAACTTGTGGCTCATGGGTTATCTTCTGCTCAGGATTTCTTTTTTTTTTGTGGATTTCACCAACTATTTATTCCAGCACATATGAATTATGTAAGATATGTAACACACAGCGGGTCACAGGCAGGGGTGAGATAAGAAATGAGATGGAGCGAGTGCATTGAGTTATGGCAAGTGGTGTGGTGAAAAGACAAGAGGTGGTGAAAACCTTGCATAAGTTGAAATGTGGCAAGGTGGCTGTTATGTGTTGTTGAACTGTTGAATTTCTTAGAAAAGGGCAGACTGTGTTGTCGATAAGTTAGTCAAGATTTTCATCGTACATATAGAACATGATCAGGTGCCTGAGGATTGGCTGAATAACTCTATGATGCCATTTTTTTTAAAGGCAACAGGGGATAAATGAGATTGTTGGAATTACGAAGAATAAGTTTGCAGAGTGTCCCTAGTAATGTGTATGGGAGAGTGGTGAATGAAAGTGGTAGCAGGCATCGAGCATCAGACTGGGGAAGAACAGTGTGGCTTCAGGAGTGGTTGAGGATGTGTGGATCAGGCATTGTCTTTAAAGAACGTGTGTGAAAAATAATTAAAGAAGCAGAAGGATCTGTGTGTGGTATTTATGGATCTAGGGAAAGAATATAACAGGGTTGATAAAGATGCTTTGTTGAAGGTATTGCGAATATATGGTGAGGAGGAAAACTGTCAGAAGCAATGAGGAGTTTCCAGCAAGAGGATAAAGCGTTTGTGCGAGTAAGTATAGAGGAGAGTGAATGGTTCCAAGGGAATGTTGATCTGTGGTATGGGTATTTAATGTCACCATTGCTGTTCAGTCCGTTTATGGATGGGATGCTGAGGGAAGTGAATGCAAAGGTTATGGGGAGAGGGACTGGTCTGCTGTCTTGTATGGGTTGGGATGGGATGGGGAGTTGGGAAGGTTAGGGAAGAGTTCGGAACGTCGGTCATTATTTGCTGATGACTCGGTGCTGGTGGCAGATTCGATTCGGAACTGCAGAAATTGGTTTCCGGGTTTAGAAGACTGAATAAAGGGAGAATGTTGAGAGAGCAGATGCGAATTCAAGCAAGGTTATTAAGCCTTATTCAGCCCCCCTGGCTCTCACTCCTAGCCTCTAGCCAGCCTTTCCAACCCCCGTCTCTTAATGGGTGTTATTCTAAGCCCAGCCAATCACCGAGCCCCAAGGATCTCTCGCTCCTAGACCTTAACCCTTCCAACTTCTCAGCCCTCAGGAGCTTTCATTCCCAGCTCCTAGCCATCCCAACCTCAAGCTCACATCCTAGGCACCGTCATCTCTCAGGCCCCAGCAGTTGTCACCCCTCAGCTCTAGTCCTAGCAACTGTAAGCTGGACCACAGGGATTCCACCCCCTCCCCAGCAGTGTTGCCGCCTCTCCCAGCGTATGCCACAGCTGAGGATTATGCACTATATAATGTGTCTCGCATCAAGGACTCTGCTCAAGTTATTATGTCAATAAAACACTTTACAATTTTGCGTGCTTGGAAGGTAACATTCCGTCCCCCTCTCTCGTCTCCTTCCACTATCTCCAAGTTTCTTTATGATTCTCTGGTAGAGATAGATCTCCCTTCTCTTCCACAAAGAAGACATTAAAGTATCAAAATCAGGAGACTGACTTCAAAATCCTTCCCCTCCTCCTCTTTTACAACTCGGGTTAAATGGCGGGAGTGGTTGTGCGTAGCGACGTGTGGCAAGGGGTGCGCGTTCCTTGCCAGCCATAAAGGTGAGTGATGGACGAACATGTGTGGCTTGACTTGCGCTCCGTAGTGCTGGTGATGGTGAGGGGTGCTGGTGGTGGTGAGGGATGCTGGTGGTGGTGAGGGGTGCTGGTGGTGGTGAGGGGTGCTGGTGATGGTGGTGAGGGGTGCTGGTGATGGTGGTGAGGGGTGCTGCTGGTGGTGGTGAGGGGTGATGGTGGTAGTGAGGGGTGATGGTGATGGTGAAGGGTGCTGGTGGTGGTGGTGAAGGGTGCTGGTGATGGTGAGGGGTGCTGGTGGTGGTGGTGAGGGGTGCTGGTGGTGGTGGAAAGGGGTGCTGGTGATGGTGAGGGGTGCTGGTGATGGTGGTGAGGGGTGCTGGTGGCGGTGGTGAGGGGTGCTGGTGATGGTAAGGGGTGCTGGTGATGGTGAGGGGTGCTGGTGGTGGTGAGGGGTGATGGTGGTGGTAGTGGTGGTGGTGGTATGAGTAGTGGTGGTCGTTGTAGTCGTTTCAACGGCAGCGTCGTCGTAGCAGCAGTAGTTGTCGCTGTAGCAATACGTTTCGTGTCAGGTGTCGACTGGTATGACTACATGTCCTCGTTCGACGTTACTGCTTCTACCATAACCACCACAACTACCAGATCTGACCACAGCCACTACCGTTCATGCTTCTTACCTCGGCTTTCGCTGTTACTACTTCTATTACTACAACTACTACTTCTACTACTACCAAGACTGCCACTACTAATGCTACTACCACAGCTACAACTGTTACTACTTTGCATTATCAATTAGATCAGCTTTAACTTTAGTTCAGTGTGCACTACTGTAGCTGTAGTTATTGCTGATAATCTAGCTACCACTACTGCTGCTGCTGCTGCTGCCATCAGTCACTGCTGTTGCTAATTCTACCAAAATTCTTGCTTCTGCCATTACCATTACTCCTCCTGGTTATTCTCCATTCATAGCACAAAAGTTCTTTGTTATTATTAAGTATCCGTTGGTCTGGTAGGCTCCCACTGCCACAAGTGTTTTCAGTGTTTGCGTTGGTTGTCTCCCGGCAGTCCCCCGTGGTCTGGGTTCACGTGGCGGGGAGAAACTGAACTACAAGACGACAACATTGCTTCTTGCTGGGGCCATACCTGAAAGCGGGTCTATCGTCAGTGTTATATAGCTCTTCCTCTCTGCATACAGTGGCTGAGACTTGACACCTTGATAGAAATGGAGTCGTTTCTTTCTCGGGTTCACGCAGCTGTTTATCTTTTCCCCTCTGTCCATTCTCTCTTAAATTATATATTATTTCTTTATTCTGCAACTGCTTCAGAGTTTTAGACGTTCTTGATTAGATGTCTGGACTTATCTGTCATGGTCTGTGGCTGTTCATCTGTTGTACTGGTATGTTCTCGAACATTTTCTCACATTTGACTAATGTTCTTGAATTATGAGGGTTATAAAATCTTGGTTAAGGACTGAAGACATCTCCCAGTGGTTAAGGAGTGGGGGATTTAGCAAGTGGGGAAAGAGTGATGTAATGATGGTCAGGATGAAGGAGGTTCCAGAGCACTGGGACCCTGGGACGGTGGATTTGCAATGACTCCCGGTGGAAACATGACTTGAGTGAGGGTCAGGTGAAGGGAGTGTGTGTGTGTGTCCGCTCTCAACCACACCTGTTCCCCCCTTCCTGATCCGTGATGAGTCACGGCAAGAGTGCTGCTCTCTTCCCCCCCAGGACTTCAGAACACGCGGTTCACGCGGCAAACAAATCATCACCGCAACACAGGACGATCCTCGCGAGCTAAATGGCGACAGGAAAATACTAGGTGGCATCGTTCAGTTAACACCCCACCCCCACCCCCCCTCCCCTCCCCTCCCTCCCTCCCCCCTCCCCCTCCCATCCACAGTTAACATTAACAAAGGCTGGCTGGCTGGCTGCTGCTGCTGCTGCTGCTGGTGATGGGTAGGGTGCTGGGAGGGGCTGGGACAGGAGAGCAGAGTGTGACGAGCAAGTATTATGGAGATGGGATGGTTCTGGGACTCTGGTGACTGGTTTTGATGGTGGTAGATTAATGCAATAGCGAGTGAGGGTGGCCGAGAATAGGTTCGTCGTTGGTGATGGTGAAGGGATGGGTGGGTGGTGGTGAGGGCGTTGGCTGAGGGAGGTTTGGAGGCAGTGGTGGTGACGGTAGGCGGGTACAGGGGATCCCTTACCGCAGGAATGGTTCTCTCCCTCTTTGTAGGGGGTAACGACAGCGAGGGAGAGAATAATGAAATGATATATTTATTTTACGTCTTGTACATGTAGGTGGTGGTATTACGTCGCAGTGTAGCACTAACCTGTAAGTATGGCCCGTGAAAGCCCGTATGTGGGTAGACCGCCTCATCTGACGTCCACCAGAATAACCCGTTCGGCAGTAATTTGTGTAAGGTGATCCAACTCCAGTTATGAAACAGCGGATCGAATTATGACATTTTCATTCATATTATTACGGTAATTATGACAAGTGTTTGGATTAGTTATCAGCCAGTTCCTTTTTTGCTCCTGTTGTTGTGTCCAGGAAAAAAAAAAAGCTCTGAATCATAAGTTTAAATCCAATTAAGAGGAAATGAGTATTACAAAGTAATATATTTTGTGAGTGAGATATTTAATGTTATACGTGAGCTGTAAGCTGCTGGTCCACTATTAAAGAGAGAGACTACTGCACTGCAGACATACGTGTATACTAACGTACGGCATAACTGTAGCAGAATGAAACAAGTTTAGAAACGAGAAACTGTCTGGCCAGATTCACAGCCACAGACAGAGAGATATACAGACACAAGAGAAGATGACACACAGAACCCCAGCACCTCAGACAGTCTCCAGCACACGGAATCCGTACGATGAGTGGCGCGAACCTCAAGGAAACAGCCTGATATTTGATGCCCTGGTCTTGGGAGGACCTTTCGTACGCACGTGTAGATATCCAGCCAGACAGTCACGGACGCCTCCATCACCCTCACGTTTACGGCGTGACTAATACTCTCCAGAGTTGTTATCCACAACCGCTTCTGTTCGTCAGCTGCACTCGCGGTCCTCTTTTTTTCCCCGGTTGGCAATAATGGTACACCGTCCCCCAACACCAGAGGTGTGAGAGGGTCGGCATGGTACACCGTCCCCCAACACCAGAGGTGTGAGAGGGTCGGCATGTCACGTTTCCTTCCTCACTACCACTGCTGTTCTTGCTGCTGCTGCTGCTGCTTGGATCTAGTTTTCACTGCCACTGTCACCCAAACTCCATAATAGGTTTTCTTCCTGCCGACCTCTTGTTGTTCACAATGTCTTGACAGTTGAGCACGAGTCCTTAAGTTTAAAGTGAACGATGAGATCCAGTTTACCATATCATAAAGCTGAAACACGAGCGTGGCACCCTTTTGTCCACCGATACAAGCGACCATCCCCCAAAGTGTGAAGCTACCTACCTCCCCCTGTGGTCCAAAGCTAAACGTGGACTCGGGCAGCTCATTCCCGTTTGGTTCATCTGCGTCGCGTGGTTGTCCACAGGTAACGTGTTTACGTCTACACTTGTCCTGTGTGTTCTATAGTTATGTCTCATCTAGGGTATTTAAGGCAGCTGGAGCGGCCAACAGGACGTCTTCAGGAAAATAAGACTTCCTCTACGGAGCGGCTTTGGGGCTATAAAGACTTGGCTGTGTCGGGATTGTTTGTTTGTTTTCCATATAGCATCTTCACAGACCAAACATCGTGCTCTTAAACATGTTCCGTAGCGCTGTCTTCAGGGACCTGTAGTGGCGTGGTCGTGCTGGCGTGGCTGTAGTTACGTCTGTGTTGCTCTGGTTATGTAAGATGTTGATGTTCGTCGTTTCTTGTTGTGTTTCTGTGAAGGCAGTTGGAAGGTAAGGACCTGCAGCGTGTTGACAACAAGCTGTGGTTTCTGCCATTTAATGTGACTAAGATCACTTAAGCTCGCTATAGCTACATAGCGTGGTTATGACCACGTACCGTGGTTCTCTCTAGACAGCGTCTTATGCTCGCGCAACAAGTTTTTAGCCGTACCACAGTTGCCTATGCATTCAGTGTGAAACGTGTAAAAGTCCTTTGTCTCGTCCTCCCGTGAGTGTGGTCGCATACCGTCCGTCCGCACCGTGCCCGTACCGACGTACCGTCCGCACCTTGCCCATACCGACGTACCGTCCGCACCTTGGCTATGGTTGCGTACCGTCCGCAACGTGGCCATGTTCATGTACCGTCCGCACCGTGGCTGTGGTTGCGTGCCGTCCGCACCGGGGGCCGCGGTCACGTAGCGTCCGCACCGTGGCTGTGGTCTCGTACCGTCTTTTACCATAACTGCGGATAACGCGGCGTGGTCGCGTACCGTGATTTAGGGGGTACTTGTACACATAGCTTTCCCCGCTGTGCTATGCTAATACACTGACGGTGTGTTGGCATTAAGCGTGGGATTAGCGTGATCTCCACAACCCTCATTAATTACCAAGTAATGCACGATAGATCACATGCCTCCATTTGAACCGGATAAAACTGTTCATTATACGCCAATTCCAAAACGACTGGAAAAAAACAGCTTTTTATTCCAACATGACTTATGTTCCGAGCTGGTCGTGTGTAGGGTAGGACTGTGGCAGCTCGTCTCATTACTCTGGCTGTGTTTTGAGATATTCATTTCTATTTTTGTCTGTCGCTAAAGCAGGCTTATAATCAACAGACATATTAGACACATCAGCAACTCATTCGACTACATTAAGTACGGACAATCCTGGTCATCAAAACCAGGGTTACGTTGCCTGTTAAGTAGGAACCAAAAGCAATCGACGACTTGTTCATCCCAAAGTTAATGTCTGTTACGTGTTTCGTGATGTGTAGCTTCAGGCTGTGCTCACCCGGTCATCGGTACAGCCAAGGCTGGTTTGCCGTCCTTGCCTTTACAGGTTGGCTGGCAGGATTACATTATACGGCCGTGTACGCCCAACAGGCGATCTCTAACTCCCGTTTTACTACTCGGTCTCTTGCTCCGGCAAGAATACTGTCAATTAATTGCCTCGGAGGAGAAGAATATCATAGATTTTTAGCGGACGTGCGTGGACTGTCTTGAGGATTAGAGAGCGGATGTGGCAGCCCGTACTGTACTGCTGTGTGGCGGGAACACAGCTGCCTCCAGAGCCCACCTGCCTTCAAGTTGTGTTGGCCATAAAGGACGAGAAGAAAGGATACTTAAAGGAAATATTATACGAGAAGGTTACAATACGTCTGAAGAACTCAACAAGAAAAAGTGAAACATGATCATCGCAAAGGAAAAAAAACATGCACCTGGAAGACATCTGAACTGCCAGAATTATCTGCACCTCACACGTCATCTCACAAAAAGAGATATACAGCAGTTCAAAAGATCATGAATTAATCTTCATCTTCGAGAAACCCGAAAGTCAAGAGGAAAGGCTAAACTCTCAGCTAAACCACACCGGTACTCTCAGAGCTGATGTAAACCCCTCTGGTACTCTCAAAGTTGAATTCAGCCGCGCTAGTACTCTCAGAGCTGGGGAATACACAACAGT
Source organism: Panulirus argus (assembly GCA_038088735.1). Taxonomy (NCBI): domain Eukaryota; kingdom Metazoa; phylum Arthropoda; class Malacostraca; order Decapoda; family Palinuridae; genus Panulirus; species Panulirus argus. The sequence goes on along the minus strand of JAYMFT010000021.1, from coordinate 306,325 downwards.
AGAAGCTTCTGTAACAACAGATGGTACGTCTTGGATCGGGTGGTTGTACCTTTAAGAACAGTAAGTGGCGGTGATCGATGGCAGCTTGTGGGCGAAGCTGTACCAGGTAATGGAACAATAGATTGCAACTCCTGGAACAAGTGATGGTAACCAGCTATACGCGTTGGCTCATGGAATAATCTGCAGTAGGTCATGGAACTACTGAACCCAGGTTGTTGGAACATTAGATTACCGGTTCAGTTTAAGAACGCCACAGTTTAGCTCTGTGATGATACAAACGTGTTGGGCATAATCGCGTCCTCCGCTCTGTTCTGGAAACCCTACATAACCACAACAAAAGTCTGCTTCCTAAAATCTAGGGGGCGTTGTACAGGTGCCGTAACTGTGTTTCTTGTGAGCAGCTGTTTCACATATACAGAGGTTTTATTCGCCGAAGCATGGAATGGGCACTCATTTTGGGGGGAGCTCACCCTTCACATCTCTAACTAGAGCGGAATCAAAAGCCTTCCGTGTCATTAATTCTGGCATCACCCCTCTTCAACCTTCCCTTTCCGTGCTCTGCGATGTCGCTGCTCTCTCTCTCTCTCTCTCTCTCTCTCTTACTGGTATTATTTTAGCCATTGTTCTCGTAAACTCTGCATGTGTCCTCAGCCTCAAGGAGTGGACTTGTGGCACGCGTTTGGCTGCTGCTTCCAACAGCTTCTGTGTAGAGAACGGCCACTCGAGGATTGACTGTTACGATGCCCCCTCCTTCCCTGGAACAGCGAAGCTGTGGATTTCCCTTCCTTCTTTTGTCTTTCCCTCTTCATACAACCTTTCTTCCTTTACTAGTCGGATCTACACACACTTCCGCAGTCCTGATAAATTTCCAGTCTCTTTCTCCATAACATTTTTCTGTCACCCAAGATGGCTTTTGACTGGGGCATGTTAATTGCCCGTACCATGTCGGTTACCACAAAAAAAAATCTTTACTGAAGTAGCAGTCTGCCATGTCTCCCTAAACATCTGACAATCTCTTGTAAAACAATGGGTGGCGTCTCTTGAAACAATGGGTGGTGGCGTCTCTTGAAACAATGGGTGATGGCGTCTCTTGAAACAATGGGTGGCGTCTCTTGAAACAATGGGTGGCGTCTCGTGAAACAATGGGTGGCGTCTTGTGAAACAATGGGTGGCGCCCTTGAAGCAATGGGTGGCGTCTCTTGAAACAATGGGTGGTGGCGTCTCTTGAAACAATGGGTGACGTCTCTTGAAACAATGGGTGGCGTCTCTTGAAACAATGGGTGGCGTCTCGTGAAGCAATCGGTTGCGTGCCAATCCAGACGGCATATCCGGCTATAATACTGCTTCCTATATCTCACATTGTCAGACTTCCAGGAGTGTATGACGGCCACAGATAGTCTTTCTCCGAGGCCGCCTAAGTCCCCAGCTATTGGTAGGAGGTATTAAGGGATCTCCGACCCCTATTTGTTCTGCAGGGAAGGGAGCCGCAATGGAGGCCGCGCCTTCCTTAAAGGAGAAGCGTCCAAGAAGACGGAGGGACGGAGGGAGGGAGGGAGGGAGGGGTGGAGACGTTGTTGGTGGGGGAGATGGCCGATGGCGAGGGAGGGAGGGAGGGATGGGGAGGGGGGTGGGGGTAGGGGCGGTGCTGGGGGAGGGGATTGTGTGGTGTCTGGTTATAGTGAGGGAGAGAGGGAATTTGGAGCGGCGTTGGGAAGGGATGTTGTTGTACCTGGCGTTGGTGAGGGAGAGTGTGTGTTGGGGGGGGGGGGGGCGGGGGGGGGTTGGGGGAGGGATGGGGAGGAAGTGGAGCAGCAAGGAGGGGGGAGGAGGGTCGGAGGCGGAGGGGAAGGAGATGGGTGAAGGATAGAAAGAGTTAGAGAGGCACGCAGGGATAGAGAGAGATAGGAGACGAGGGGGGGGTGATGAGGGGCTGGCAGACACTGCTGGAGTTGATGGCGAGAGAGAGAGAGAGAGAGAGAGAGAGAGACCATAAGACGACTTAAGCCAGCCAAGAGGTGGAGAGAGACGGGCTGTTGCAGGGGGGGAAGGGGGGGAGGGTACCTACCTACGCGGATATTTTGCCATGTGTGTGGGAGGAGGGTGAGGGGGGGAGAGTACTCGCTTGCTAGCGCTTAGGACGAGATTTTGCTAATGAGCCGGGATAGCGCGTACCGCTCACCGCAGGAAAGTATGAACTTGCCAAGAATGAGTCGTGTGAGTTACTGGTTGTCAAGAGTTAAGTTTAAGAAGGAGAGATTTTGTGTCTTTATGGACCGAACGTAAGCAGCCCACGTGTTGGTGAGGTAGAAGGAAAAGATAGCTATCTGGACCACGGGAGTGACACTTGACAGCCACTTTAGTGCTGGCTCACTGCTCAGCCGTCACTAACCCTCCTGGTAGTCGGGCGGGTGGTACCGGTAATATACCACTCTGGTCTGCGGTTGGCTACCACCTACTACCTGCAAGGGGCGGAGAGATGAGGAGGAGGAGGAGGAGGAGGAGGAAGAGGGAAGGTGACACGAAGGGAGACGAAGTGGAGAGCGGGAAGGTGAGAGGACTTGCCGACCGACTGACTGCATGTTCCAGGCAGACACCAGAAGAATAAGGATTTGTGTCATTGGCAAATGGCGCCAAGTGTAGCGTCATTTGCCATCGGCGGTCCGGGATTTTGTGGAAGATAGTTAGGGAGGCTATCGGGGCTTGATTACTGATATGAAAGTATATGGGGGAGAGAGAGGATTATCGGAGATGATGGAGAGGAAGACCATTTCCTTCCTTGGTCAATGGAGAGGAAAGTAAAAAGAACTTACGTAGACTATGAGAGACAGAGCGAGAGAGGAGTGCGCCGCGGACTCACACATCAGCAGAATCCTCATAAGGTTGGGAGCCTTGGTTTGGTTTGCCATTTAGGTTTCGCACAGGATTATCAGACCCGGTCGGTCGGTCGGGGAAGAAGGTGAAGCCCGAGGGAGCAAGTGGCAAGCAAGGATGATGCTTACACGCCTTGACTTGACCAAGTGGGGAGTGTGTCGGGAGAGGAGTGGATAGAGCGAGGGAGAGGGGGAGAGAGAGAGAGAGAGGACAGGAATGAATGACTTCTTCAAGTCGAACAAATGAGATGTTTCACTGCAAGATGTGATTCATTCCTGTTTTGCTAACTACATCATGTTGCGCCGTTTCTGGTCAGTTTGACCGAAGACGGGGCAGTGGTTATGTGCCCGAAACGTCTCGTGTGTTTCAAGAGTAAAGTGAAAATGAGTAGAGGACATTTGATCCACACTTTACCCGATGAAGCAAAACGTGTAGTGAGAAAGACTGAGAGAAGAAAATAACGGAAAGCTAGTGAGTGCTAAATATACATCACTTGTTAAGAAACAGTGCATTAAGAAAATATTTTGCCTGCTTACAGGAATACGCATATTTATATCCACTCCAGCCGCCTTGCCACATTCATCATCTGCAAGATTTTCACCATCCCTTCTCTTTTCAGTGGAATCTGGAATAGAGAAATGACACCATAACCCAGCTTACACTGGGATCCATGTATGTAGACACACACACACACACACACACATACTCATCCCAGCCTGAGCCAGGTACTCGTTTGCCAAGCAACCCCAAGGGTAGGAAGAACACCTGATTTGGGTGTAGGCCTACTGCCACGCCCGGGATTCGAACCCACGCGGGTCCAACTCTAGGTACGTCGTGTCTCATGGTCAGTAATGCTAACCACGGAGGCTCGCGCGTGTGTGTGTTTGTGTGTGTGTGCACCTTTTACTTAGATGGTCACATATACCGGCATTTTTCACTGATGCCTTCCCCCTCTCAGCATTTCCCCCTTCTCAACCTTCCCCCCTCTCAACCTTTCCCCCTCTCAACCTTTCCCCCTCTCAACCCTCCCTCTCTCAAATATCTCGCATCCGTGAGTTTACGAACCACTGGCACAGAGCAAATTGGAGCGGTGTGGTGTATGGTGACAGTGTGCTGTCAGTTGGCTGAACCAGGGCATATGAGACGGTCAGAGGAACCCAGAATACTGGGTTGTGGAGCTTGGCTCTGGGTGGGTAGTGTGCTCTGGCGTCAGACAGCGGGAGAATTTTCGTCTGTTCCTGCCGCTACTTCGCTAGTTACTGTTATTATAATCATCATATAAGTCCAGGACCTTTTTCCTTGGGTCCTCACATCTTCAGAACTGCTGCCCACGCGGGAACAGCGTTAAGGGTTGGTTGCTTCAGGGCGAGAAAATCCCTGCCAACACTGTACACCTTTGTGTACGATGACGTCAGATGACGCAGCCCCCGCCTAAGGTGACTTCTCACTTGCGTGTGGTACACAGGGCCCCGCGCGCCAGCAGCGCCTCCTGTTGAAAAATGTGGACGTAAACAATCCCAAGTCTCTGCCACTCATGTCTCACACGATACATCCTGTCGTATAACCTGCCTTATAAAGTTTCATGTAACCTGTTGTGCAGCCTGTCAAATAACCTGTCATGCATCCTGTTATACGACCTGTCATATATATAACCTGTCACACAGTCTCTTTTTCCTCCAGAATATCACGCATGTAAATCGGTTCCCTTCGCTATTGGTACTTAGAAACATTGCCTTATATTTACATAATTCCTTCGCTATATTTAGAACAGACCCTTTACTAGAATGGCCTCCAGAACAGATCCCTTTGCTAGAATATACTCTAGAGCAACTGTAGTGCAAGAACAAGGGACCAAAGCCACCCACGCAAGAAATGGAGAACGCAGTAAATCCTTCCAGACAAGTATTTTACAAAGGCAAGAATGCAAACCCGCTCGCAGATTCGGAAGCAGGAGCGCCATAATATCCCTAATAGTTTCCTTTCTCTCGGGTTTTGGGAGGCTCGCTGTTTGTCTTAAAGGATCAGGCTCACGTATTTGTAATCATTTCGGGGACTTGGATGGCTAGCTTAGCGTGCGCCTGGGGCTAACGCGATATGACATTTTAATTTACCGATCTTCCACCAGAGTGAGCCTTCTGGCAACTCGTCCGCTATGGGGCTAGATCAGACTGACTAGAGCTTCGTTTGATGAAAAGGAAAGCAAGTTTACTTTTGTTTTATGGATTCATGATAGGAAGCTGGACGTAACTAGACGTGGAAAAATTATGTAATGTTGATTGTTGCCCCGGAATGGTCGGGGGGCTGAAGAGGAAGCCGTAGTCCCATCATCGCAGTGCAAGTTTCGGATGCGTGCGCGCGGCGGAGCGAGCGGGTGAGCCAGCCAATCAGGGGCTTTCCCGCGTAATCTCACCAAATTGATTTTCCAGAAGAGAAAAAGAGTGCGGAGATGGAAACACAGGAGACACCAGAAACTCCTCTCAGAGCCGCTTTCTAAGATGCTGGGCTTTTGACTGCAACATGGACGCGGACTCGTGCTTGTGTAAGATGCCCTTCAAGTAGCACTTAAGTTGAAGGAGGAGGATTCTGGAGGCGAGCCGCGTTGCACTGCAGATGATCTATAATGGATTCATTTTTAAGCCCTCGAGAAGTGGCTTTACATGATCAGCTTTTTGTTTATGTGCATCTTTACAGAGAATGGCAATGGTAACGTTGTAGATATTTGTTACATATTCTTTTTGACTCTTATCTTCAGGGTGTAACACTAATCTTAGTGTAATCACAGCGCAGTAAAGTAAGGCATCACGCCATCTTCTTTGCCTTGGTTTTATAAAAGCTTGACTCCCACGTTAACACCACGTAAGGAAGTCTCAGATCTTTCCCATTTGTTTTCAGTAAAGTCGTGTGTGTGTGTGTGTGTGTGAGAGAGAGACGGAGTAACAGGGACAAACATAACATAATAAGGAAGCGCGTATTTACCTGCATATGGTCTACAGAAGGAATGAGTTTGAGGGAGAGAAAAAAAAACCGCAGTAGAGATTGATGTACCTCTCTCCCGGGCGGATCTGACGTGGCGAGAGACGAATGAAGATCAACACCACCAAAAAAGTTTCAGTCGAGTTTTCTGCAGAGGAAAAGGGGAGAAGTAGGGCAGAGATGCAGGGGGGAAGAGAGACAGGATACCTAACTACTTAGGAATACCTTCGACGAGATCATGCAGTTAGTCATGAGCTACCGCGTAGCGCTCACCGTAAGGAAATTTAGAGTTAAGAATGAAGAGTCCTTTGATTTACGAGTTGGTAAACGTAATGTGTAAGAAAGAGACAGAGAACGTGTGTGTGTGTGTGTGTGTGTTTGATGACTGCTTGCAGTGACAGTTTCTGTTTAATTTATTCCAGCTTTCCACCATCCTTACACCGAAATATTATTTCTTTACGTCCCCTTTTAAAAATAATCTAGGCTCAGCGCCTTGCCGTGGCCTCTAGTTACTCCAGAGCTGAGGATCTCGTGAAGAACTGTTCACCCTCAACGTTATCCAACTGATCTAGAAATGTGCAGGTTGTCGTCACGTCACCTGTCTCTCTCCTCGCCTCTGTGGAGAAATGTGTAGCCCTCAACTTGTCGTTGTAGCCGGTTCTCTTTGGGTACCATCATAATTGCTTATTACTGGACCCTCTCAACTAGACCATGTTGCTTCTCTAGAGCGGTGTCTAAGTATAGTACTGAGAGGCATAACCCATTTTTGTTTTGTGTTGCGAATACCTTACCAAATATCTTTCTAATTCATTTCCGCAAATGTTATTCGAATATTTGAGAGCTGATTGTTTGTTTCTGGCTCAGTTCTCCCGATGCGTAACTTTTGGTGACAGGTTAGGCAAGATTTCGACACTGGGTTGTCAGTCAGGAGCGTCAGAACTGTAATTATAAAGGAACTAACAGACCACTGTGAAGCAAACAGAGAGTACGTATAGACGCAAGTAGAAACACTATCTCTCACAGCGAAATGTGCAAAGTAAAACATGTATATTGAGAGAGTAGTAAGATCAGCGGGTTACAAGATGTTGTCAACACTAAAATAATGTTAGGCTATAGGTACTATTGGTGTTTTGACCTAACTGGTGATGTTAATCATATGAATCATATTTTTGTGGCCAAGGATATGGGCACAAACTAGAACACTGTGTCTTAAGATGTGAAAAAAATCGCCTTTTAGGGATAGATCGAAACAAACCCTGCAATAAATGTCACAGCATCTTGTTGTTAATAACAAAGTACCAGAAATTCTATGTTTGTATCCACTTTTTGCATCTAGTAGGTAGAACGTATCATGTGAAAGACTGTTAGCGTATTTAATGAACGAACTTTGTACAAATTTCTAGTAATTACTATCTGTCCACTGGGTTCCGACAAAGACCTTTTGTGACCTCTGTAATCCCTTTGCGCTACCGTTCACACTGTGAGCATGGGGTGCAAATTAGACTTGCCGATGATACCGGCACAAATCAAGCAAGCTACATAGAGGTTTCTTTCATAATGGCACAGAGGCTTTCCTTCACTCTCTCTCTCTCATCCTCATTATCTTTGCGCTAACTCAGACTGAATCTCATCATCCATTTATTAGACCACCTTCGGGGTTTGTCCAGTTTCCCCCCGTAAGCTGTTGCTGCAATCATCGTCATTCCTTATTTCTCTCATGACATATGAATCATCCGCAGACGTGCCCGGGGAAGAGTCCACTCCATTAGGGAAGACGTTCACGCAAACCGAGGATAGCAGTGTGCCCAAGATCCAGCCTAGCCTATATATATGCAAAGTCAACTCATACGCATGTGGGTGGAGCCTGTATGCTACGTCATTGGCCCTGAACAAAGAAAACGTGCTTGTGCAGGGCTAAAGAAAACGTAGGGTTCAGGACCACGTGACGTCACAAGTAGGCCTGCGCGACCGGGTCCGTTTTTTTTTGGGGGGAGTCAGAGTGGGTCGACTTAGCATATATAGGCTTAGGATCGAACGATGTGGTACAATGCTCCTCTGACTTGAATCCTTTGTTCCCATCCATTAGGGTACTCTTCTCTCTGGTGAAAATGTTTACCAATGTTCCTGATTGTAGCTCTAGCTCCTTAGTGAGCCTCCTGTCGGGCGCAGTGTCAGAAACTACCTGGCTGTTCAGGAATGCGCAGCCTACCCATCCATCTCTGACCTTCTTTGAAGCTTATACTGTCATGGAAGCCAAGGAGTTCCTTACCAACATGACCCTACGTGGGCAGCACGATCTATACACTGTCCAGAAGACTTGCCTTATACCTACAGGAAGGCTCCATCAAACTACATGTGACCGAGACACATAGCACTGCCCTCACACGACGTTTGTTAAATCTAACTACGCTGCGCCGTGAGCAAGACACAAGACGCCTGCTCGTCACCGAAGCACAAATTATCAAGAAAGAACACCCGTAGATTAACAACCAAAACGTGTCCCAGTATCGTCTCCCACAGCGAATGAGCAGGCAGAGCCACCTGCACCTCCTCCTCCAGGCATTACCCAGCCTCGCCCAGCTCCCCGCAATGATTCCCACTCGCTCCAGTGACCTCCCCGCGCGCTCCTGAGGATGACTTGATGGATTCGTATCGAGACGTCGAGACAATCCGTGCAGGTATCCTACACAACCTCCCCAGCCATGTAAGAAGAGGTATTAGATAACTTGAAAAAAATCAGAAAGAATCTGATAAAAATACAGAGAGAGAGAGAGAAAAAGAGAGAATTAAATTGTTTTTCTCTTTTACATAAACGAAAAGTTAAAAAAAAAAGACTTTTTCCAACGTGATCAAAATATTAAAAATTGTGCCCACTTCGTCCTGCTTTAATTATAATCGTTATAAATGTGAAAATATTAATTTATGAGCAGTTCCAACCAATTTATTGTATTACATGTGACCAGTATATTATTTAAATATAGAATATTTCAACATGTATATACGGTAATTTGAATATAAATGTACAATCCTGCATGATTCACTGATGGATTTATCGATCTGTTTGTTGACGCGAATACCCAAAATGTATGGGAAAAGAACACCGTGGAAACCCATGCTATACACCACATAAACATTATATATATATATATATATATATATATATATATATATATATATATATATATATATATATATATATATAT
>JAYMFT010000021.1:247275-285370 GCA_038088735.1 Panulirus argus | reverse complement strand
CATATATGTGCATGTATGTATATATGTTTGTATGTGGGGGGATGGGTCTTTCTTCGTCTGTTTCCTGGCGCTACCTCTCTGTCGTAGGAAACAGCGATCAAGTAAAATAAATAATATATATAGATATATGTATATGCTGAAAGTATTAGTAAGTAGTTTTAGATAATAATATTTTAGATTTAAGATGCACAGTTGTTCTTTCTAATGCTAAAGATTTTGAATATTCACAGATGGTGATGATGTAGGTGCCAACTTCAGTAACTTAGGGGGGGTTAGCAGCAGTAGCGGGAGTGGCATGCGAAGAGTAGCCTCATGTCCTGATCATAAATCCATTGATCATGTTCCTGACCCTGTCCATGAGGTGTGTGATGTTAAAGTTAAAATTGCTGACTTGGGTAATGCCTGCTGGGTTGACCATCACTTCACAGAAGATATCCAGACCCGGCAGTATCGATGTCTAGAAGTGCTGCTTGGTGCTGGATATGGAGCCCCTGCTGACATATGGAGTACTGCCTGTATGGTAAGAAGTACTTATGTATTTCCCTGAGGAGGTTTGTACTTTTTTGATGAGAACAGCTTCTTATAGAACACTAGTATTTTAATGCTCAAAAATGAGATATCTCTTATGGTTCAGATTAATCTAGTCCCTAAGTATCATCATGAAAATAAGATTGCCAAATTTATGAATAGACCTGTTTTGATAAAAGCAAGGATAATTTTTCAAGAGCGTCATCTTATATGTCCACTCAAGTCTAAAAGATTTTGTTGGTCAACCAGGAGATTACATTGAACTTGTCTTTTATTCTGCAAGGCTTTTGCAACCCTGAATCAGCAGGATACATATCTAGGTAGATCTGGAAATTGCTATCTTTTCACAAATATGTCTGTCTGTTTGAGCCTATTGTATAAGTGCTTTGACTTTCACATGGAACCTCTCATTGGTTGAAATTAGCAGATGGTGTCATTGACATCTGACAGATATCTTTGTTCTGTGATTTATATGTTTGTGACCTTTCTAATGTAGTTTTGAGTATGCTGCTGTCAAAAGATGTACCTGAACTTGAATCGTTTGTCACAAGGGGTAGATCCTTTCTAAATATTCCTTATGTTTTACTTAAGCCCCTCCTCCATCATGTGGGGATGCTTTGTGATGCTCCTTTGTTCTGTCGAAACATGTAGGTTTAGAAGATACAAAAAAGATTTATTGCAGGCAAAACCCTGTAAATATCCATTTATTTCCCTTTCTCCCTTCCATGTATTACTTTTGAGTGAGTTTCATGAATTAGGCAGTAATAGGAGTAGCATTTTATGAATAGGGGGTGGATGGTTCCTAGGCACAATGATACCCCTGTATCATGGTTAGCATATGGTTGTTGAGTCCTGTGAATGAGCACCTGCAGCCTCATGTGTATTTTGATGATGAATGTCGTGAATGCACCTCATTTTAGAGATAAGATGGTGTTTTAACCCTCCTCCAAGCAAGTGCTCTTTTCATTGCTCATAGGGAACTGCCTTGGTAATGAAATGGTTTTTCATCCTTTAAAGACTTGTCTAATTTCTTTGGGATGGAAAGCTTTAGGTACGATAATTGTCTAACCAGGTGAAACAATATGAACTGGATATTGTTGTTTAGATTAGCAATGTGGTGAAGGACATCAGATCGAGTTTGGAAGAGACAGGCAGTGTTCATATGCTAAAGCATGTCTTTTTAACATATTGGTAAGGTGATTACTTGTGTGTCTTTAAAATATGGTTTCAGTAGATCACCAGTTAGTTTTATCTGTACTGTAATTCAGAAATATGTATATTCTTTGCCTTAGTTATCTAAGGATACTCATGCTCTTTAATCTTTTTACTCTTGATTGATTGTGTAGATCATAAAAGATCACTTTTGCTCACAGTATTTTAAGATGGTAATTGCAGTTTTCTCAGCTTCTTTTGATAATGCTTATCTGTTTTCACATTTTTGCCTTCTTACCTTGTTTATAGGCTTCTTTGAATAGAGAATCCATTGAGGTATACTACATTTAATGACTGGGTTCATATATATTCAGTAGATATTTTCTTAATCATAACTCCAGTCATGAATTTGAATGCTTCTTATGTATGCCAGTAATGCTAAGTTTCCAAGACATTTTCATCAGCTTGGATGTCAAATGATAAAGTGCTTTCTATTACTATCTCAAGATTTTTCAGACAATTTGATTCCTCTTTTTTCTCCCCTTCTAATTTATAACTTCATTCAAATCCCCATTCTCATTTCATGACACTTTTTTGGCTTAAACTGTGCTGTCCAACTATCCTAACATTTAAGTTTCCTTGTAGTGCTTCATAATCTCTCATGACACCAATTTCTGTCATTAATTCTGTTTCATGTCCAGAATGTTTGTTAAATTGATTGATGGAAAACTAGTTGATTTAGATACGTAAATGGAAGGTAATGATAATCATCACTAGAGTCAATGATGTTACTGCAGTGGGAAACTGATTTTTCCTCAGGCTTTTGAGTTGGCAACTGGAGACTACTTGTTTGAGCCTCACAGTGGGGCTGACTACACAAGAGATGAGGACCACTTAGCACACATCATAGAATTGTTGGGAAAAATACCGCGCCATATAGCTCAGTCTGGCAAATACTCACGGGAATTCTTTGATAAGAAAGGTATGTAAAGATTAAGCCATGTGTTAAACATGATTTTGTGTCTAAATACTTCTCTCATTTTGCAAGCAGGATGCATTTCAAGAAGAGGCCAAGTAAAGCAGACTTACACATTGTTAAAGAGAGGATGTGGTATGTTTTGAACATGGAGGGATTTGAAGCAAGAGAGTCATAGCAAGTGCTTTGGTGAAAAGAAAAGAGGTGATGAAAGTTTGATAGAGCAGCTGGAGTGGATGGGATTGCAGTTGAATATCTCAAGAAAGGGGCTGACTGTTGTTGATTATTCAGAAAAGATTCCTACTGTTTGTATGGCTTAAAGGTATCTAAAATGCTCCACTTTCTCCAGATTATCCTCATTTAAACTCACACTCGAACTGACCTGTGTCTCTCCCTTACTAAACTAAACAACATTACTTTTATTCTCATTGACACTTTTTCCTTTCACACTCTCCCAAACTGAAACCAGCTTCTGCAGATTTTCACATGAATTAGCTGCCAGTATTAAAATTGAATTTTCTTTGCTTTTGTAGGTGACCTGAAGCATATCACTAAGCTCCGTCCTTGGGGCATGTTTGAGGTGCTGACGGAGAAATATGAATGGCCTGAAGATGAAGCTCGGGCATTTAGTGATTTCCTCACTCCTATGCTGGCATTTGACACATCGGAGCGAGCTACAGCTGGAGAGTGCCTCAAACACCCATGGCTCAACTCATGAATACGAGAAGAGCTGAAGCTGCTCCCTCAGCCCTCTCTCTCTGGTAAATAGTCAGTTTGTCTGATTGGGCCAGCTCACCCAAGCAGGAGAACCACATGGTATCAGGGAGCAGTGACCTGACCTCTCACTTGACCACTCACGTTTGAGCACTTAATGATGGTGGTCAGTATCAGGGCAGATACCAAAGATGTTTCCATAGAATGACAGCTGTCAAAGAGATGTTCCAGATCAGTTCACATGGTCCTTACCCAGTGTAGTATCACCATAGCACATGAGTGGTCAAATGAGGTGAGGGTTGAGGGTGGCCAGTGTGCATACCAGGGTTCGCCTTTGGGGTTAATGGCCCCGCTCTTGACCAGAAGTGCTTTTGACTCTTGATAATTACAAGGATGGATTTTTAGTTTGGTTCATTCAGCTCTAATAATGCCGAGAGACTGATTGGAGGAACCAGTAATCTCTGTGCAAGTGTCTTAAATGATGATGGTGACTGCGTTTAATGGTTATGATGTGAGTGTACATAAAGACAGATGGTTGCTAATCCCCTCAATGTCCATGATAGTACATATTGCTGAGAGGGGACATTAGGAGGAGTCATATGCTCGTATGCTGATTTTACTGCTCAAACCACAAATTTTTGTAAGAGAAAGCAGAGACCCTATGTATTATCCTGCATGAGAAGTGACGATACAACCTTATTCCACTGGCACTGCTGCAGAACTTGGGATAGTATTGGTACCAAGGACCACATGCCCTGATGACCTGCGGTGTTGTGTCATCGTGCACAACGGGATGGCTCTTTTCTAAACATTCATTTTAATAATTATGTAAATATTGCACCACTCACTGAAGTTTGTTTCCCATCAGCCCTAAAATGTAAATTGTTGGCTCTCTATGATGCTGTTGGAAGAACTTGATAATTTTCTTAAACTGGAAGACAGAAACTGCTGCTCTTTAAGTCACCATTTAAAAGTTGTAATTTTCTTTTTAGTTAATTTTTTTGTCAAATTATGTATATAAATATTTGTCTGAATGGGAATCTTCACACTGGTAAAAGAGAGCAATTATTTACAGGTTTCTGAAAATCTAAATCACATATTTTCTGTGTACTGAAAGGGAGAGGAGTACTCAGTCCATGTAATCTCAGTCCATTCATTTTTTCTTTTTTTTCTTTTTTTCATGTAGTGAGTTGGGGATGCAGTGTTAATGTCCCAACTGCGGAAATGCATAAAACAGGGCTGATGTTATATAACATACAATTAGCCTTGTAGCCTGATTGCAATATTTTGTCCATCATTAAAATCATCTACTAAATGCAGGCCCTCCTAGAAGTCAGTAGAACCCTGTCCAGCTGGCTGTATACCAAGTACAATCCCCCCCCCCCTTTCTCTCCATCCCCCATGCTCCCCCTTTCTCAATAAAGCCCCCTCCTGTCCCCCATTGTTTCATGTTTCATCTTGAACAGTGGATATTACATCCCTTTACTTTATTGAGGCAACTAGGCTCTGTGTTTTTCTGTATATTTAGCCACATCTGTAAGATGTCATACATATGCATCAGTGATTATGAATATAATTTATTTTTACTCCATTTTAGATATGCACCTTTGTTTAGTAGGTTATCTTTCATTGTGACATAACTGTAGAATTCATTTATGTCTCCCCCTTGTGACTCTGTTCCACCAGCCAATAGTGTTATCGACGGCAAGTAATGTGACACCACATCCTGCTTCTCCTGTTTGCCCATTACACAAATGCTTTGCTCTAGATTAATACATGAGTTACAGTGACAGTGATGGCATTACATGGAAAGATCACATGCACAAGGTACAAGTGTAAACAAGGGTGAAGCAGGGATGTAGGATGTGGGTGTGCACAGAAGTGGGTCGGGTGGCCTCAGCCCTGCTTATGGAGCATCTCCCATAATCAGGCTAATGTTGTCTTATATTAAGATGCCTCAAACCTTGCCAAGGGTGCAGTAGGCCAACAAATTTTGTACAACATACGAAGAATTTGGGCCTCGCTGCTGTGGTAGACTTGTCCGATCCTCTGTATAGCAGGCATAATGATAACGGTACTCTTGATAGTAAAGGTGAAGCACACCAGGCTTGTGTTTGATTTTCTACTGGGTTTATTCTTTTACCATCACAAATATTTACTAAGCAAAGGATTCTGTTTGTAGTTTTTGTTAAGAAAATGTATACTTTGAGTTTTTGTGGAAAAGATGCAAGTATTCCTTACGTGAAATGTAACACTGGATAATTTTCAGTTGAGCTCATAAGGTTACTTATTGAGATAGTGACAACATGTTGTAAAAAAGATTATTCCTGTTCATGTCTGTCCAGAATTATAAATGAAGGCCATGTCCTTATTATCATCACTTAATTTTCAAAATAAGTTGAAACGGTTTTTTGTTCCCCCTTTACATGCTATATATTTAAACTGCCATCATTTGTATGGGAGCTGTGGACACTAACTTACTTGGCTATGTTCTCTTTAGCTTAGTATTAGTGTTTTTAACTCCCATAAAATGGTAGTGGTTTGAATCCTGCCATCAGGATTGCATTAAGTGTTCTGTGAAAGTGTGCACTCATTGCAATGTATTTGTGTTTGTATATATATATATATATATATATATATTTTTTTTTTTTTCATACTTGATTACTGTTTCCCACGTTAGCCAGGTAGCACCAGGAAACATGAACAAAGACACATGCATTTACATACACATGTATATATACATATATGCTTATACCCTTACATATACATATTTATGCATACACATACATACATATATGTATATATACATTTACATATTCATACTTGCTCACCTTCATCCATTCCCAGTGCCACCCTGTCCCACAGGAAATAGCATCACCATCCCCTGCTTTAGCAAGGTAGCATCAGGAAACATGAAGAAAGGCCACATCCATTCACATCCATACACGAGCGGTCATGCATAATACACTGAAACCATAGCTTCCTTTGAAAGTCCAGGCCCC
Organism: Panulirus argus; assembly: GCA_038088735.1. Taxonomy (NCBI): domain Eukaryota; kingdom Metazoa; phylum Arthropoda; class Malacostraca; order Decapoda; family Palinuridae; genus Panulirus; species Panulirus argus. The sequence goes on along the minus strand of JAYMFT010000021.1, from coordinate 278,998 downwards.
ACAGACCTTTCCACGGTTTGCCTTAGACGTTTCACATGCCCTGGTTTAGTTCATTGGCAGCACATTGACCCCATTATACCACATTTTTCCAATTTACTGCATTCCCTGCGCATCTTTCACCCATCGTGCATGTTCAGGCTCCAGAACACCCTGTCCACAACCAGGTCCCATAGCACTTTTCTGTGGTTTCCCCTTACCAATTTATAAACCCTGGTTCAGCCCAGTGGCAGCATGTTGCCCCCTGTATACCAAATTGCTTCTTTTAGCTATATCCATTGCAAATCTCACACCCTCATGTATGATCTGGCCCCAGACTATCTTTTCTATCTATATATCTGATGCCTGTTACCTCTGAGAACTCCCATCAAGGGCTGGCCACAGCAAAAGAGTCTCCACTTATCCCTGTCCCCACATGCCTCCCTCGCATACACCATTCCACGCATTCTTCCACTGTTTCTCTCCCTCCAGTATTCCTCAACGCTATTTGCCCCAGACACTCAGAACATCTTTCACCTTGTCTTTCCATACCCTCCTTGGTATTGCCATTTTCCTTGTTCCCTTCACTTCTAACATATACACCCTTTTAATCATCCTCTCTGCATGCCAAAGCCATTTTAGTGCACTTTCTTAGATCTTATACTAGTCTTCTTACCATACCTCTTGCTTACCGTATCATTTTTCGTTTGATCATCCTTCCTCACACCACATTTTGTCCTCAAACATTTCCAACAAATTCACATCTTTGATACTTTGTCATCTGTGGCCCTAATTTGCATCCACTCAACATAGTTGTGACTACCATACTATCAAAAACACCAACCTTTGTCTTCACAGACAGTGATGTCTCTTGTTACACATTTCTCAATGTATTTAGGATCTTTACCCCCACACCTACCCTATGACTCACTTCATCTCCCATGGTTCCATTCACTGCCATGTCCATTCCCAGGTATGTAAAATATCTCACTTCCTCCAAGTTTTATATATTCAGTTAACCTGCCTCTTTCCACTTCTAACCTTAATAACTTTATTTTTATTCATATTTTAATCTGAAGCAAATTCTTCAAAGCAAACACCTGATTCACACATCCTCTTCCACTCCTGAAACCACATTGTTCCTTCCCAGTCTGATTTCCTCTGCATTCTACAGATGTGATGGAGAAGGAGGTGAATGCAAGGGTCTTGGAGAGAGGAGGAAGTGAATTAATGTGCATGAAGCAGCAATAATGTATACAACCTAGAGAAAAAATGAGAATTTAGTCTTACAAATGGAGATATGTATTAGGAATGTGGGAGGGGAGGAATCAAAGATTATGGTAGATTGCTATTAGACCTTTTAAATATGTATACAAAATACACACTAAAGAACTTATGAATGTAGAGGAATTAGGAATTATCTCTTATCACTTACAGGTTTAGAGGGAGATAGGTGGGATGTTAGTGGATGAGAGAACTGACAGTGCAAGATTAGGAAACAAGGTAGACTTAGGGACACAGTTGCATGGATCGCATTTACAGTTAGTGTCAATGAATATAGGGAAAGAAGTATTGTACATACTGGACTGATTTTATTGAAAAAGGAAACAGGTGATAAGAGTTGATGAGAATAAGATTAGAAATGTGTTGAAAGATTTATGGTGTTAAAAGTATTGTGCTGGAAGTAGTGGAGGTTTGAACAGTGTAAAGTATGTATCAGGACAAGTGAAAGATAATTAATGCTTCCAGGATCAGCATGGGAATAGACAGGTATATGTTGTCGCCATGGCTCTCTACATGGTAGGTAATAGTTGGTAGGCAGCTACTGACCACTTAACAACAGTTAACTAACACAAATTCATCATAACTAGAGTTTCCTGTGATGAGCATTATGTGCTAGCTCTGGCAGGAGCAATACATAAAAACAGTAGGAAGGAATATTAGGCTAGAGCATTTGGTAGTAGTAGTTGGTAGGAACATTAGCTAGGAGCCTCAGGAAACACTGCATTAGAGTTGCCCTCAACCAATGGCCTATTAAAGATGAAACTCTAAAGGCAAAGAAGGTGCATTGTAGTTTACTAGTTATGAATTTTTTTTCCCATGGCCACCCCCTTTAGGGAGTTCCCAGAAGGAATGGGCATCAGAGACATGTAGATAAGATGGCTGTGTGATGTCTTTAGGATAGTGTTGCATGGGAGGATTTTGGAGTAAATACATGTTGAGCAGTAACACTTGAAAAGGATTGACAAGTGATGTCACTATATGCATGCAAATTAACAAGGGAAGATGCAATAAACTTTCAAGATACTTAAAAGTATGTTGAGGAGTAAGCTGTTAGTGAATGCAAACTAGATAATGGTGGTGGTGGTTGAGAAAGGGACTCATATATTAGTAAATGGATGCATGTTGAAAGATTGGAAAAGGTGTGATAATTGAAATATTGAAGAATTCAAATGGATTTTCTGATATGTGAAAGGATAAGGACAGTTAGACAAATTAATGGCAGCCTGCAGAGTTTTATATGGAGTAAAGACATTTTTGAAAGTAGGCCAGTACTAGTATACTCCAGTTTTCTTCAGTGAACACATGTGAAAGATGGGTTATTAATAACAGGAGAAAAAAGAAGGTGTATGTGTGGTAGGGATGACTTTATCAGGCTTGGGAATGTAGTATATAGGCATATTGGAGTGAGAACAAAGGGGAAGGAGAGAGTGATGAAGTGTTTGGTTAAAGTGGTGGGAACAAACAAATGTGATCTTTCTTGTGAGAATGGAACGTCGTAAGGTAAAGGTCAGTACCAAGCAGACCTGGTAAATCCAACAATATTTTGTGAAAGGTTGGGGATGAATGGATTGAACAATAATTGTTGTAAAATTGATGCAATAATTTAGTGAAAGAATGCAATGAAGATGCCAGACCCATCAGAATGGCTCATTAGAAGTTGTTAGTCAATGTCTCGTATTACCCTTTATGATTATAGTGGTTTGTAATTCATTCAGTCTGAGGCACTGCAGAGCCCATGTAAAACCAAAGATAATTGTAAGACTACAAAACAGGTGATATCTGGTTGAGTGTCATCTCTAAGAAGTGGTAATGTAACTGATTGTGAAAATGAGCCTTAACCTCAGAATGGAATAATAACTCCAAGGTAAACACCAACATTTACATTGATACTGACACATGTGCTACAAAACTTTTACTGTAGTTTTCCTGATGTTCAGACAGGTGAGTGAGATAGCTGCAGTCATCAAACAATCATGTTTTATTGTCCATAAAACACTGTTATAAACTTTGTTTTTTATTGTATGATTTTGTTTTGGCTGCAAGTTGATTTATTGTAGATTTGGAATAGTACTTCAAATATTTCATCAGTGCAGTGAAAACTAAAAAGATAGCACAAATTAGCAATTGAAGGGTTTCATCAAAAACGAAACTTATTATACTTTCATGGTGTCATATTGTTGCAAATATAACAGCAGCAGTCTTAAAGCTCTTAGTCGGTGTAACACCAGAGACCTATAATCCAAGAGAGAGAAAATGGGTTAGATCATGTCTCATGGCATGATTTTCAACATATGTAGAGTCAAGGCTAAGGGGTTTTATGGAGCCAAAATTTATATTCTTGGGATAATGTTACAGGGAGATTCTTTTCCACTGCCTGGAGGGCTTTAGTTAATGTGCATGTATGTAACAGATAGATCTTCCCAAGACAACACAGAATTAATCCCATTTCCCAGCATTTATATCCTTCCGATCTTTCTTTTGACTTTGAAGGAGTACAAATTGAAGATTTTTCTGTTATCTTTTCAAATGTAAAACCATGAAAATTTATGTGCATTTTCAGTGATATAATTTTAGTTTTTCTTAATGACAGGATCATAAGTTTTGTTTGCTCTGAGCTGTATTTATATATACAGGAGATGAATGTTTGACAGCAGGGGCACAGAGGTGAGGCAACTCTGCCATCTCTAACTTATGATTGTTAGCAATCAAGGCCCAAAGGAAGATTGATCTGGAGGAAACCCAACTTCCATAAACTTCATAAGATACCAGTAGTAACGTATGGCAGCTAAAAAGACAATCTGGACTTTTCAGCTGTGAAATGTTCATCTAACTGTAGGAATGTGAGGACTGAGAGAGATATATAAAAACAGGCAACAACAATAACTTTGTTGACATGAACAAAGTGTAAAGATTATAGGTAACGCAAGTCTGATGAAAAATTCGACTTTGTAATCATACACTATGAAGGAAATTACATCATTGTGAAACAAAGGTGTAAAGATAGTAGGTAATGCAAGTCTTATGAAAAATTCGACTTTGTAATTATACACTTTGAGGGAAATTACATCATTGTGAAACATATTAGGATCATTATACTTCAGAAAAAAGTATACGAGGAAGAATATATTGTAGCAACAAATATACGAGGAACATGTCACAGTAACGAGTGTATCAATGCAAAACATCTTAATGAGAGGTACATGAGTGATGGAATATTATTGTTACGTTTGTTTATGGACAGAATAACACCAAGGAAAGTCAAAATACTAAATGGGTTTTCTTTTTCTTGTGCTGTGCTCTCCCACCCTCAAGCACAACGGTACGACTCTTGAGCATGAAGGTAAGACCCTTGAGTAATACAGTATGTCCCTTGATCCTAAGATGCGATAGCCTAGCCTTCAACCTGACAAGCGACAGATCAAAGGATATGTTAATATATTAAAGGTTCTTAACGTCGCGCTCAAGGATTGTGCTGACGTGCTCAAGGGTCACACGTCATTTGAAGATTATACATACATATATATATATATATATATATATATATATATATATATATCAAGGAGCATTTATGTGATAATTGCACAATGTTGTTCAGTACGTATATTGTTTCGTTCCCATCACGCAAGCGTTCTGTAAATTTAACACTAGATAATTTTCATTAAATAAACTATCTCAAAAGAATGCTTTTTTTCTCATGATTGAAAATTGCTGAGAATCGAAATTGTGCAAAAAATGTGCAACAAAAGAATATATTAATGAAGTTTTATAACAGGCCGAAACATCAACAAGGATAAATCCCACTGTCTTTATTGCCATATATTAAAGATTTTCCATGCCCCAAGGACGAGTAACAGTGCAGGTCATGGCAGTACACGAAAGAGATAGATTGCAGGAGACCTGATGGTCTATGACAAGTTTATCAGCAGAACAAAACAAATTTTGGTAAAAAACTTAAATCTATGAAGATGGACGGACGGATTAAACTCCTACTAATTTCCATTTAAGTGATTTAGGATGGTAATAAGAAAGCTAGACCTCCAGTTATATCTTTTGATAATGCACAACTTTAATGAAAGACAAACTTCCGACACTTAAAGCGGATATTTGGCGGTTTAAGACGAGATGAGGATAGTGTGGGTTTTCTCGGGTAGATGGCGGGGCAGGGCACGCCACTGGCATCATGTCGTCAGTAGTGTCTGGGCAGTGAAGGGAGGCTGACGCTAAACCAGACTCTTCCAGCTTCCTTGACTGAGTTTAAGTTCATGTAAATATTTGCGTTATGAAGGAATACTGACATATTTACGAAAATGTTTTCCCTTCTTTGTGTCATCCTTTCCCTATGGGTCTCATCGTGTGCAGCGCAACACAGAGCAGGTAGGAAAGAATGTATTTTATATAATTAAAATGGGTTGATGAGCCTTGTGTGATATGTTGATTGGCCGACAACAACCACTGTATTTTAAGATGAATTAAATGTGGCTGTATAGGGTACAAATCGTAAATAAAATTTGATGCAAATATATTTATTGCTTCCAGGAACGATTATCTTCTAAGCAGCCTAGCCGAAGGGAAATAAACCACATTAACCTGGTGGTTTAATGGATTTTGGAATGCTATGTATTTATTTCCTTGATTGGAGCCATTTAATTTTTGTCACTAGTTAGGTTTCTTTGGTTGGTATTGCCTCATTTTACATCTAATTTTACTAGGAAAATAGCAACTCAAAATCCTAATTTAAATTTATGCAAGGTTTTTATGGTATGGCGGTGTTCTTCAAATATATATCAGTTTTCTTGTGAAAGAAAGAAAATCGGTCCAAGAAACCTAACCTAGCGACAAAAAATCGGTCCAAGAAACCTAACCTAGCGATCATTCGTCTATGTAATCGCTGTAGCTAGAATAGACTCCCAACTGTATTATAACATGATTAGCGCTTACACTGGTAAATGTAATCCCCGGAGTCACTCTAAAGAATTACCTGAGACTAAGATCATCACCTGAAGGAAATTAAAATTGCCTCTCCACACCTGTGTTCATTCTTTTACATGAAACGAAAAAAAAAAGTTTCGAAGTCGGATAACATGGAAGCCGTGTACACATGTAAGAGATAAGCCACAATGTCTTATTTAGGATGCTCGGACGCCGGCTAAACTACCTTACAAGGAGAATACAGTAGTTTACAGGTAAGATAACTACCTTAGATTCTACCTTTTTTTTTTTATATATACTTCTGGTAGGCAGTAGATGTTTGTAGGGTTGTTAAATAGTTCTCAAACACGATTCGAAGGTATTTTGTTTTATGTGTAGTTTGGAATATATGTAAAAAAAAATGCAGTGAATGACAGTGGTTTATAATAAGACTTAGGTTTGTTTTTCCTTAGTTCTTTGGAAATTTATCTTTGTCGTTGATTACATTAGACAGGGTAACATTTCAAGAATCAATGATTCGTGCAACTATCGCTGTCTGGGGTCGTAACTAATCTGAAAGCTTTTGTAAAGGTTTTGCGATCCACTGTCTTTCTCTTTTTTTTAATTGGTAATAATTTGATTTAAATACCTCCTCTGGTACTGAAAATTTAATCACACCAAAATTTTGTACGAAGTTAGCAGTACTTTAGTGTGCTCTGGTACAGCAGGTTGGTTAAATCATGCACCGAAGCAACACCAGATGAGGGGTTGGGTTAGCAGACCTTTTCTATGTTACGCACGAGCATCTACAGGTTGCGTATGAAAAGGCCTCGGGGGTGGAATGAGGTCGTTCGCTACCGTAGTACATGTAGTCATAGAGGTTAGATTATTTCCCTTGCAAGTGGGATTACTTTTTTAATCCCTGAACCTGTCAGTTCCGTCAGCTAGGGATGATAGCCAAACCAGGTCTTATAATGCTCACACATAAGAATGTTGTGTAGTTGAGATCCCATTCTTATGGGGCACCTTTTTCCTCGGTATGATTGCCACCAATTTTGTCTGGTTACAGTGGATTGTACACGTACAAAGTTTACTGTGATGATCCATAATTTATACATTAGTTGGCATGACACAATCCAAACAGTCCTTTTGATTAGTTGTAGCTGAATAGACGTTTTTGGTTAAAGTTATTAAAGGTGTAGTAATGGTTGAGAATGGAAGGCACAGCATGGTGTTCGGGTACTCTGCATAGGTGTCACATCTACAATGACGGTTGGAAAGGCATATCATTTGTGAATGGTAAACGTCAAATGCTCCGCTAATGGCACTGGAACTGACGAATACATGAGGTCTTCTGCGGGTGGCACGCCACTTGTGGAAGTAGGGAGATGGTGTACTTTTAAAGGTAATTTTTGCGAGGATAGCAGCAGTAATGATGGAGGACTGGATAAAAGAAGAACCGCTAAGGACAGAGGCCAGGATGTTTTACCGGAGCTCACAAAGGGTTACGTGAACTCTACACTTTATGATTTTTTAGTCCGCAGGATCAGTAATTTTAAGTTTTCCTCAAGCGCGGATTCCTATTTTCATTCTATGTACGTGACGGACGTTGATGATATTTCTAGCAGAGGAAACTCTCCTCTTAGCTAATGAGTTTGTTACCATGTTAGGTCAGCAGAATGTAATCCTGACGCGCGAGAGAAAATTGGGCGGAGAGAAAACAATGGTCCGTGGAGGGGTTTCGTACGCTGTTACCTGCCTGGCGTCTTCCCCCCCACAACCTTGGCGAGGCTGGTCATCCAGAGGCGGTGGGGTCGGGGGGAAGTGGAGGGTTTGTTCCTCTCCTTCAACCCAGGATGATTGATGAACTCTTTTATGATTTTTAAATGGGTAATCATTCAGCATACATACATTCGAATGCCTCTCGGTACAATGAGTCCGAGTGAGATATAGCGTATTCTTTAGGGAGAAAGCTGGAGAGGATGGAAAGGGATGGGCGCGAGTGAGGTTGGGAGAGAGGACAGAAGGGTGAGGACGGACGTCAAGCACCACAATACCGCTATAAAGGGACGTGAAGATGTGACTAGAACGCGACAAGTGGTCGTGTTAATGGAAAAAGGTACTTTTGGGTGGTCAAGCGGCGTCGGGTGGCGGGAGCATGGGAGGAGAGTAGCTAACCTAGCCTCTCTCCCTTACCCAGGGGTTGTGCTTGCTACGAGACAGGCACAGCCTTGCACTTGTGCGAATCCTAGTTGTAAGAGCTCGTTTAAGGGGATCCGTTGTGTACATTGTACGGGCGTAGCTTGGGTGCACCTAATGTGTTTAGTGGGTGTGTGCATATGGATGTATGTATTTTGCTTGTATGTACTGCCGTATCCGCCTGTTTATGAACACCCATGTACAGAACAGCGGCTGTTTGTACAGTATTAACGGATTGTATGCGTGGGCAGTCGTGGGCGGGCGTGTGTTTGCGTCCGGAAGCGTAGCCTACACTGATTTGTGCAGACTCATGGAGCTGAACTATTGGGGCGGGGATCGACTCTCACAGGCTGTGGGTTATTTGATTGGCGTTAAAATCAGTTACCATGTTCTCTTATTTCGCTCCCTGAAAACAGGTGGAAATGGTAATATAACTCAAATAGTAAAAAAAGAAAATTTAGCTAAAGTATGGTTAAGACCCACATGAGGAAGCCAATATAATTCCATTTTTTTGAGAATATTTTTTTCTTTGATACCAAGGACTTGCTTGCATGCAAAACCATCAGATGAAATGCTTCAATGTTGGAGAAAGTAAGTATTGTAATATTATTTTGAAAGAACTATGCACCATTCGGACTATCATTGATAATAAATACATTTTGGTGGGAATGGACGTCAGGAGCTTAGATTCCAATTATATATATATATATATATATATATATATATATAAAGGTATTTTATCCTTGACCCATCAACCAGAATTTTTGTGATACAACACAGGGTATCCCAGCTTGGTGGGTATCTTGGGAGTCGGCGCCCTCATCTGCATTACATGAGGCTTCTCCAAGTCCTCTCTCTCCCGTGTCCACTCTCCTGCCCTCTGTGTTCGGGTTCACCTGTGTCCTTCGTCGTTCGTTACCTCTTCCTCAGTTTATCTCCGTTGTCAAGCGATTCGCGTCTCCCGTCCTTCCATATCCACTCGGCCCATGTCCTTGATGTTGCCTGTGACCCTGCTTCCACTTCATGTACCCCGTAGTGACATACATACCAGACTCCCGTGTTTACACGGTCACCTGTGTTCCTGTTACCCATGACATATCAGCTCATGTCGTCTCTCTTCTTTTTCCCGTGATCATTTTCACGTCCTTTGCCATCCCAGGCACACGTGTACACCCTTTTCCTTGTCTCAGCGGTCACCGTGTACCCGTCTCCCTTTAGCGCTTCGATCCTTACAAGCTTAGGTTTTCGGTGGCTTGTCTTATAATATTGCTTACCCGTTGATGCCTCTTCGGGTAATATTTTTTGTGATTTTTTTTACTAGTATAGTTCTGTAATGTCGATGTTCCTTACTTCTAGTGTCTTTGTTGTTAGTTTCGTAATATTCTATGTTCTTCCGACGATACTTTCCCGCGCAAGAGGTTCTGCCGTTCTGCCTTGGGAGTTACTTGAAATGGAATGAAATTTAATTCACAAACCACTTTCTGTTGCACATGTGTCTTTCATCCGGTTTCACTGAATTTCAGGTTAGTTTTACAAAGTCTGCCTTTCAAGGTGTCTTGCAGTTTCATAGTCGTTGCATATTTGAATTAATGTACTTAACAGTTTGTATTCTATCTTTTGTATATGTGATGAATACATTTCCTTTAACAAAGGAACATTTTCCCTTCCGAGAAACTATATATTAAGGAAGATGCGTCATGAAACTTAATATTAGAGGGCGGGGATGCACGCTCATGAGCGGGGCTGCAGACAGCGGAACTCCAGGGTAATAAAGCGCAGCAGTGGGGCGTCAGGCACGTTTCTCACCCAGTTCTATTCGCCTCAAGAATAATTATTGATGTAATGACTGTTTATTGTGGATATAAAAGGATTGGCATCTTCCACAACGGAAAAACAAAAAACTGATGGGTCTATCCTTCACATTGATGGCCAATCCTCGAGCATGTGTGTGTGTTCGGTGTCTCACGAATACTCTGGGGTTGGAGGTGATTAAAGTACGCACCTGACACGAATATAGAGCACTAGAATATCAGGGGGGTACAGTCCTAGCTAGACCCTGCTGCACCAGTGGTCAGAGATAAGCCATGCATCAGCTCTTTTAAGTTTTAAGTTTTATCGTTAATTCAGAGGCCGGTGTGATTTCACATATGACTTTTATAATTTGTCGTGTTATCTAAAGTTTATTTCGCATATGATGTACTACGTGTCGCAGAGAAGCCCTGCATTCTTTACGACGATCACTAATTACATGTCTTCCTACACTTTTGACTTATGTTATTGTCCAGCATCGTGGTCATTCTTGGCTGCTGGCCACAGGCGTGATAGCAGTTTTCATGTTATTTAAGCGGGTGTTGCGTTGGTGCAGGGGCGGGCCAGGCTAACCTCTCGCCACTACACACACACGCCAGGTTATCACTCCCAGAGGTTGGTTGGCTGGGGCGAGCCCGCGAACAAAGGCCTCCAAGACAGGCTTTGTGGGTGTACTTTAGCTTAAAGAATTCACTGAAAGTAATTTAGCACTGCTGTTACCTCTGGGATGTTATATATTTCGTACTTTATAAATACCGGTGTTCATTATAGCAAGAATAATTTACCAACGTTAATAGAAGTTGACTAAAACATCCATTTAGGAGATACGTGTGAGCGGTGGGCGTGTGCCTGTGTTCCAGCGAGATAAGTCGGTACTGCGTGCTTTATGAGGTGAGCCCTGGATTAGCGTACTCGTTTTCACGGCGAGGCTCGAGAATTTCTTTGCCTTAGCTTTGTTGTCGTTAAGATTTGCCTGGTGTATGCAAGGCACGGGCCCCTGTCTTATGACAGCCTCTTCTCCACTGAAGTTAAATCGTATTAAATTTGCCTTGTTGTAATTAAGAAGTACTTGGAACTTTATTTACCATAATTTCTGTTTTAGAGCATTATGGTAAGAGTATACAAATGGTCAGTAAAAGATGAAATAGTGGGGAGAAATGAAAAGGGTCCACTTTTTTCATGTCTGAACCTGTTCTTGTTCTTGTGGTACAATATGCTGGAAGAAGTTTGAGTAATTTATCATGAAAAAATAAACATTTGATAAAATAAGCAGTTTTAAACGTAGCCAAAACCTATCTTCGAAGGTCCTATTCAGGCTTGAAACTGATTTGTGATTATTACGTTTTGGAAAACACACATACGAAGGCAACGGGAAAATGACAATACGAGATATTTGTAAACCAATTTTGTGATTACCCGGCCTCGGCGGATTACATTTTGGGTTAATCCAAAGGCCGCATTTCGGCTGCTGTAGGCTTAACCAACCCTCGCACGCCATAGTGCAAGTCATTTACCTCTCACGTTTTATAGACACTATATTCCCATTATAGTCATTGTATTGCCATATTTGGACCACTGGAGGAGTAATTGTACACCCCATAGAGGTGGGGCATTTGACAGCTCGTCCCACTCAACTACTGTGAGGGTCCGGCACGCTTGAGCCATTGTCCGTCCAGAAAAGGGACCGAAGAATAGCGAAGGTCTGGATAGGTGATTGACTGCTACATAAGAGAGAGAGAAAAAAAAAAATTCTGATCATTTCGTCAGAATGAGTCGGTTTTTGCTGAAAACGTCATTTGCTAACTAAAAAAAAAATAATGCGTTGAGAGTATGTTATTTATGTAGAAAGGGCAAATAAATTTTTCCGAACATATTGACAGTTTTAGAATGTGAACGGAAGTGATTGGGTGTGTTCAAGTCTGAATGAAAAGCTCTACAGGGTGACATTGTATGAAAGGAGGCAGATGTAAGTCTATGGAATTTTGTTGCCAGACGAGAGGACAGAAGGTAGAAAAAAGTACATGTTTAAACCCCTTGTCGCTGACGGGACGAGGCGGTAAGCCTTGCAAAGGTAATAAAACCTTGTGTCATTGCCCCCCTTCTTGTGTTTCTCATGCATTGTAGAACAGACCACGAAATTGTTAGAGATGGAGTTTTTCATGAAATGTCTGAATACCGAAACACGTGTCTCGTACTGATTCGTTCATTCATTTTCAAGCTCGTTCGTACGGAATATCAATGATGTTTGGTGGTAAGCAGCACATTGATAAGCCATGACGAGTCTTGGTAGAAGGTACGGTGTTACGGATGCCGGAGGTACGAGGATTATCGTATGTCCGCTTGTTTGATGTCGTGTAATGGACACCTGTAGTGGGTTGAGTCATCGGAAAGGTGTCGGTTTCGGCAAGGTGTCCGTCCGCCCTGGCCTACGGGTGGAGACTGGTGGAGGGGCGCGGCAGGAGGGTGGAGGCGGTCCTCATGACCAAAAATGAAACCACTTGGGCGGGGAGGCCGACGGCTCAAACCCACCACCACCCACCAGCCCGGCCGCCCACCCGCCCACCAACCTCCCACTGGCCTTGCTTACAAGTCTCGCGTCTGGTGCCCCTTGCCATACTGCTCTCATGATGCCTCCCTCCCTCTGTTGCTCCTCTGCCTTCTGCTGTCTAATGTAATCAGAGCGCCCCTCCTGATGTTGTCCATATTGTGCTACTGTCGCCTGGTCTCTCGTGACCATCGTAATGTTCTCGTTGCCCTTGCACCGTGCTATCCCCTCAGGGTGCTTTTGCCCTCGCTTTACTTCCTCTTCTGTTGCTGTTCCTACTGCTGCTCTTGCCATATGTCGCCTTTGCAGTTGCATCACTTCCCATGTTGCTCGTCTCGTTGTTGCCACCCAGTTCAATTACCTTCCACCCGCCTCCGTCGTCACTCCCAGTACTTTCCTTATCGCGATGCCCCTGCCTGCTATTATTGTAGCTTTTGTCTCAATTCCCCCGCTGCAGCTGCTGCCGCCCTTAATGTCGTACTACCACTTGCTACTCCTGCTGCTGTCGTGGCTTCTGTGTGTTTTAATGTGGTGTTGCTGTCCCCTTTGTTTCATCAGCAGCTGCTTTAGTACTGCTTATTGTCTCACTGTTTTTTGAGTTTCGCTACTGTTGCTTCTGATTGTGGTACTTTACGTGCTTCTGTTGCAATTGCTCATTTTACACTTACTACCACGCTAGTTTCTGTTGCTCATTCTGATGCTCTTGCATGGGCTGGTGCGGCCGCCTGCAGAGGGAGTGGACCCAACCGGTCAATGAGGCGATACTTGTGGTGGACATCGAGGGGCCGTAAAGGCTAATAAACTGTGTCATTATTTTCCGGGCGTGCCACTCCCCTCCTCACAGGCTGCCATGTTTGGCGCTTGGTCACACAGTGAGCTCGGGGCCTGGCTCTCATACTTTAGTTAACGGTCTGAGCACGACGATGCGACCCTTAGGTGTGAAAGGGCCTTGGCCAACCTTAATATTACCCTTAGCGGTCGGATTTCCATACCCAAGGTTCGTATCGTCGTGCTCAAAAAGCGTACAATTGCGTTCAGTGTGGTCGTAACGTCTCATCGTGTGTAAGGGATAAACTGTGAACATTTTGATAGTATCCTATTAACATCTGAGGAACGTATTTTTTTTTTAGTATATATTTATTATACGTAGACAGGATCATTGGCGCTGGCCTCACGTGGGCTTTGGGCTGTTTCTCCTCTATTGCGAAAAGCTTAATGTCATTTGATTTCTTGCGTTATCATTCTTGTAACCTTACAAGGCAGGGGAGTAGCTACGTTTGTCGGCGCGTGTTTACAAAGTAATCACCGAGTCTCGGGACATATTTTCATTGAACTTAATGTACTACGCGCGCTTGGCTCCCTTGCCCAGACAATTGCAATGTTTTTTTGTTTTTTTTTCTGTCACAATATTACGAAGCACTCTCATTCCGAAAAACAAGCAAATGGTGCCTAACCTAAAATTAGGGAAACGTACCTAACCTAATGTTAACTTGTGTGTTTTTTTCCCTAATTTTAGGCAATTTAGTGTCTTTTTTTTTTAATTGTGGATAATGATGCTTTAAAATTATGATTCAACGGGTCCCTTTATGTTTCGGAAGAAAGTGGTGATCCTTTATGATTTCAAATCCGCTTGATTAAAGCTCATAATCGTGGGGTAGATTTTGATTTCAGTAATGGGTTTATTATCATTGGGTGACGGTAAGGCAGTTGTTGATCACATCAATAATTTCTGAACATCAGATAATCAAAGTGGTCAAAGAATTTAGATATTTTTTTGGCGTGTCAGGGAAGCTTACTTCTTAACCACTCCAAAAAAGCATTTGATGGTGTGTGTGTGTATTGTCAGAGTGAGCTCCATATGTCCGCAGGTTTATAGGAGCTGGATTTGCATCTGTGTGGTACAGATGACTGTTCTTCACTCATGGCTGGTGTAGGGGAGGGTTAGTTCACCACGCCTCTATAGATGAGAGGAGATTCATGTCTAGTATTGAGCTGGTGTGTGTGTGTGTGTGTGTGTGTGTGTGTTGTGCCGGCATTAGAATATGTTAGGGAATCAGGGTGGGGTTTAGGGCTTAGGGTTTGAAGGGCGTTACCCGGCGTCCGGTGACCAATAGATGGGCCGGTACTGTCCCTCTGGCCTGAGGGCCCGCCCACGCCGCTGTTCCACGGCAAGCCACGCCCATCCAGTACCTCCGTTCGTCCCCTCCTCCTCCTCCTCCTCCTCCCCCGACCCTCCCCGTCGCCTCCACCTGGCCTTAGGAGGGGGGGACAGGGCTTGGCCAAGGGCTGTATCATCTTGCTCAAGGGTCATAGGGTCGTGCTCGACGGTCGTAGTGTCGTGTTCAAGGGTCATATGGTCGTGCTCGATGGTCGTAGGGTCGTGCTTCTTAAGAGAACAAGACGCTGTAATACCTCACCACCGGCAGGTGGCTGTAGTCAGCCGAGTACTCCCGGTTGGTCGTGTGTGTGTACCCCAGCGCCTGGCCAGGGCGGATATCAACAGTCCTCGCCCGTGTTTAGTTATCTAAGGAAGATAGATCCAGATCCGGTTTTGCCCAGTCGTCAGCTGCATACAGCGCGTCGTTAACCGAAATTCGCTCATAAAGTTAGCCATAATTCGCTCTAGAAGTTGGCCATTCCGCTTTTTCGCATTTATTTTTCCGTATTATTTCGTTCTCTTAATTGACTCTATTGCGTTTCCAGCCGACTTTGTTGATGCCTTCTTCGGTTTGCTTACGTAGCTGTGTCCAGTGACCTGACTGGCTCGTTTCCTGAGTTGCTTTGCAATGGATTCATTCAACGGATTAACCGCATTGCTTCGTCCCTTTGCTGTTGCTTCGTTATCGTCTTCAGCTTCCATCTAAGTGAGCCATGTTACTTGACCCTTGACCTGGGGTTGTTCTTTGAGGGAGTCGTAATAATTGATTCACAGATTTTTTTTTTTCTTTTTACTAACAACGTCAGTTTGATTTGAACCTGGTGGCAAATGATGTCAGAGTATTGTGTGTGTGTGTTAGTACTGACTACTTGCGGTCAGTATTACTGTTGGAAATAATCCCATTATCGTAGAATATTGGTGTAGGCTCCCACCAGCTGGATACTCTTCAGTGTTGGTACAGAGTGCCACCAACTGCATGTCACTGTTGTCACAGACTGCCGTTAGCCAGTCGTTGGCAGTATTTTCAGAATGCCACCAACCGAACCGGATGTTGGCTATATTGCCTCGGATTTTTCACCAGCCGGATGTTGTCAGGGGTTTTGAGTGCATGTTTTGACCTGGTGCTGTCCTCGGGCGTGGTGTCAGGTGGCCATGTGCTGTGAGTGTTGTGAGAGCGGTGAGTGTGGTGAGCAGGTGTTGTGAGGGAGGGAGTGGGCATGACTAGCATATCATGATATACAGATGAGGAAGAATATATATATATATATATATATATATATATATATATATATATATATATATATATATATATATAAACACAAGAGAGAATAGCAAATATTTAAGGGAAGCAGCAGAGAAAATACAGAATAGAACACAAGGCGAGACAGACGCAAGACTACAGCAGACGTATCCAAGATCTTGGGCAGCAACACAAACATGGAAGACACTCGCTTCGAAGCCTGGGCCCTGGGGGTGCCCCCGAGATCCCTGAGTAACCAGTCATCCGTCACTACGTACAATGAACATTTCTGAGCGTGGCTTAGACACTGCCTTCTAAACCAACACGCAGTATCACTGCACACACAGCCCTGGCGTGTTCGGGGGTAATATATTTAAGGCACCAGAAATACATCATCTAATAAATCCTTCATACTCCTCAGTATACGTGATTAATACATCTGTACTTTTTTTTTTTGCAACTGTTTGTCTGTGATATCTTCCCCACCAAACGGCTCTGTGAAGAAGAGAAAATTGCGTGGATTTGATAGGGGAGATAAGTGGTGGGCTAGCTTTGTTACTGGGGAGACAAGGGTGGACTAGCTTTGTTACTGGGGAGATAAGGGTGGGCTAGCTTTGTTACTAGGAAGATAAGGGGTGGGCTGGCTTTGTTACTTGGGAGATAAGGGTGGGCTAGCTTTGTTACTAGGGAGATAAGGGATGGGCTGGCTTTGTTACTGGGGAGATAAAGGTGGGCTAGCTTTGTTATTAAGGAGATAAGGGGTAGGCTAGCTTTGTTACTGGGGAGATAAGGGTGGGCTAGCTTTGTTACTGGGGAGATAAAAGTAGGCTAGCTTTGCTAGGGGAGGAGATTAGGTTTGGCTGGCTTTGCTAGGGGAGGAGGGGAGTTAAGGGTTACGTGGCTGAGGTCATACGATGAGGTGTGGGTGTTGGGGGGGGTGAAAGTGTACTGGCTTGGGAGAGCTGAAGGGAAGACTATAGACGTGGTCAGAGCGAAGGCAGATTCTTTCACCTGGGTTGTTTCAGGCGCCCAGACCACTCAGTGGCAGTGGAGGGAAGGCGGATTGGGCAGGAGTAGGTCATGGTGGAGGCCGCCAGTGCGTGAGGGTGTGAAATCACACGCGACGAGAATGTTGTAAGTACTTGAGCACACCGCACGTACGACCTTGAGGACGGAGGTGTCATCCTCGAGGACCTTTGATGACGACGGTGCAGTCCTTGGGTGTGATGATAATGCCAAGCCTTAAACCCGACCCGTAAAGGCCAGGTCAAAGGTCACCCCCGCCATACCCAAAGGTCATATGATTAGCGGGCTGTAGCATGAAGTCAGAATATTTTATTTCGCACTGAGCGGAACTCTCGACACAGAAAGCATCGCTCCACAGTAGCACGAAGAGACCAGACATGTGATTGAAGGAGGAAGAAGCGTTGGTTGGTATGTTTGAAGCACCCTGTGTTAGAGAACAGTCAACTCATCAACTGATTGGATCCAGACGCCACTTTGGCGTTTAATTAATGAACCATACCAATTCGTCAGCCCGGCTGGGGTCTGGTTCGCTTCATCTGTCACTGTCATTGGTTGGATACATTACACTTGTGTCACGGCCGTGTGCACTTTGCAGTACTCCGTTACTTAAGTAGATAAGTAACAGTATGTTACATATGTAGATAAGTGACGGTGCCTCGTTGCTTAAGTGGATAAGTTACTGATTCTTTGCTTAAAGGTAATGAAGTGGCAGTGCTTCGATATGTAAGGATATAAGTATTTAAGTAATAGTACTTCGTTCTTAAATAGATGAGTAACGAAGTAGCAGTAATTCGTTACTTAAGCAGTCTGTTTCGGGATATACTTTAACCAAGGGTCTGCGAATTTCGATTACATTTTCTTTCTCTCTAAACAAAACGTCTTTTAACTTAATGTTGAGAGAGAACATGGTTGTCGCAATGAAGCTCCACTGCGATGCTCAAGGGGTCGTCCCATGGGGCTCAAGGCTCGTACTTTCGTGCTCAAGGGTCGTACCGAGGTGCTCAGGGACTGAAGTGTGTGTGTGTGTGTGTGTTCGAAAGCTCCAGGCCATGAAGTCGTCCTGGTCGTGGTTAACTCAACCGTCGGACCCCGTGCGCAAACGGACCGCTCGCGGACCGTCGGAGGTACTTCCCAGGTCTCGTTGTTTACCCTTTCCCGGCGCCAGGCCCCTCCCTCGGGGCGACCACACATACTGCACACATTCCTGGGTGATCTGTCACACAGTCACGCCTCGTGACCCCCCTCGCCTACGCTGACAGGACGCCCTACAACTGGAGAGGAATTTCTGGGACAACTCCTGGAGGTGACGCAGGATAAACATCTGTGACAGCCTCGGCTGCTTTCTGAGGCAAAGGCTTAAATCTCTTGAGCACGATATGGCACGAGCCTTTAGGGTCAAGTTAAAGGGCACGCCATATACCCAAGGGTCGTACCGTCGTGCCCAAGAGGTTAAGGATGTTAACATATGTTAAACTCGAGATTTGTTCAACTTTGATATTCACAGACTTGATCTTTTAAATAATTTGAGTACAACATAATCCTTGGGCTCGATGGTGCGACCCTTGAATGCAGCGGTATGACCCTGGATATAGTGGCCTGGCATTTGACCTGACCCTTCAAGGGTGAGATACAATACCAGGCCATTATGCCCTTCGTGTTCATCAGTCGTACCGTCAAGCCTGTGGGTCGTTCCAGTGTACTCAAGTCGTAACAGAATGTCTAAAGTACGTTTCTTTTTTTTTTTAAGAGATTTTAATGAAACTTTAATTGAGACTTTGGCTTCCACGTGAGACGATGGAACGTCGCCAGCGTCAACTCGAAAGAAGCCCCGCGGCATTCCTAAGGCGGACTGCTGCATACCTAACCTCGCTTGCCTCCTTATACACACGTAATTAGCATAAATCCAGTGGCCCGAGTCCCCCTAGAGGAACTAGGTTTTGTCTCTAGCACTCTAGAAAGTCTGTGAAAAATTGTGTAGAAAAGAAAATTATGTAATGACGCTCGAGAAAGCCATGCACGTCCAAACGCACCAAAGATGTCAGCGCATCGGAGATCCGACGGAAACGCACCTCCAACGCGAACGCACCCCAAAAACTATATTGGACCAGCACGAACATACTTTTCCGTTCATGTTTTTATCTTATTGTTTCACGATATCAGGAACCGCTGACCCATGACTCTTGCTGTTGCCACCCATCTCAGGACAGCGGCTGGACATTCAGTCTACGGTTCGAGCCCCGGAGATATGTACTTAACATTATCTGGAGTTTAGGTTAAGGGTTATGGGGACCTGGAGAGACACACGAGGCGCACGGGAGGGAAAGGAGTCGTGGAACGTCGGAACGGGACATGTGTGGACTGTGGAGAATCCGAGGGAGGTTGGTGGCTCCTTGTGGAGCGATCACAGAAGCACGACGCCACGACATTTTGGTTGTGATATCCTGATGTTGTAAGTTAAAGCCAAAAGCTGTGTTTCAGAGTATACCAGCTCGGAACGTATGCTCTCAAGTCGAATTACAGATTAACGCAGAGTGAGACTCAGAATAGTCGAGGTCTCGAGACTGGTCACCGTCACGAGACCTGGGCTACACTTCGACGTAACGTGAGAGAAGGGCAGTGACCTGTGATACGCTGAAGAGCTGTGGGTCGGTAGCCATAACCTCTTCTCCCTCTTAAACACACACACACACACACACACATACACACACACACACACACACACACACACACACACACACACACACACACTGGCACGTCAGTGGCCCTGGGGGCGGCACCACACACGCCCTGTTAACCAAGATTTATACCCCAGCCTGAAACAACTGTAGAGACGTAGCCCCTCGCAATGTTATTCCATTTAAGACTTTTTTTTTCTACAACATTTTTTTGTCGTCGTTGTCCCTCGGCCACAGTATGGAGGTGGTCGCAGGCAGCGTGCGGGCCTCCACGACACACCACAAGGTTGTAAGATGGCATTCCCGCCGTCTTTCCCATCGGAAGACGCTGCTCACCACATCCAACTATCTTTCCCATACGCTGGAAGGCGCCGCAGAAGGGGTGTGTCGCCAACGGAGGCGTCCCTCGTGGTGGAAATTCTGATATTTCTGGCAGGTCTGGTCCGCTTGGGCATACTCGTGAGACGTTGCTTACGAAAATAAGAAAAGTAATTAGCTAATCTGCGATAGATTTACTTTACTACACTCTTAGAGTTTACTTGAGTCATCCCAAAAGCAAGTGCCCCGCTGCAGGTGTTCGCAAATGAATTAAAGATATACGTTGCCTGTGTCTAATTTACATAAATATTTTGCCTGTAGACGGGCGGGATCCTGTAGACGAGGGCGGCTTGTCAGGAGGGACTCCAGGTCTTGGCCAGTTTTTGTAGGTGTTTGTAGACCGTGTGGTGAGGGAAGGGTTGTGGTTGTGGTGGTAGTGATGGTGGTGTTTTTGAGGACTAGGCGGAAGGCAGGGTGTGGGTGGCAGAGGAGGTAAAGGATAGGGAAGTATGGGTAGGACAGCATTACCCCGTCGTGCTCAAGGAGTCGTACCGTCGTGTTCAGGGGTCGTACCGTCGTGTTCGAGGGTCGTACCGTTGTGTTCGAGGAGTCGTACCGTTCTGCTCAAGTATTGTACTTTCGTATTCAAAGGTTTGAATACATCTGAGAATCAGACCTCGACCTATCAGGCTTAACGATATCACACAGGCAGTCAGATACCTTTTGTCAGCATCCTTTGGGAATTGGATTCCTCTGTAGGGCTTAGGAAGTGTTTTTACTCGTCTTCCGTTGGTTTAGAAACCCCAGGTGGAATTTGATGTTAGAGAGATGGGTCGTGATGCTGCCAGCCGTATTTTAACATTCGTACGCCAGTAAACCAGTAGATGGATAGATTCTTTTAATGATTCTCCGGGGGTTATGCTGTTGGGCAACACAGATGACAGAAAAAAGGCTCGAGGATGCGGCAAGTGGCCCGTGATGTATAGGATCCGCCATATACGGAACGATATGTACTTCCTCTCCAGCGGTACTTGACCGCTTTCGCCAACTGGGGAACCATCAGTTTCCAGGCAGTTCTACATGGGGGCGTGCTGGTCCCCTTCGCGTTTTTTGCAGTCGTGTGTACATCCCACTTCGTTACGTCTGTATCCCTGCAGAGGAGGGAACTTTATTGCTTCCTGCAACATTATGATTGTTGTTTAATCTCGTCAGAACCTTAATGAGGTTCGTCTGGCCACCTTACAATTGTTATATGTTATCCTAACGATCGGCTCAGTTTGTCAAGTCTCTGATTTTCCCCAAGTCTTGCAGACGAGCCTTACACGCGTAAGGGTCCGTCTTTCTACCTGTCCTTATTTAATTCTATTCGGTTTGTGAGTTTTTAGCAGTCAGCATTTGCTCTGATTTACGTCTACACTAGTATGTGTGTGTGTGTGTGTGTGTGTGATTTTCATCCTATTCTATTTCCATCACAGTTTTTCCTCCCGTCCTGCTGTCTAAGTCCCTTCTTTATCCCATATTTCCACATCTCATACAACATATGTCTCCCGTCCCGTCATCCTCTCCTGTATCTATCCATCCTCATCCCTCCTAGCCATCCTCCTGCTCTGTAAGATAGGCAGCCAGCGGTCGCTCGGCAGATTCCTAGAAGCGTCGCGTCACACGAGGTAGGAAGTCTCCCTCCCTCCCTCACTCCCTCTTTCTCCGTGATGTCTGAGGTGAAGGTCCAGCCTGGAGGATTGTTGTCCGTATACGGCCGCGCGTTGACAGGAGGAATGTAGACTTGCGGGAGTAATTAGTTTTTTTACGAGGTTTCCTACAAAAGGAAGAGAGTGCGTATTGTGGCGTTCTTTTGTCCCATCTGTATCCCACGCGACCCTCCAAAGACGTGCGCTTTTTTCCCCCCCGCTCGGATTCGCGTTGAAAATACTCGCGTTTTGAGGTGCGGTTTAGCGCCATATGTGCTGTAATTGGCGGGGCATGTGGGGGGGGGGGGGGGGGGGGGGGGGGGGGGGGGTGTGCTGCACGCGAGGTGGGGGTGAGGGACTCCCGTGTGTGTGTGTGTGTGTGTGTGTGTCACAGACATCAAAGGTGGACCGCCTCGGGTCCTGTGAGTGTCCCTGCCCGTCCCGAGGGACGCTCCAGTTGCATGGATTTAACTACCTCACTTTAACTACCCTGGGGGGAGTTGGTGACCCCGTGGGTTATAGCACATATGAGAGGGATTTTAAAGTTTCACTCCCCTTTAATTTTATACTTTGATAACGCTAAACTTGGTATTTGTCTTTCATTTCTGTGTTTGATGAATATTTTATCTTCTCTTTGAACCACATCCAGTGTCTACAAGTCCCCTTCTAGTGAGCGTGAGTCCCCTTCTAGTGTATCTTAGTCCCCACCAATGGTAAGCAAGTCCCCAGCTACTATGTTTCCAAGCTTGATTCCATTATATCAAAAATACTTTGTCTATATACGTATATGTTTTCATAAATCTCCATCACCGACTCCAACAGGCAGCATGCTTGTAGTGTGGAGTTTTTAATGCTGTTTGAAACGTTCCTATAAAGTTTATAGAAAAGAAGACTTTTACCTATAAGTTGCTAAGAATTAAGGGTGACGTCACGCCCATGTTGATGACGGAGCAGTTCACGGTTAATGGGAGGTTCATCCTGATGCAGGCGATGAGCTGTTGACATGAGGGACCCGCAGGGAGCCCTGAGGGGCGGACCATCTTGGCCCTCGCCACATCAGACCCTGCAAGGGCGGCTCCATCCCACACGCGTCATATTTTTTCCCGCTAGTTTGATGAAGTTCTTGTACCGTAGCGGTGCTGGCCGTTGTATTGCCACAGTAACCTGCCCAACGCCACCTCACAGGGCACCTGCTGAAGTGCTTGCGGCTTCGCCTTAGAGAGAGAGAGAGAGAGGGACAGCTGATGTTATTCACAAGGAGCCGCGTCCGTCCACCATTTAAGGCGAGGTTCCTGCCGTGTGTAAAAGCTCTCCAGTAGTTCGTCTTTAGGCAGGAGGAAGGTCTTTTCTCCTCCTCCTCCTCTCTCTCTCCTCCCTACCTGTCGGCCACCTGGTACGACCTCACACGAGCTTGAGACCACCACCTGGTACGACCTCCCGTGGGACTGGGACCACCTTACTACGACCCATCATTCGGCCATGACCTCCTTTTTTACGACCAGTTTGATAAGACCTGCAACGACTTCGAGGCTGCAGTCAATAGCGAATACCACAGACGAAGGTGGTGCGAGCGCCCGCCGGGACCTCAGTAACGCTGGGATCACCAATTCACTAGTCCTACTGTGGCCCTGAGACCGCCTGCTCTCATTGCCTTAGAGACCAGAAGGCTGGGATCAGCACTGAGGCTGAGACTTCCTATTATTCTCAGCCTCTGTCAGTCCTCTCAGGGCAAGGGTTCATCTTTTAGGACCCCTCCCAGCGTTAGGATTCACCTAGAGGAACCCCACCCATCCCAGAACTGAGATCAGCCTCTGTGACCCCTCCCAGAGATGGGATCGTCCTCTAGGACACCTTCCAGAGCAGCCTCTGTAACCCCTCCCAGATCTGGGATTAGCCTCTGTGATCCCTCCAAGCACCGGGATCAGCGTCTTTGGCTCTTTACAGAGCTGGGATCACCTGCTGTGACCCTTCCCATCTCTGGGATCACCTGCTGTGACTCTTCCCATCGCTGGGATCACTTGCAGGAACCCCTCCCAGCGCCGGGCCACATGCTGAGACCCCTCCCAGCGCTGGGATCGCCTGCTGGGACCACTCCCAGCGCTGGGATCACCTGCTGGGACTCCCTGTAAGGCGAAAGCCACGGTTTTTGTGGACCGTATAAAAGACGGCCGTTGTCGCTACCATCCCTAACCTGCCCCTGGCTGGGGCAGGTTAGGGATGATGAGGATACGAAAACATTTTCTTGTAATACTGCGTATGTTTTATGAATAACGAACATACGCATGTCGTCTGCGTCCTCCCCTGGGGTTTCCCGTCCTAAATATACCGTGGTTTGATTAGCTGGTGTGTGCCTCATGTTTACCTGAGGCGCCTCATTTGGTAATCCATTAATTGCCCAGGTGTATGGGACTCCTATCCCAGGAGGATACTGGGCAAGATATCACAGATGTAAATAGATTCTCCAGGTCCCTTGTCACGCACGGGGGGGGGGAGGCCCTCTCTGTTACTCCTATGTTTCTCATGGACATTGACTTATGTGCATGTGAAATATAGATTCAAAATGTGTTTATCATCAGCACGATATTGTGGACCAAGTCTGGCTCGTGAAAGCGTCCGATCCTCTGCGTCTACAAAAAGGATTTTGTTAGAGGATCGAGGTCGATGGGAAGTAGCGTACCCCATTGTGCGTTCAGGAGTACACGGATTCCATTGTATTATTCGTGTTTAAGCACAGACTCAGCACTGAAGACCGGCGGTTCTGGTGGGAGGGTCTTGAGGGAGTCTTGCAAAGGGTCTTAGGTCCTCAGGGACGTAGGGGGTCCTGAGGGACTTGTGAGAAGGGGATTTAGGAGGGATGGTGTGTTGTCTCCCCCCCCCCCCCACCTCTCCTGAGGGAGTGGCTCTCAGGATCCCTCCTCTTCTCTGAGGTCACGGTGTCCACGATGTGGGAAAGGCGGTTACGGGAAGTGCTTGGCCTCCGGCTCGTCCGTGTGGTCGTTGGTCTCCTGGGACCATGGTGGTCTCCTGGGGCTCTAGTTTCCGGAGATGAATTGCCTTTGTTAAGAATGGTCTCCAGTCTCGTGATTATGTCCATGGCTGGGAGACTGGGGACGAAGAGAATCTCCATGGCTGGGGTGCTGGGAAGGAGATGATTTCCGTGGTTGGCCGAGGGGGGGGTGGGTATTGGATCCTAGGGCGTCATGGGTATGCAATGCATGTAGCCTCCCCCCCCACCCCACCCCTGGGGAGAGTGTCTGGCCACAACCAGAGACAGTGGGAGGTGTTCAGTGAGCATCCGAGAGGTTGTTCCTCCCCATCCACAGTAAGTCGGGTCATGGCTAACAGGGCGTGAAGGACAATGTCCGTCTATCCGGGTAGCCGCAGAGGAAAAGGCTGCTGCGGCTCCTGGTGCGGTAGGAGTTCTCTGGCTAGTTAGTGAGGTTAGAGTTCGCCTCCCCGTTGTTGCTGTGTTGTGGTTGTGGCTAGTTGCTGAGGTCAGCCTCGTGCTGTGCTAGGGTGACTTGGTTCGCCGACGGGCTCTGAGCTCTCCTTTGTTGCTCTGTTAGATGTGTGACTGTGTTTGTATGTTCCTGGCTGTGATAAGACTGGCTTGCAGAGTTTCTTCTTTATTGCTGCCATGTTAAGACTGAATAACCGCTGCTCGCCTGTCTGCGTGATGCACACTGACCTAACAGTATCTGTGTCATTGCTTATCAGTATTGTAATGGTAATGTACCAAGACTGAGGTCCACTTGGTTACACAGCAAACCATAGACTACCGCAGGGGGACGTAAATACGTCCGTACACAGGTCAAAGAATATACACCGAGTGGGAAACGGAAGGAGTCGACGTTGTTTCAGTCGTTTTATTCCACCAGGTCATGAGGCTGCTACCTTTCCCAGTCGTGACTAGGCTGAGCCCGTGAGGAGGTCAGGGAGTTGACCTCACATGTTGTACAGCAGACCCTCTGGCAGACATCCTTCCAACCCTTCACCTGGTCCGCACTCTCTCCCTATTCTGACTCCACGTGGACCGGCCCACCCACCCTCCAGGGAGGCGCACGGTGGGTCCTGGCATTAATTACAGGGAGGGAAGACGATGGTCAGGGAAGGAGTGAGAGAGGGAGAGGTAGGGAGGGAAGGGCAAGCGTCCCTTTACCTGTGTGAGGCACAGGGGCGTGGTCTCACCTGCCGGGTGTGAGGTGATCAGTTGGGTGGCAAGCTGGGTTGGTTCTTTGCTTGATTCAGTCGCTCTCTCTGACCGTCAGTTCGTCTGATTGATTAATGCCTTGGGATGGTTGGTAGCGTACTGACCGATTGGCTAATCTGCTGACTAGTTAGGGGATTGAAAAGTTGATCTGTTCGCTGGCTGGTCTCCTAATTAGTTGAGTGTCAGATCGACTGAGCGGTAGCAAAGTTGATCATATCAAGATCTGACTGACTCAGTGATTGGTAGCTGCACCTTTCCCAGCACCTTTGTGAAAGCCATGCATTTACGTGCCACTGTTTTCCCTTGAAGGTTTTGACGTTCATGCTTGGATCAGTGCCCGTTATTAGGACCATCTTATTTAAAACAGACGTAAGATATATTTTTTATTGTAAGAGAACATAAGGGGGGATTATGTTCCTTAAGTTTGCAGATTCTTAACTTGCTAAGACTAGAAAAAGAAAAAAGGAATACAGCAGATACTGATACCAGTTTACGAGACTACCCAAAGGTGAAATAAAATTGCTGCCACAGATGAGGCAAAACACACAGACGGCGGTCAGAGTAAACTCATATGTAATGGGAGACTTTCAACCATAACTTCATTTGGTTTTGCTTGGGGTAGAAGTCATACTGGATATCAACATTCGCCTCCAGTCTTGCTGTGGATGATTTTGTAAAAGATTTTCAGAGGGTCCAGCTTAAAGAAGACTCGTAGGTATATGTAGATTATCTGTGGCTCATTTATCAAAGACTGTTGTTTGTTTTGAGACACAGATGATTATGAAGAACCCTTGAAAGTTATGGACGGCTCGTGATAAGAGGAGTGAAATCTTGGTCCAGATGTTGCTAAGCAGCCTCGAGGGAGGCGGCGCACGGCTGCTTCAGGTTAGCACCAAGGGGAGAAAGGAATGTCGAGAGCTCCACAGACTCCTGATGGAGGGCTACATCTAGGTGTTCTGTCTTGGTGTAGGGCCCAAAGGACCAGCTGGACTCCGGGCTTGGTGTGACATTTGTCGTTGAAGCGGCAGTCTCGAAGGAATTGCTGGCCTGGTTCCTTCCCGTGAAAGTTCCTAGAGATGGTCGACTCGGACGCGGTCATATGTGGCGGTCATGCTCCTAATTGCCATCATTTGTTGGGGAGAGGTCACCGTATGAAGCCTTACGGGGGGAGAGAGAGAGAGGGGGGGGGGAAAGTGGTTAAGAAATTACTTGAAGGAAGCGAGTGAAGTGGGGGCATTCATCTCCGGGGAGAGTGAAGGAAGTCTGTTTATTAACCATTTCCAATTAACTTTTTCTGCGGAAGGGAGTTCAGATCTCCTTTTGAACTTTCTCTTCTGTCATACAACTTTTTAAACTTCTTTATGCTGTCTGCATCCACAGTTCTCACATTCACTTCGTTCCATTCATCCACTGCTCTTACATTGTAAAAAAATACTATTCGAGGGAAGGAGGAGGTGTTGTAACGGTCAGTCCTCGAATGGTCGGTCTAAACACAAAAACTGTGAGAAGCAGCAGCCGGACATGTGCCTCGGTTCCAAGCCTTGGGGTTCATGAACGCATTCAGACAGCTGAAGCTTCCTCTAGCTCTTTCACTTCCATCCTCAGGCTGCCACCTCCTCCCTGGCTTTTAAGCTTGAGTTGCCTCCACCTCCCTCACCTCTAAGCTTGAGCTTCCACCACCTCCAAGCTTAGGCCACCACCAGCATCCCAAGCTGACGGTGCAAGATGGCATCACGTCCATTATCGCTAATCTCAGCCGGATCAAGTCTTAACTCCCCTCCCACCGCCATATACTGCTTCTGGGTGGGTAGGGTTCCGCCCTTGTTACACGCTGGGGGTCGCTGAGCTGATGGCTTCCTAGCTAGAGTGTCCTAGCTGATGTGCATCTTTGCAAGGATGGTCCTGGCTGTGACACCCTAGCTAGGGCGCCCGAGATGGGGCTTCCCAACTAGGGGCGTCCTCTCTAGAGCGTCCTATTTAGGAATGTTTTGGCTTGGGGCTCATCTTAGGTATTTACCAAATAGGGTGAGCCTTTCTAGGGTGTCTGTTTACTTTAGAGGTTGATGGATCTTAAAAGAAATTGTGATAAAAGGACACATATTAAACCAGAGCAGTGAAATGACAAATGAAACCGAGGGATCGTCAAATGGGAAAAGGAGATATGGTCTTTAATGGAAAGGGGAGGAAATGGTTAGAATACTCTGCCAGTAAATCTGAATTAGCATAAGATGCCTGACGGAATTGATGTCCTTACAGAATTAACAGACAGATTTACGCGCGCACGTTCGGACTGAGGGAATGGATGACGGGGACAGGAGGTGGCTTGGATGAATGATGAGGTTTTTAGAACAGGATGAATCAGATGGTTTTTGGTGTGGTCGAGTGGAGAGTTTGTAGGCGTGGATGAATGGGAAGGTTATAGGAGTTGATGAATGAATAGGCTCTTCAGGAGCGGATGAGTAAGGGAGATTGCAGGAGTGAATGTTTAGGACTTGGAGAGTCCCAGGGGTCCTTCTGGACTTCGAGAGCTACTGGGATTGTTTGGGACTTCGTGAGCCATTGGTATTTTTTAGGACGTCGAGGGTCATTGGGATTCCATGGGATCTTTCATAGTCACTGGGGTTCTTTTGGACAAGAGTCGTTGGGGTGTTTTGTGACTTGCGAGAATCATTAAGGTTCTTTTGGATTGCGAGTCATTGGGGTTCTTTTGGACTTCGGGAACCATTGAGGTTCTTAGGGACTTCGACAAATGTAGAGTTTTAGAGAAGGATGGCCTCTTTTTTCCCGTACGAGGAATGCTGTATCGCGCGACCATCGTATAGTCTAGGGATTTGTGGAACGAGCGGGAGTCCTTTTTAGTTGACGGGAGGCAAAATGTAGAAGACGGGAGCATGGGAGGTGTGGAACGAGCGAACTTCCTTTAAAGTTGACGGGGGGAATATATAGAATACGGGGGACTAGATAGTCCTGTCTCCTTCTTTTTTACACTTACTACTTCACCTGTTTCTCTTAGTCGCTTGGCTTCTTCAACTGTGTCGACACCTCGTTCCAGCCATCCTTCACTGGTGCTGCCAGCCTTCGCTGTTGTTTGCTGACCCCCTTGTCGTGTTCCCGCCATAACCCTTGCCATGTTCCCTTCTGTCGCGCCTCCTCCGTGCCCTCGCCGGCTCCTGCCCGTTTAGCAGGTATGTCCCGGCTACTTTAAGGGCTCCCTCATTTAAATAGTAATCTGTTGCGGTGCGCGTTGACGGTTGCCCAAGCCAGCCAGCCTAGCCTAGCATAGCCTAGCCTAGCCTAGCTTAGCCCGGCCGTCCGTCCCTACACCACAACCCATGTTGGGTCTCTCTCTCTCTCTCTCTTAGACGTGGATTATCAAGTGGGAGGAGGTCACAAGAAGTGTGAATCATTTACTACAAATCAAAAAGAAGAAAGTTATACAGGACTTAACGCGAAGAAATGCATACAGTTGTTGTTGATAAGGCTAGCGAGATACCCCAGTCGGGTCCAAGGTATTAGGAGTTGGCGGCGCGCCTTGCAGAGAGAGGGTAGTGTCGTTGGCATCGACTCTATGGGCCTCTGGTCCGGTCAGAGCAACGTCGGCGTGTGTGACGTCTTCGGGGTCTCGATTGGCACTGTGGCACTGTGGTGCCACATTAACCACAACATATTTCTTACCAATTGTGTCCAGAGTTTCTGCAAGATGCCGTTGATTTTTTGGACACTTTAACACTTGATCTGAACGAACGACTATTTTGATAAATCTCAAGATTAACGTGTAATCGTTCGTGTTATATTATGATGTGTGAATTAAGAAACTGGTACGATAATACCGTATGTTACTCGCTGCCAGACGTGTGATGTTTCGGGCTGTGTTATCCACCTGTACTATAAACAACGAGGGTATTAAAGAGATGATATAACTTGAAGACTGAGGGACAAGTTAACAGAATAACAGGGATGTTCACGGCATATGCTTAAGCTGAATAGGAATATTAATTTCATGGAGCAGAGTGCAGTACATGCCACTGATAACGTGATTAATACAAGTGACTTTAATCAAGCTTTCACTTCACATCCCTCCAGCATCGGCCGCTTTGTGTTGGTACTGTCAGTGATTAGGCGATCAGAGGTCGTTACCTTGACTAGCTAAATTTTTAGCTTAAGTTCACCCTTACCACTCAGTGTTTTTGGTCCCTTTTATCCAGTGTTCGTTATACTTAGTGGTTCTTATTACTAGTGGTTGCTGTATCTGTTGGTCCCTATATCCATTGTTTGTTATATCATGGTGCTTATATGTAGTGTTTGGTATTATATAATCATCTGGTCCTTTTATCCAGTTTGTTGTATAGTGTGGTCCATATGTCCAATGGTTTGTATCTTGTGGTCCTTATGTCCAGGGTTTCTCATATCCTGTGCTCCTTATTTCCAATATAAGTTAGAGTTGTTGTTGTAAACTTCCATCGCTGGAAGAGTTCGTCTTCATAAACTTCCTTCGCTGGAAGAATTGGTCGTCGAGAACTGTGGTTGCGTTACCTGACGCAGCTCTTTAAGATACTTCTGACACGTTTCCCACTCATAGATGACGCCCTGGGTCGTGTATTGAGCCGCCCCTGTGTGACCAGGATATGGGCTGTTGTCAGGTTGGCCCTGGGCCATGAAGCAGTAAACCGATACCACAAGAATATAAAAAATGCGTCCGTGTGTGTGTGTGTGAGGCGGCCAGGCTCCGGTGTTGGTGCATCCGGTGCCTAGGCGGAGCCCATGTGTGTGTGTGTGTGTGTGTGTGTGATTGCTATTTTAGCGTTACAGGTAGAAAGTTTTACACTCGTGTTGCCCCATCTCTTGACCTTGTACCTACGCACCATGTCTTTACTACTATGTGTGTACGTATACTTATACATCCCAGCCTAAGACAGTTACTTACATGTCGACCAAGTCTTGGGGAGAGAATGAACTCCTGGGTTGGATGTGGGCCGACTGCGGAGCCTAGAATTCGAACCTATCCGGGCCTGACCCCGGACGGGCCCGTACTGACTCATGGTCAGTGTGTGTGTGTGTGTGTGTGTGTGTGTGTCAAGACCGACCTTACAACCCTCCTCCCCCCCTCCTCTTAACTAAGCCCTACCCACACCACTAGCCTCATTACCATAATGAACACATCATTAAGGACCTCCCTGCATAACTCGGGCAATTAACCTCGGAGTGCCGTTGGAAGTTTGGTATGTGTGTGTGGTTGTAGCTGACTGGCCCGTTTGTGGGGTTGTGTATGGTTGTAACTGTCTGGTCTTTTGGTTGTTGGGTGGTGCGTGGTTGTAACTTGTTTTCCTATGTTTATTTGGATGAGGCCAAACGCATGTGTAAGGACCGTCCTAGCTTGTTCTAGGGTTGTGCTGTTGTTTGGAATGGTCGCACCGTCGTGCCCCAGGAGTCGTAATCGTCGTGCTCAGAGGCCGAACCGTCGTGTTCAAGGGTCGCAGCGTCGTCCTTAAGGTAACCAAGCACCAGGGTTGTGGATAAATCACTGGGAGACGTCTCAGACGTCAGGTGGAGTTGGGAGGTCAGGGTTTATACCTTTTTAATTAGTCTGGTTGCTGCCAGGACAGGCCCGTGTGGGTAGTGCCAGTTCTTCCTTTGTTTCCTCTCTCTCTCTCTCTCTCTCTCTCTCTCTCTCTCTCTCTCTCCCCCAC
>JAYMFT010000021.1:195119-235773 GCA_038088735.1 Panulirus argus | reverse complement strand
AAAAAAAAAAAAAAAATATTTATATATATATATATATATATATATATATATATATATATATATATATATTGACGTTCACAGTAGCTGTGATAGGACTGTACCAGCTGGATGGGATGGTCTCGATGTGGTTGTTGGTGTCGAACTGCAACCCCGGGGAAGAGGGATCTCTCTCGGGTGGCAGGATGCGATGGTGGCGAGCGAGGCTTTTTAGTGCCGAACTGCAGATCCTTCGGGGACGAAGGGTCTCTGGTGTCAAAAGGTGTCATCCATGTGCGTGTGGGTGTATGTATGTGCACACACACACACACACACACACACTGACGCATATCCGCACCCGTGAAGTGACTCACATCCGTACGGCGTCTGACCCCGACACACAAACTTAGACATCCACCGCTGCTCCTCATTCCTACATATCCGCACAGGCAGATACACATACTATCCTCCTCTTAGAGATTTATATCCGCATGCTTATCCTTTCCTTTCCTCAGTGCGTAACCTCAGAGCCATCCATCCCTCTTCCTATCCGCACGACCATGCCCTATCATCATTTCAAACCCCCACTATCCGCGCGACAATGCCTTATCTCCCATCTAGATAACCGCACGCGTGTGCCCTTTCCTCCGGGTATCCGCACGGGTGCGCCACATAGCGCCCTTCTTTTTAAGATACCCGAGTATCCCTATTCTATATCTTTCTTCTTATATATCTGCACAAGTAACTCCTGCAGGTATCTGCACTGTATGCCCTGTCTCATATACACGAGATAATCCTGTAAACACACTCTGTCATACATAAACTACGGTGTATTAACACAGTATGCCCTCTACACACATACATACACATTATACGGCTTTTTATACATATGACCTAAGGTATGAACATCGCATTTGCATACATACACATCCCAACGCCCGTACACCAGGCCATGTGGGGTATATAAACAGAACACTCGCGATATACATATTCCGGCACGCTTGTATCTCTTCAGCAATACACATTGGCCATACACACATACGGATCACATGTACAACCTGTTTTCTACACACACACAAAGGGCTTATAAACTTGTGACAGTCCACAAACAAACACACACACACACACACACACACACACACACACACAGTAGGGGGGGGGACACGAGTGTAGAACAACTCCCCCACCCCCCAGTGCTGTACAAATAGGTAATTACACACGTTGGCACTGTTAAGGCAAGCAAATGAGACAGTAAATCATGACGAAATTAATAGCGTGAGCACAAAGAAGATTTACACACTAGAGCAAAAAAAAGAAAAAAATATTAATACAAGAAT
Organism: Panulirus argus; assembly: GCA_038088735.1. Taxonomy (NCBI): domain Eukaryota; kingdom Metazoa; phylum Arthropoda; class Malacostraca; order Decapoda; family Palinuridae; genus Panulirus; species Panulirus argus. Next base: position 234,460 of record JAYMFT010000021.1, on the reverse strand, counting down.
TACAGTTAATTCCGCTGACAAGAAGAAATAAGGATGGAATATAGAAAACGGAGAGTATGGGGCCCGTAACAACAAGCCAGACAAAGGATGGGAAGAAACACAAAGGATGATGTTTACTCATTTAAATGGCTTGGTGGTAAGAACTGCCGAGCGAGGCGACTGAAGTGGTACGCGTAGTCGACTTGAAGCACACCACAGTGTTGGACCCACACTGAATATTCTTTAAGGGACAGACAAGAAATTTATATATATACATATATAAAGGCTACAGAGATTATTAATAACTAATTGACCTCTTTAAAACATAACATAATGGCCAAAAATAGTAAATAACAGTCCATTTATATATTACGTAATGGAAAAATCTAAAAAAGTTCGTGACATTATGAAAGGGTCAAAAAAAAAAAAAAATACATATACGTCGGTTTACAAAGACTACGCCAGTTTTTAAGACCCGACGGAACACTTCGCTTTAAACAGCATGAACAACACAACAGGAGGGATCACAACGAACCTGACGGGTGCTGGAGTTAACTACCAAATCACCTAACGACTACACTAGACTGTGTATGTGTGTGTGTGTGTGTGTGTGTGTGTGTGTGTGGTGGGGGGTTTAAACAAAGGTGATCATTTAAAAAGCTCAAGTCTAGAGTGTGTGTGTGTGTGTGTGTGGAGTGACCGCGCAGAGGGCGCTAGAGACTCAAGTCTCAGTGCGTAGTTAACGCAGGGGGCGCCACAGGGTCAAGTCTGAGTGCGTAAATAACGCAGAGGGCGACAAATAAAGGAAAACAAAACAGGCCCCTGACAACGAAAGCAATTCGGTAATGAGCTACAACCTGGTGAATTATTTCCTTAAGGACGCGAAAAGAACTGCCCAGTTGCGCAACCGGGAGATAGACGGCAGTCTTAATGAGAGGTTACGGGAGATCTGAAAAGACGAAGGAGTCGTCAACATGGACATATATGTATTCTGAAGGATGTGCACATCCATGTGTACACACATATGCTGCACCTTACACATTCTGTACACAATGTTACATACACACCTCTTAGAAAATATTCTCAAACATACACACACACACACACACACAAACACACATACACTAACCTGTCGCCAAAGTCCCACATTAGGAGATTAGTTAAGGAGACAAACTACCGTCTGGAAATTATCATAATAGCTGACAAGTACACGGAACAAGAAATATGTGTAGCGAGTATGTTTGTATCCTACGTGGAGCCAAAACTAGAATATACTACGTCTCCTGTTTGGTCACCGCGCCTTAAAGAGGTCTGAAGAAATAATAGACAGGAGTCCAGAGGTGGGCAAAATGGTGCCAGAAGTGAGGCAAGCTAAAGTTGCACCGGGAGATTCGAGGAGAAAGAGAGAGGAGTAAGGGGCGACCTGATCACAACCATCTGGTTTCTCAGGCCAGTGAGCAGGTCTTCGACAGACGTTGAGAGCAGAGGAACCACAGGATATTAACATGATTCTAAGCAAGAAACTTGGCATGAAAAAAAAAAGATGGAAGTACTTTTATAGCAGAAGAGTGCAGGATGCATGGAATACGATGGCTGAGGTTGTACGACACAGTTGAGAAATGTTCAAGAGATGGGAGTGTGAGTGGGGCCCTCACGAGTGTAGAACTCCCCTCACCCGTACAGTACAAATGGGTAATGACATACACTCCACTCTGTAAACATCTCGAATTATACACTGTCTGATCAAGACACATTCTGGCACACGCACACGCACACACACACTGGCCCCAAAATATCTTGGCCTACAAACATCTTCGGTCTACACACACCCTGGCGGGCACATTTCCTGGCCCATATTCACTTTACGAATCTATTCCTTGATTCATAAACACCTCCGGCTCCGACGCACTCTAGCGCACTCACACACACACACACACACACACACACACACACACAACTTTCATTCTTCCCAAACTCACCCGTGTCTCCCCCTTGGCCTCATGTTCCTCCCAATCCGCCACAGAACAGGGATTACAACAGGAAGTGCAGAGAAGACCATGCAAGATCATTAACAGCGGTCCCTCTTACGCTCTCTCTCTCTCTCTCCAACCATCACCTGAACCTCATCCAAGTAGTTCGGGAAGAAGGTGCTGCACCATACCCGCCACCGCCACCAACCCCCACTGCCATCAAAGAGATCCCTCTTCCCCTGGGTAGCAGTTCGACACCATCAACCACCACATCGAGTCCATCCCAGCCACAACTGGTACAGACCGCTTCAAAGAACAGCCCCCCCCATCCCAACCACTGTGAACGCTATCAATAATCAGTTGACTGCCACTGTTATTGATCTCCCAGTGTAACCCTTTTATTGCCCCACACTCAATATTCTTTGCATTTTCCACAATTGTTTTTTTTAACTTTTTACTGCAATTACTTCAATAACACTTTTGTTATTATCTTTATCATCATTATCATTATTATTATAGTATTGCCATTATCAACACTATTAGAGCATTACGACTAACTATCCATTATTATCTTTTATTATCATACTCATCATCGTTCCTATAACCTGTCGACAGAGTCCCAGATTCAGGAGAATAGCAGATAATGAAACAGCAGGCTGCTCTCCTCCATCATTGGGCACAAAGCTGGAATACATACTTCTCAAGTTTCGTCAACGCAACTTATAAAAAAAATATGAACATAGAACTAATAGAGAAGCTCTAGAGGAGGGGCAACAAAAATGGGACCACCAGAATTAACAAATGTGAGTTACAGAAAAAGGCTAAAGGCCTTATATTTGCCTACTTTGGAGGAGAGAAGGGTTAGGTGTGATCTGATCACAACAACCTTTAACTTTTTAAAGCAGACTCATAACGCAGTTGGTGAACAGTTCTTTGAGAGATATAGGGATAGATCAACCAGATGCCATAGCATTAATTAAATAAGAAATTCGTTAAGAAAGATGTAAAGAAATCTTTTTGTAGCATCAGAGTGGCGGATGAATGGAAGAGAATGGCTAGGGACATGGTTAATGTAGAGAGCATACATAAATTTAAGAGGCTGTGTGATAGCAGGTAGGAAATGTCCAGGAGTCGGAGGGTGCCCCACGGGTGTAGAACTCCCTCCCCGTACAGCATAAATTGATAAACACACACACACACACACACACAGCCCTATGTTTTCTTACGCCTGGGCTAAAGCACATCCCAGCCCTATTTAAACACACCCTAACGCATACGATGCTGGCAACCAAAGACCCTAGCTCACACCCTATGTGACGCACACACACTTTACTCACACATATATCGCGCCCCACACACATACACACTCCCCCCCCCACACACACACACCCTCTCTCTCTCTCTCTCTCTCTCTCTCTCTCTGTCTCACACACACACACACAATATACCAATCCTCTCCAATGTAAACTGACTCGTACAAACACTGGCGTACTATCGACCCCACCTAAGCACGATGGTACGAGTAATGGGCACGCAGATTACGACCCGAGAGCACGACAGTACGACCTTTTAAGTATGGAGTCGTAGCCTTTGACCTAACCCGTCACGACCTTAGCTGTGTATGTTACAGAACGCTGTTTCACACAACTGTATACTGTGGGGGCCCTGCCTCACAACCATAGGGACGTGGGGAGCCCTAGGACACAGCCATAAGGGCGTGAGGGCCCTCTCTCATAGCCATAGGGACGTGGGGGCCCTGTCTTACAGCCATAGGCACCCTGGCTCACCTACTGGGACGTGGGGGGGAGGGGGTGGGAGGCGGCCCTTTCTCACAGCCATGGGGACCCTGGCTATACCACAGGGACGTGGGAACCCTGGGTCACAGCCAAAGGGACGTGAGGACCCTAGCTCCCACCCATAGGGAAGGGGGGCCATGGCTCAGCCAGTGGGACGTGGGGCCCCCTGACTCACAGCCACATACAGGTCACGGTCCACAGCCATAAGGACGTGGGGGGCCCCGTCATAGGGACCTCTAGAAGAGGGGAGGGCCCCTGGCTGACGCCCATGCACACACGCCGTAGTCTAAAAGTCCTGTGGCGGGCCCCACCCTGTGGCCCCTCCCTGAGAGCAGCTCTCCGTGGTGCAGCGGGGCCACCACCACCACCACCAACCAACCAACCACCTCTTCCACACACACCACCTTGCAAGGATGGTCGTGTGAGCATCGCCTCTCCTCTCAAACCCACGTGACACACTCGCGTCCGTCGCCCGTCTCCCCAGACAAGCCTCTGTACACACATACACACACACACACACACATCTCGTCTATCGAACAAACACTGACGAGGATATATGAAAAAAAAAAATGACGAATAACAGCATATAATGCAGGGCTGTGTAAATCCCCGTTTAAGCGAACCGGCTCTTACACCTCCTTGCCCCATAGCTGGCTGGACAGTGATCGTCAAGTATCGGTTTAAATCTCGGCGCGACTGCATTTAAATGCCCCGGGCAGTCAGCTGATCGCCTCTTTGACATGGAAACACTCCATACAGCCGAAAAGCGCCACAGTTTGAAACGTAGCGATGGGCCAAACTTTTGTACGGCAACGAGACTCGATCCTTTCCTGGTACTTTTTCCCCTCTACATGGATCTGGGGCTTTCCTTCGCCTACCTACGCTGACAGCTGATGAAATGTAATCATAATATGCATTATTTCCCACATATATATCACTTCAAATAAGATTAATGTGTATAGCGCACATAAAAAAATTTATATCATCCTAGCCGAACAAGGTCTCGCCGAGCTACGCGTAGTGTTGCCATCCCAGTGCGAACGATACCATCTGCCATTCTGAGACGAGAACTTAAGTGAAATTTTCAGGGAAAATACCGTTTTTTACGGCAGAATACGTATCATCAAGGGCTTTCGCCTTAATAAATTCACATACACACTCCTTTCTTCACCCACGTGGTTTGGTAAGGTGTTTTCATTTACAACGGGGCCGGATTTCGAAGCACGGAGTCCGGAGGTGGAACAAAGTCGAATCATTTTGAAAGCAACTGTCTCTAGTCAGCTCCGGCTACGTGATTCAGCCGAGCGGCCCCACAGTGGCTGGGGACGACGCCACCTCCTATCGACCAGCTTTCAAATTTTTATATTTTATTCAAGAACCCAACTAGTATACGTCAAATGCTCTTGTTGAGATTCACCTACATATAGAGGTGAAAATTGTGTTTTACCCTAACGATATTCTGACCGGGCAGCCCTGCAGTACGGGAGAGGAGAGGGAAAAGGAAAATTCCATACTAGATTTGACGTAATATTGATAATTACTGTGTACCCATGGGGAAAGTGCGGTTTTCCCGGCCGATATTCGTCCTGTGGCCATACATGTTATTTCGAATCACAATTCCGTCAATATTCTGTACTGGGAGCATATGGGAGATTTATTTTACAGTTTGTATGTCTTTTACCCCACTCGCTACAGCTAGTTGTTGGCAGCGTAGGTTGAGAGTAGCTGGGGACGAGAACTGTAATAGTCCAGCTTTGTCCGACTCTCTACGTCACGCCATGTCGTCACTGGAGAACGAACGCACGCACGTACACGCGCGCGCCAGGCTAACATCCTGCTAGGGACGAATGGCAACTAGCGCATCTCGCTGGATAGTTTTTAATTCCATTTTGCGACCAGTACGTCGATTTTTTCTCGATATGGACCTTGCGATAACCTTTAGAAATCGTCGAGAAATAAATCCGTACGCGATAAGTCGGTATAGGGAGAATAAAAAGGAAGAAATTATAATTCATGCTAAAGATAGCGCGAGCCGCTACGCGCACCAGGGAATGGTTTGGGGACTTTGTTGAACTCGGCGACTCAGAGCGACCCGAGCTGGCGCAAGACGTTGAGCATTGGGATTGTGTGTGTGCTTGTGTTTTCTGTCATCACTTAGTGAACCTCTGTAACCTGGACATTTCCGAGCATTTTAATCATGAGATCGTCAAAGCCACTTCAAGAGCATCATGTGAGCTGAAATGTCAGTGCAGAATAAGGTAGGTCGAGTGAAGTCGTGGAAACCAAAAAAAAAAAATATCTTAATTTCTTGCGTGAACTGTTCAAAGTGAACGTACCCAATAGTCAAGTCCGAGAGAACGATATATATATAGTGTCTATACTTTCCAGGAATCTGTTTTGGACGTCATTTGAGCAGAGAGGACTCGCTGTTAGGTTGACTAGTGATAAGAAAAGTGTGTCAGGTTCTGTGTTTGGCGAGTGGTCCGCCAGCCAACGTCCGACACTGGCGGCATTGGTGGTGTACAAGTCTGGTTGCTTCTGCAAATCTGCATCAGATCTCTTGAACTGTATCGATGGTTCCCTCACTGGCTCTTGTTAAAAGTTGCTTAGAGAGAAAAATGTAGCGAACGAGTGTTAAGAACACATATCTTGGATGTACACGAAGCGGACAGGACTTGACAATATGTGGTTCTTCGTCGTGAACATTTGACCAGCAGGGAATTTTAAGAACAAAAACGTGATAAACTCGAGTGATTTTGGTAGTTAAGAAGTGATTTAGACGCATCCCTTTTGCATGACTATGGCTTTAGAGATATTTGATGTGTTAGAGTTTCGTAGCGATGCTTCTATCTTGTATAATTTTTTATGTACTTTAGGTTTAAAAATTGTTTAGTTTAGCGATTTGAGAGGCGTTGATGGTGGATGAAGTATAAAATGCCGTTTACCTGTTGTGTTTCAACCGTGCTGGGGGCCCCTCGAGCTGGACCAGGTGTGCCGTGAGAGAAAATGGTAGTGCTCGTGCAACCAGGGACTGAGGTAGTTTCCCCTCACCTCTCAACTGTTTGTTGTAGAACTAGGCTTCCTCTGCTGTTGCCGCTGCCACATTCCCATGGTGACGGCCATGCAGGCACACCTGTACATATAAATAATCCTAGTTATATGTGGGCAAGGGGAAGTATAAATGTGTAGTTATGCCTCGTTATATAAGTATGGTATTGCTGTACATAAGCACCCCCATCAACTATAAGTTGTGGTTTAGATGAGAATTACTTTATTTTTTGAAATATTTACACAATTTTTCGGAATATTTCTAGTAGTTTCTAGGTTTTATTTATAAGTATGACGACTTGGTACATGGTGGGACTTGCTTCGGTCTCTTGGTGTCTGGCACAAAAGCCGTCACCTTTGACACTTTTAGCTATAATACATAGGTCAAGTGTGTTACCGGACTCCGCCAGCGTTTTGATACACCTCGAGCAAGAAGTCACCTTTGGCGCCAGGCTGTATCATCGTCCGTGGACGGAAAGGAGTACAACAGTCTCGTCGAGGAACTTCTTTACTCCCTAAAGGAGGCCATGATTTCCCTGCTCCTGCTTGGAGTGCAGGAGTCTCGAGATGAGGAGGGGAGTCCGAAGATTGTATAATTAAAATACAGACGTGATCATGAGGTAGTTTTCAAGGTGGTAGAGATAAGAATTAAAAGCCAGAAACATGATAAGTTACGGGATATGCTGTGTGTGTGTGTGTATATATATATTCTACCATTCGTATCATGGTTGTACAAGTGTACATCACATGTGAATGCTGCCATTTGTCCTAAAAAATCAACATTGCATCTACATATACAGACTTTTATTATATTACTTTACCTTTTTTTTTTTTTTTTTTTTTTTTTGAATAGTGCAGATGCCTTGGTTGGGGCTTAGAGGAAAGAGAAAGAAAATGGGGGACACCAAATTCAGGATTAGCCCATACACAAGTCAGCCGAACACGTGTTCTGCCCATGCACTAGTTAAGATTCCTAGTATACACTAAGGCTGCACCAGTTGGGATCCCAGTGGAGACTAGGCTGCACCGGATAGGGGGGGGGGGGGATTGGTGCTTGTATGTACTAGGCTGCTTAGGTATGAACCACGACGGCTTTCCTGCAGAATATCATATGTCTGCATACACAGTTGGGAGGAAACGGCTGTTGCATATGATGAGCCAGATATGTTAAAGGGATTTTGAGTATGTTGGTTCATGGGAAGTCATGTTATGTGAATCCCATGATATGTATAGGGCGGTACGACCCTTCGGCATGAGTGGGTACCACCCTTCAGCCTGACGATTCGATACGTGTCGTTGACGGTACGACCCTTGGAAATAACGGTGCGACCCCCTGAATATGAAGGTACGAATCTTGAACGAAACGGTACAATATTTGAGTATGACGGTAAGAGACTTTTGGGTATGATGACCTGGCCTTTGACCTGACCCCAGTGCTCTAAGGAGTTAAAGAAATACCTGGACATGCTACATATATGCTCATAATTCTGTGATATGCTGATGGAATGCTCATGGTACCATGATATGCTGAAAGTATGCTCATGGTATTGTGAAGTTATCCTGAAGGTATGCTCGTGGTACCGTCATGTTATACTGAAACTATGCTAACTGAACCCTGTTGGTCGAAGGTAAGGATGACTATGGTTTAAGCTGAAGGGATAGAGAGTCATGAGAAGGGAATGTCATTTATGCTGAAGGGATAGTCTGACATGCTGTAGGGACAGTCACTCATGCTGTAGGGGCAGTCAGCTATGCCGAAGGAACTGTCACTAATGCCAAAGGGATAGCCAGCCATACTGAAGGGGTAGTCTGCTATGAAGTCTGTCATGCTGAAGGGGATGATCATGCTGTTGCTGCAGTTGAGGGTTAGCAGTATGAAGAATACTGGAAGCTTCTGAGGTGTTCTAAACAGTCCTCCCTAAATATAAAGTCGAAATACACACTTGATGGCTACACAGTCAGGGGGAATCAGTTGCCAATTTTACGTACAGTAATGCTCTCTTTCTTCTAATTATGTTAATGACCTACATATTAAGCCAGTTATTAATATCTTTACAAGCGACATGAAAAGTCCCCCGAACACTTTACCCCATGTAGTGATGATGTATAACCTGTGGGTGAGCACATATTGATGGCTTATTGATGAATGACTTAATGAGGCGATAGCCTAGTGTTGTTGATTGTAACGTTTTTTTGTTTGTATGTTTGTTTAATGGCACTGTTTTTCTTGCCATTGTTTTGCTTCGTTTCAGTATGTGTAGTAAAAGCAGGAGATTTTTATAGGGTGATTATTGATAACCTCACTTCCTCCCCTTGAGTACCAAGGTACGGACCTTGGGCACGACGGTACGGCCCTTTGAGCACGGCGGTACGACCCTTAACCACGACGGTACGGTCCTTACGTAATGACGGCCCAGACCTTTATTTGACGTGACCTCCTTCGACCCTTAGGTCAAAGGCCCGGGTCATCACACCCTCAGTTTGTACCGTCATACTCAAGGGACTGTACCGTCGTGCTCAAGGATCGTACCGTCGTGCTCCAGGATCGATAAACCGTCTTATCCCATGATGCAAACTATGGTAAGGTAAACCAAAGCACGTTTTATAAAAGCGAGTAAACAAACCAACAATAAAAAAGGGATTCCCTTGGAAATCCTTGCAGCTGACAGGTCGAGAAAGAAGAGAGAGAGAGAGAGAGAGAGGCGTAAGTGAATGAGAGTGAGGGAGAGTGATTGTGAGCGTCGTGGGAGAGTGCCTTGTCCACGTGGTTCTGTTGTTGGAATAGAGGTGTTTGTGTGTCTGTGTGTGTATGTGTCTGTGTGTATGAGTGTGTCTCAGAGAAAACGGGGGGTCAATATAAGAGACTGGCGACCGATGGATGGGGCAGTCGAGTCCGGAGACCATTATTGATGCCTCATATGTCTGTCTATATATATATATATATATATATATATATATATATATATAGATAGATAGATAGATAGATAGATAGATAAAGATATACACACACAAGGGAAAGGGAAGCTGTAGTCCCGCAGCGCGAAGGTGAAAAAAAAGTTAAATCATAAAATGAAGGAAAACGGAACGAACGAGTTCAGCTTGTTATTTTTTGTGATTTTTTTTTTTTTTTGACAGTACGAACGTTTATTATCAGACATGCAGGAGCATCTTCCTCTGCCCTTCCTTAGGGGAGATGGGGGGTAGAGGGAGGTGGGGTGGTTGGTAGGTAGGTAGTGACGTTAGCCTGTACGACGTCATAAGGCTAGTGACGTCACTGACTGACTGACTGACTGACTCACACACACACACACACACACACACACACACACACGTATAAAGAGCAGGTAGAGGGAGGGGGAGGGGTGCATGAGTATGGCTGATGATGTGATGTGTGTTGTGTGCTTGTGGGGGGGGGGCCGGGTCGTCCGACCCCCACCACTAACACCAACACTACGACCTCCTCCACCCACCACCAAACCACGACTGTTCACCACCCTTAAAACATCCAGGCCGACGCACACGTGTCAACAACAACACTGGCGTCCCAACGTTTGGCAATAAAGCGAGAGATATGGGCCGTCCCGTGTGTCTGTTTACGGGGCTACCCCTCCCTCCCGCCATGACCCCGCCCCGTATGTGCGTTTACGGGGCTGCCCCACCAATATCCCGCCTCATGTAAGTGTTTACGGGGCTGCCCCCGCATTAACCCCGCCCCGTGTATGCGTTTATGGGGTTGCCCCTGCCATAAACCCTCCCCGTGTATGCGTTTACGGGGCTTAACTCGCTGTGACTCCGCCCCGTGTATTTACGGGGCTGCGCAGCTGTGACCCCGCCCCGTGTGTACGGGGCTGCCCCGCCCCGGCCGGCCCCGAGTCTGGCGTGTTGGTCACGCCTGGCCGACATGTTTAATAAGGGCGGGAGTCGGCACATCTCTCCTGGCGGGCGATGTAGCGTGTCCAACCTCCCTCCCTCCCTCCTGCAGGAGCGGCCTGCCCCCAGGGACACTGGCCTCCTCCCACAGCGTTATAATGGGAGTGGTGAACTCCACCTCCTCCAGTATAATGGAGTGGTGAAGTTCACAGTATTTTACTGTAGTGGTTTAGCTCCTCACACCACATACTGTAGTGGTTTAGCTCCTCCCCCCACGTCATACTGTAGTGTTTAGCTCCCATCACGTCATACTGCAGTAGTTAAGTTCCTCCCACCACGTCATACTGTAGTGGTTTAACATCTCCCACCACCTCATACCTGTATTGGTTTAGCTCCTCCCAACACGTCATACTGTAGTGGTTTAGCTCCTTCCATCATGTCATACTGTAGTGGTTAAGCTCCTTCCACCACTTCATACTGTAGTGGTTTAGCTCCTCCCACCACGTCACACTGTAGTGGTTTAACACCTCCCACCACTTCATACTGTAGTAGTTTAGCTCCTCTCACCACGTCACACTAGTGGCTTAACTCCCACCACGTCATAATGGAGTGGTCAGCTCCAGCCAGGGTTGTATGATGGAGTGCGATAATGACGAATATCTTATCTCTTATCAGTTCTGAGGTCTGGCTAGCGTTGGTGTCACACAGACCTCCCCCACCCCCGCTCCCTTTACCTTGGGGAGGAGGTAGTGCGAGCTCCCCTCCCCCCTCTCACTTGCTGGAGAAGTGGACTTGGTGGTTCCCCCCACCCCCGATTCCCCCCTTCCACACTTTCTCCACTCTCTCTTTTTTATATCTCTTCTCTTTCCCATCTTTCCCTTCGCTTCCTCCTCCATCTCACTGGCAGATTCTTTATATATATATATATATATATATATATATATATATAGAGAGAGAGAGAGAGAGAGAGAGAGAGAGTCTTTCCTCTCTCTCATCATCATCATCGTAGCAGTTAATGTACTTGAGGTGGAGGAGGTGAGGACGCTCTACTCATTAGATTCAGGTGGTGTCAGTCCTCCCGTCCGTCCGTCCGTCCGTGAGCGATGTGGCCTGCCCACCAGCATCCCGTCCGTGGTTGCTGAACTTTTGCCGTTGTCCTTAGCGGCTATGCCTCTTCCACCTTCCCTCTCCACCGGCTGTCATCATGGACAAGTGCACCAGCGTCCGTCGTTTCAACGGATTAGCGACGGGCGTGTGGACGGATGGTTTGGGAGGTGAATTTAGACAGGCGGAAGAGAGAGAGAGAGAGAGGTACCAGCTGCGTCCTTCTGTGACAGGTGGTTGGGTGTAGGGTTGGGTAGCTGGGGAGGGGAAGAAGGAGGGGTTCAGGCAACGTCCTGTGGCTGCAACGTGGGCAGATGGAAGTGGGGGTGTTCCCCCACCTGCATTCTTCAATAGCTCTTTTAAGTGGGTAAATGCTTAGGGATTCGAGGTGGTCCACATGCGTATTTCAGTGACACTCTGCAGTGGAGTTTAGGCAGGTGTGGTCAGGCTGCGGCAGAGTCCCACCTAACCACCTACACTGGCTTTTTTTTTCCCTTCTTAAGGTGTAGGTGAGGTGGGCTAAGGTAATGTAGTAGCAGGTGGTGTCTCACCTAACCTCGTCCTCCACACACCTACGGTCCATTATAATGATGGACAGTGAATCAGCGAACCAGTTTGATATATTCCCTCAGGGGGGCCGAGTATTACCCAGAGACGAACCTTTACAAAAAAAAAATACAAAATATGTACTACTGTGGGTTGGGTTGGGGGGTCCTCACTGACACCAGCTACGTTTTGTTTACTTTTGGTAAGCAAAAGTGTTCCTACAGGCGGGGTCTTCGCCAGGTGAGGACCCCCCCCCCTACCACCCAGGTGTCCGTCAGGTGACCCCAGGTGCTCCTGGTGGCGAGGTGACCGGCAGGTGACGACCCCCAGGTGCCGGTCCCGCCGAGCGGGTTCCCCGCTCGTGCCTTGGCGCCGCAACAGGAGGAGGAAGGCATAACATCATTTCCGAAGGCAATATTATTTTTTTTTTGGGGGGTGCCAAGTTTTCGACCTGCGTCTTTTGCGTCAGCGATCGTAAACTATTGCGAAAATTAACGTATCCTTGAAACACAAGTGGACGTAAAATTTTTGGCTTGGACGAGTCGGGGCGAGGGGAGGGGAGCGTTACGAGTTCGTGTCGAAGTGAGGGAGCGCTTCGAGTTCGAGTTGGAGAGGGAGTGCAGGGGTTTTGACTTCGGGCTGGGGTAGGAAGAGGGAGCGTGGGGCGTTGTTTCCAGTTTGGGCTGGGGTAGGTGTGTGTGTGTGTGGGGAGAGAGTGCGTGTGTGTGAGTTCGGGGCCCCGGGTATTGGAAGGGGGAGTTCGTTCTCGCACTGGGGTGCGGTGTAGGTCATCGACGCTGGATGCTAAGGGAACATCGATCCGGCACAGGGCAGGTCGGCCTGCCTGCCACACCGCGCGGGCCACAACACACACACACACACACACACACACACACACACACACCTGTGTACCTGCCTGCTGCAGGAGCCACGCTCACGCCTCGCCTCGCCTCCTGACGCCCTCCTATACCTAAAGAAGGCATATATCCTTTAAAGGATAGATATCTTTCGCTGCTGAATTTCTCCTTGCGGTCGGAATTAGCAGCGACTCGGTCGGAAGGTGTAGAGAGAGAGAGAGAGAAGAGGAAAGGGCTCCGAAAAACATCGTTTATTCTCACTTATTTCCAAGGGCTTGTGTGTGTGTGTGTGTGTGTGTGTGTTTTTCTTAAGTATGACGGTCGTTAAAAGAACGGTCCTCGAGTCTGTATGACCCGTGGTGGTGGTAAAGGGTCGTCCTGGGCGAAGAGTGCTGAGAAGGGTTAGTAAGGTGTCGTGTGGGGAAGGAGTGGGTGAACCCTGGAGGAGGAGGAGGAGAAGGTGGTGGTGGAGAGGAGGTTAGGTCTTGGCGACGACTCTGGCAGCGGAGGGGACTATGTATAGCGCGGCGCCATCTCTCTGTCGCCAAGCCCCGTCCCAGGGAAGAGGAGGAGGCCGTCTCGCTGACGCCACGACCACCACCACCACACTCGCGCCTTCCGCGGCTACACACACCTTCCACCTCCCCTCAAACGTGACCCAACCAACCAACCCCCCCCCCCATCCTCCGGCACCAGCACGACGTTACGACCCTCTCTGCGTATGATGTAGTCTGGCCTGGCCTCTCGGGGTCGTACCGTTGTGTGTTTCAAGGTGGTTCTGGTGCTGTTGTACCGTCGTGATGAAGGACCGTACCGTCTTAAGTCGAGAAATGAATGATCGATTTCAAGAACGCGTTTGATGGAATTTCTCTTATCTACTCGACAGATATTAAGCCTTATTTGCGCGGGCGATTCGCCAGTCGTCCAATCTCACACACGCACAATCTTGCGACTGACGTCATAACCTCCCTTCACCATATAGAGGGATACTGTTATCTTATCTCTTGCCCAGATATACTGACCTCTTCTGTCCATAAGTCATTTATTAATTCTCATTGTGACTTTTTATTTTTTCATAGGGTCCTGTCATTCAACAACCCTCCCCTCATCACACACACACGACCATTCCTCCCCCTACTCATACTCTCCCCTATATTTCTCCCCCTCGGCTGCCCTCCCCATCTGTGCCTCATCCGCACACCCCTCGTCTCCCCCCCCCCCTCCCCTAGCGATCGACAGTTCCACCCCTCCTGTGAGTCAGAGTACCGTCTGTGCTAAGAGAAGGGGAGGAGGAGGAAGAGAGCGGGCGCTGGTCGGCAAGATCGCCTACTACCTCGCCATCTCTTAACAGGCTTCGAACTCGAACTTCGAAGAGGGTACTCCTGAAGAAGGAGACGAAGGAGGAGTGGGTCTTGCATAAGTGGTCTACGAGGTGGCTTCACGTTTGTGGGGCAGTAGCCTGACGGTGTGTTTAATGAATGTCAAGTAAACACAGACATTCCGTCACAGCTCCAACGAGGGATATGACCCAGTCACTCACCCACCTCCTCCCTACACACACACACACCTGGTGGTCCTAAGGTGACAACTAGACCTCGGACTGGCAAGACCTTAACTGCTCCCGACGATGCCGCATCATCCAAACGAAAACCCGTGTACACGCAGACACGCGCACCGTACGCACGTGCGTGGAGGGGAGGGAGGTGGGAGGGAGGGCGAGAGGAAGGGAAGGGAAGGGAAGAGAAGGAAGGGAGGGACGGACGGACGGATGGAGAGGGAGGGAGGGTTTAGTAGTAGTAGTGTGGTGTTGGAAGACCCCATCATCCCACCACCACCACACAGCTCTCCCCAACCACTGCTTGACTCACTCACTACCAAGGGATGGGAAGGGACGCTTCGCCACGCCACACACACCACACTACAACACCACACTACAGTTCGCCGTATAAGTAGACTTAATTAGATATCTTGGAAATTAACGTCGAAGTCATGATGATGATGATGCCCCGTGGCCGGCCGGCTGGCTGGAGGTATCGGTGGGGATGTGAATGCCGCCACAGCCGAGAGACAACACAGAGGTGTCGCAGCGAGAGAACGAGAGAGAGAGAGAGAGAGAGAGAGAGGCAAGCAGGATTACATAGGTTTAGCCACACGAGCACTGTTCATAACATCAACACCACAAACTTAGAAGTATATAAGAGGAGGTTGGAGGTATTAACACCTCACATCGATGCACTGGATCTAGAGGTGGGGTGTGGTTTTTCTTCCTACCTTTGGGGTAAAAACGAGTGTGTTCGTCATAGAGGGAAGGGAGAGAGTGGTGGACACAGGGAGTGGATGATGTGAGGAGGTGCGGCGGCGAAGGAGGGAGTCAGGGAGAGGTTGCGTCTTGGCTGGCAGAGGGCGCGGATGAGGAGGGTTGGGTACGTTTACCAGCAAGGGTGGTGGTGGTGGTGGAGGTGGCTGGTATGTGTGTGTGAGTGTGAGTGTGAAAGGTGCGGTATATATACTGGAGTGCGTGCGCGAGCTGAAGGTGCAGGGAGGTGGGGGCGATGAAGGCTGGGGGAGGGGGCCCTTAAGTGAGAGTCTGGGGTTTTGACAGATGGTCTCCCCGGCGGTGATGGGGTACGTTGGAGGGTGCGAGAGTGTGTGTGCGTGTGGAGGGGGGTGGAGCCACTGTGAAGGTTGGGGCTCGTGTGATAGTGTGGGGTTGGTTCGACAGAGAGCCGCCTCTGCGGTGGGGTACGTAGGAGGGTGCGACAGGGTTATGGGGCCCACCGAGGGCTGGGGTTGTGGGGCGAGTGGGGCAGCCTAAGGAGGGGGAGGGGTGTTGGGGTGGGGTGGGGGGAGAGCGGTAGTGGTGGTGGTGGGGTACGTGAGGGGTGCGAGAGGGTGGGGGCCGATGGAGGGTTGGCGGCGGCGGCCGCCGCCGTCGAAGGGTGGGTGGTGTGGCGGGTGGGCTGGGGAACCTCGCCACCGCTCGCTGTGGTATTTCCTGCCCGCGGTTCGGCCCTGAAGTCCTGTGGCGTTTTCCGTTCCATTCCACTTCGTCTTTTGGAGAGTTTGCGTTGTGGGGGGGTGGGACTTGTTGCACACCTTGGCATAAACCTCCTCCCTGTTGGGAAGAGGCGCCCTCCTCCTCCTCTTCAGCCTGACACGCCGGGCCCCTGCACACAACCCTTGGGTATAGTGATGGCTTGGTGCCTTTGGCCTGACGCTTAACGATCAAGTCCCGAGTCTTGGTTGTCGTGCCCAAGGGTCTCGTACCGTCGTGCTCAAGCACTGGGAAATTCATCTTGAAGAGGGAGGGACTATCGCGAGGAACTGCCTGAGGAAGGGCGACGGGACGCAGGCCTCAAGAGCGTCCTTGCTAAGGTGGTGTTACCCCACCCACACTCCTTCAGGAGCTCAGCCGACGTATGAGGCGGAGGTACCATTACTCCTGAAGGAGAACCTCGTCTCTACGGTTTGAGACGCACCTCAGAGGAGCCCAACCGACGTATGAGGCGGCGGTACCGTTCCTCCTGAAGGAGACCTCGTCTTCCCGTTTGAAAGAATACCAGATCTTATCTTCGGCATCCTTCGGGGGAGGTCCTCTCGAAGTGGGGACCTCGTGAGTTGGTTAGCCAGAACTTGGCGTGATCATGGACGTTAACACACCACCTGGCCAACCAGCACCACCTGGCCAACCACCCAACCCCACCTGCACCACCTGGCCAGCCACTCCAACCATCATCAACGGGGTCACCCATCCACTACCAACACCTGGCCAGCCACCTACCACCCACCACCACCACTACCACCTGGCTCGCTACTTACCATCTGGCTAGCCACTTACCACCTGGCTTGCCACTTACCACCACCTAAACAGCACCTACCACCCTCCCACTATTTTTGCGACGCGAGGCTAAATGAAACTATCAAGTCTGGTGACGCCAGAACGTCACAGTTTGACGCCGCATGTGTCAATCCTTACACGGTACAAGCCGTCAGAGGCACAACGGTACGACCCTTGGGTGTGACACCTGTGGGCCGTACCGTCGTGCTTAAGGGTCGTCGTATCCTCGTGCTCGAACATCACACAGTCGTTGTTAAAATGTTTACTCCAAAATACCCGTTTTAATTCGCTCACCATAACAGTGACTTTAGTGAACAAACCCAGATATGGCGACGTGTGTGTGTATATATATATATATATAAAGTTTAGTTCGCAAAAGATTCGAATTTCGTCTCTTAAGTGCCGTGTATTCGAAGGTAGCCCGCTACTATAATCTGATCTGGAAAGGGAAAGGACGGTTTTGATATTATATAAAGTGACTTGCTTCGATTGTTTGCCCTGTATATGGCCGGCCCAAAAGCCATCAGTATACTTACCCTGAAGCAGTCACACACACACACACACACACGGCACGGTACTTCGCCCTTCCTTATCTCCTCTTACACGACAGTACGACCCCTTGGATCAAGGCGGTACGACTCCTTGAGCACGACGGTACGACCTATGGGTATGATGGCTTTTGGCCTCGATTATTAGGTCAAAGGCCCAGAGTATCATACACATGGAGTCGTACCGTCGTGCTCAAGGGGTCGAAACTGTAGCGTTCAAGGGGTGTACCGTCGTACTCCAGGGGTCGTAACGTCGTACTCAGGGGTCGTAAGATCGTGCTCCAAGGGTCGTATAGTCGTACTCCACTGGTCGTACCGTCCTGCTTCAGGGGTCAACTCAGTAGAACCCTCCCTCTCACCTTCAGGTCAACCTCAGTGTTCTCCCTTAACTCAGCTCTGCCGGCCTCGCTTACCTCATTCTCGCCTCTCTCCCTTAACTTAGCCTCGCTCCCTCCCTTAGTACAGCCTCGCCCCCCTTGCCCAAATCTGTACCTCTCCCTTTCGCCCCATCTAAGTCGGGTCTTTCTACATCCTCCCTTCTGAACTTGCCTTATCTCCCTTACGTAAGAGGCCCTCTCCCTTCTGTCCTTCCTTTGTTTCACCTTAGCTCACCCTGTCTCCCTTAACCAAGTCTCCAGTGTCTGACTATCCGCCCTCTTCTCTCCCTTAACCGTTCTGTTCTCGTGTTTCATTCTCTCCCTTAATTTAGGGTCGTCTCTCCTCAGCCTCCCTTCCCCCTCTCTCCCTTAATTTAGCCTCCACATCTCCCTCTTAATGTAGCCCCCCCTTCCCCCCTCTCTCTCCCTCTCCCTCGACGCGGACGCCTCCATTCCGTTTTCCACCCTCCTCGACAGCGCCCTCACCCTACCTCCCTCTCCCTTCTCTCTGGCCTTATTTTCCCCTCCCTACCCCTCTACCTTTTCCCAGTGGCGTCCCAAGATTTACCATAACTCAACGTGTTGTTCCGTAAAGAATTGTATACTACCCTCTGGACTGCCAGCGCCCCCTATCTCCTCCCCACCCCCAGCAGAGTAGTGTGGGAATCATCATTCACATTGATAATCATTAACATCCATGCTGGCCTAAGTCTGTCAATCACATCAGGACATCAGGCCTCATCATCTCCCAAAGTTGCATTCACGTATATGCTGATGTTCTTAGCCGTATGGAATTCCGTTAAGTTTACAAAGTGGAATTCATGAGGAAAGTTCTTTGAGTTCCCATAGGTAGACTGCCGTTTCCCTCAAGGGGCTCCCTTAATTATATAAAGTCAGGTCATTATGACACGCTAATAGTCTATAAAAGTTTGCCGAAGTATTTAGGATAATCAAGAGACGAGTACTGTGGAGATATGCAAATCGCCGAGTTCTTCTTGACATTTGCATGAGTCATGGACAGACAACACCCTCTTAGAGGTGTTTTCGAATTCCCTTCTGTGCACGCATCCGAACAAATGTGTGCCCGTCGCCGGTAGAAATTGACGGTGCGGCTGCGGAGCCAGTTGGTCCACAGCTGCGAGAGAGGAACAGTCTCGACGTGGCCTCGCCGGAGCCTGTTCAACCCGCAAATACCACAGCTCTGCAGGGCAGTCTCGCCACTACCGCTGCCCGCCCGAGAGAGCCAACTCCCGCGCGCTGCCCCTGATGAAGCAAGTTTAGGTCTGATGCGTCGCACGGGAAACTCGATTCTATGTACGACGCGATAGAATTTACAACTGTCCACCCAAGTATCTAGCAACTAACATATGACATCAGCGTCAGAGGAGTAACGTCCTTGTAGCCACGGACCGAAGGCGGTTTTTGCGTCCCCTGCACCGCTCACCACGGCCAGTCACCGTTGGTTCTCCCTCTTTCCCTCCCTCCCTCTCCCGTGGCCCCTCCCTGCCTCCACTCAAGGCAAACTGCACTCCAATAACACCCTTCCGTACCTTGCGCAGAGAGGGCTAGATTCCATGATGTGGGTTGGGCTCCCTCAGGCCCCAACCAGTGGTAGTGCGGCGGGACTTCCACCCTTGCTGCCCTGCGCACGAAGACCTAAAATTGTCGAGTTTGGCGCAGACGCAGAGCCCTTCTGTCACTGGTCGAACAATAAGTTAGCCAATGGGACGGGAGTTCAGCCCTCACGCGCGGGTGACTCACAGACCAAATTGGAATAACGGCGTCGGGTGGTTGCTACGTGGGTCGGACAAAACATCCGGGAAGTACGCCAACGTAGTCCGTATGTGCAGCGGGAAAAAGGACGGTTTTGCTGCGTTCTGTTGGTGCGGGGGCGCTACAACCCAAGTCTAGCAAACAAGAGCTCGGAGGAAAACAAGAAAACACGCCTCAGAGAAATATGGAGGAATCAAAACAAAGAAAATTCGACAAGTAAAATGATGCCGGCAACCGTTTACTAATATTATGCTTTAATTATGCCGCTGTGGTAGACCTGGGCCTCGGTGTCGCCTTCTTTCTGTTGTATAAATTCACTAATGTATCCCAAAACACTACCTAGAAATTGTGATATTAGTAGCTAGAATATATATGAGTTTTAATGTTACACCTAGAGTGATTCTAAGGAATTATCATTTAATGAATGGAGTTGGGTTGTCAGTATGTATGTATGTATGTATGGATTGAAGATATTTATGTTGTATATACATGACGGGAAATGTAGGCGTGTTCTCCACGCAGAGAAACGTTCGGGAGGAGGTGTTTGCAAAGGTACTGGAGAGGCTACCAACAGGTGGCAAGAAGAGCTCAGCATGTGTGGTCATTGTCAGTCGCCCTCCTCACTCCGCTCAGCAAGTCTTGGGTTGAAGTTGGCGCGGGAAGTATGGCTGTGTATCCACCTGTTACGTCACAGTGAGAGGAGAGAGAGAGCCGCGTGAGGTGTGCAAAACTTGCCACCCACCAGCCAGTGCCTCCTCTGCCGCCCGCTCCACCCACCACTTGAGTGCCACCAGGTCCCCGGGGCGGTTGGGCGGCCGGTTGGCCAAGCGGTCGTGGGCGGCAAGGAGCACCTCTTTCCTAGGAGCCGGCTTGATATCCCCTATCTCTAGAGACCTTCTGCTGGTAGGCGAAGCTAAACATGAGAATAATATATCTGTTACCTAAACACTGGGGGAGGGAAGGTTGTATTCGCTAGTCTCCCATCGAGAGGTGGAGAGTGAGTCGACAGGCCGGCGGTGAAGGCTGTGCTGGGGCGCTCTTACACAAGGCGAGCTGCTGCTGCCCGGCCATAGAGGCCAGGCTCGCCTGCCTCAACACACGACCCTCGCCCTTCCGTCCGTCGCACCCCCAGGCACCTTGCTCTGGCTCGGTTCCAAATAAAGCGATTTTGAAGATCTGTTATTCACAGTCTCGTATATACGAACGTTGCAGTTGAAAAAACAATAGAGCCGATGGTAAATAAGGTAGAGGTGAGCGTAATTACGAAGTAAGGGAGATATAACGAGTAAAATAAAAAAGGGAGTGTTAATGTAGCGGTCGGCAGCCCAGCGAGTTGCGGAGCCTGGCGGAGGACGGGCTGACGCAGGCGCGGCGGAGTCCAGGCAGCAGCAGCTCGACTAGAAAATACCACTATTTACCTCGTTGCCATGGTAATGCGCAACTACTTAGACAACATTGCTCAAGGTTTATCGACCTCTTAGTTTGTGCTTTTTTATATATATAATAATGAATTCCATACAAAGCCTCTAATGAGCGGACACAGTACAAGATTTTGGATATAAAGTTGGTAAAACAGTCGAAGCGAATAGTTAGGCCCAACCGTTCCTGCCTCCTTAATTTTCTTTTTATGAGCCTTCCCTGCCGAATTGATCCCATTTTCTTTAACAGCGGCGCCTGGAGGCCGTCATCCCCTGCGGAGGCCTGGCTGCCGCGGGGCGCCCCAACGCCCTCCCTGGTTTTGCCCTAGACAACACTGTCTAAGAAGTCCTTCCAAAGTACGTTGTATTTAATCGTGAAAAACCTTTGAAATAATTTTTTCTAGTAACTCACATGCGCACTAACTACACCTCTAATCATCCCATATCTGAATTAATGCTTCTTTATTAATATATTATCATTCTTCAAGACCTGTAGTGGAGACATAAGCAGAAACAAGCAAGAAGTAGATGAAGAATAAGCTAGAAGTAGAGGGAGACAGAGAGAGGGGGGGAAGCGACCAACAAATCGAGAACCCCAAAATTCCCCTCGTGAAAAATTGTGAGGGGGGGGGGGGGTAGAGACGGTGGAGGAGGGGCCGCCCGGTCGGAGAGGAAGCCAGAACACTTCTTCATATTTTTTGTCTTCTCTCCCTCGCTCTCCTTCCCTCCCGATAGTAGAGAAAACGGGAAACTACTGGCCTGAAAGTTTTCCTTGCTTCAGCCGTGGTGTGTGAGAGGGGCCTGAAGTGTGTGGGGCCCACTACTTCCTGGTGACCACCTGAATGGCCAGCATCTTGGCTGGGTCTGTCCAACACTCGTAAAGACTAACGTAACTCATACGAACTAGGGTTAGTATTTAGCGTTAGTTTCTCTATTCTTAAGGACTTTAATACATGGTATGATACTTATATAACTGTTAGACTAGTCAACTTTCCAGTGTGAACCCCCGAGATATCCTCACACATGTTTCCTTCAGTATGTTGGTCAGGTTTGCATGGTCCTCATTTCGTAAACAGGAAGGTACGACCCTGAGCTTGATAGGGGTGACCTTTGACCTGACCCCTCAAAGGGACAGGTCAAAGAGCACGCCATCGTACCCTTAAGCCGCACACCACCATTTACCGAGGTCCGTACCGTCCGTGCTGATGAGGATTAATAGTGACTAACCAGGAGTTACGTAATCCTCTGCACCGTAGTCTTTAGAAATACGTATTACCATATACTCCTCCTGTATTAGTGCATAAGCTTACTTCTGCAGTGCGGCTCTTTCAGCAGTGCACCCACGCACGAACGTACTAACCCATGCAGGTTCAACACAAATAAAACTATAGATTTTCATAAAAAATAAAGTTTATGGTACTAAATGACGTATTCGTTAAGGACTGTAACGTGAGCGTTAATGTCGGGTTTGAGAGTAAATAATTTTTATTACTTAAAGTGCTGATTCCCCATACACTACCTCCATCATAACAAATATGAGGTTAAAATCTAGTATATTTCCTAGAACAGGAGCACTCAGCTGTATCTAGAGCAATTCATCTGTTTAAGACTGCGGTTCAATGTTTAATTTTGAGACCTGACAATAGCGTCTGAAAATTTATGGAACCTCCGTCATCAATAACGTACTCAAGTTTTTCTCTGCGGTGTATTATTTTCGCGTTCGTTCTCCCACTGTGGAGTGACGCAATATTAAGGTTCTTCAGTAGAGTTTTGTAGTCTGAGGAAATTCAGCAAACTGTATTTATTTGTCGTAATATACTGAACTGTGATTGAGAAAAATGGATGACTTGAATATTACGTAACGTTGGAACAAGGCGCCATATATTTCTATACTATACGACGGACGATGGACTCAGTCGCATTTTCGTAGTAATCAGTCGAAATAATACGACGGAAAGGCAACACGACAGCGACCTTTTCGTAGTAATTAGTCGAAATAATACGACGGAAAGGCAACACGACAGCGACCTAACCTAACCTAACCTACTCAGGATCTGGATTCTGAAACGGTACTATTACCGGTAGCCACAGCGCGTCGTGATAGGAAATTAATCGCTAATGTTAACAAATGTAAGCGGATGAAAGTATATTCTTACTTTAAAAATGCTTGACAACATTAATTTCCTCCTCCAGAGACGAATTATTTACGAGAAATTGTTGGATATGTTTGTGCAGTGAAAGTACGCGACACATTAACCAACTTTTCCGGTCTCTGCATTCAATAACTAAGTTTCTAAATTCAAAACTCAGTTATACAGATATATTACATCACTAGAACGTACCTAAAAAATGTGACAGCGATGTTTCCCTTCCTTAAATAAGGCAGACGAGATGAACCTCTCAGGCAGATGAGCAGGGCAGGCACACAAACCGAGAATCCTGTCACCACAAGCAATACTCTTGTAAAAATATTTACCTTACGATTTTTCGTAAGTAATACCTTTTGAAGGTAAGGAATACTACAACAGATTACTTTGAAAGCATGAATAGACTCTCATCTGCATATATTTGTGAATATTAATGGTTATTTTCCATCGCTACGGCTTTTGGACATCGTTGTTCCAGTATTTCGTTGCTCAAGTCTTGGCGGGAACCAATCAGCGTCGCCGGGCCATCGTAGTGCGATGTATTCACGTTACTCCATACGTTACTCCATGTGTTTATTCATCTTACCATAGGTATTAAGTCGTCGTACTCGATTTAGTCGTCGTACTCAAGCAGTTAAAGTTGGCCAGTGTCACGTAGGGCCACTTGGAAGAGAGGAAGTTGGGGCCAGTGGTGGGCGGCGGGTCGGTGTGCTGGCTGCCGCTACAGTTCATGCTCTTCAGGAGGACGCTGCCCTGCAAGCAGCCAGCCACCTGTGCTTCTGTTAGGATGCAATCAATCCTGAATCTCCTAACAAGAAGCTTTCCGATGATCAATCTATCAATATTTTCTGAAACTAATTCAATCTACAAATGTCGCCGCGCCACGGCCTCTGGGTTATGTAAGTTTTACTACGCTTTATTTGCTGTTATCTCTTGTCACCTTGAGCTTTTTGGTGGATTATTATTTTTATTCTTATTGTATGTAACTCCTGCTTTATTTAAGGGTAAACTGGTTTTCCTCGGGAGGGTATTGTAGTAAACATGAGGGTGGTGGTAGGGCAACGCAGGGCGGATTGGCAACTGCGGGACGGGTGTGGAGGGCCCCTCGGCCTGAGGTGACGGAGGACGACCCAGCCACCTCCCGCCCCCAGGACGCTGCCCACCAGGAGATTTTCATTTGTACTTATGTGTTTGTGTGTGTGTGGGTGTTTATTTTTTGTCTGTGGGTTTGTTTTCATCGTATATCTGTGGATGCTCGCGTGCGTTTGTCAGCAACACTCCGTATTTTTTTTTTTTTTATATCTTGAAAAGATAACACATGTAAATCGAATATCTTTTTTTTTTTTTTGAAAGGTTTTTGAAGTGTCAAGACTGCGCTACGATCAGTAGCAGGGGAAGAATAAATTCCTCTGTAGTGAGAAGTTCTTCGTACTTTGACGATTATGCAACTCCGCCGAAGGTGACATTTTACTCGTGGCTTAACAGCAAACGGCAGGAGTCCGGTAGCGCTTATATATATATATATATATATATATATATATATAAGTAGGGAGGTGGCGTGACCGTGAGGTCATATAAGGGTCAGGCAGCCACTGACTGGTGTGGTTACCGCATACTTGCTGCTGCTGGAGGAGGAGAAGGCTAGGCCAGGCTACCGCCCCGCCAGCCCATCACTGGTGGGGACTGATGGACGCAGGTGGGATGGAGGGAGGGAGAGACATGGGGGAATGGTCAGGACCTGAGAGAGAGAGAGAGAATATGGTTCACGAGACAGTGAGGGAGGGCGAGATAAGGAATACATTGGTTAGGAACGTACTGGAGACTTGGGCTGGGAAGGGTGTGGACGAGGCGGAATTTGAAGCGCACAGAGAGAGCTGGGTTAGGTTAGCGTCGATAGTGCTGGGTGAAACCGGGATAGAAGATAGGGAGAAGGAGCGAGAGAGGACATTAGTAAGAATAGTTTGGAGTGAGGATAGTATTAAGTGAGAGAGAAAGTAATTGGTAGTCCCAGCGTAGGAAATATGTGGAGTTGTTCTTAAGGAAATAGCTTTAGCAAGGATGCCTGTGGTACTATACTGCCTCCGTAGGTGTGGTGAGGTGTGCGGGAGACCGGTGGGAGTGGTACTAGCTACCACGGGGGAAATAAGATCTAGATAGGAAGGCGCTAGGCTTTGTTTAATCCCATTGCTTGTGGACAGTATGGCCAATAGAGGGGTGGGTTCCTGATGCCATGTTGTTGCACGACGTTACGATCCTTAAGCACGACGGTACGACCCTTGAGCACGACTCTACGACCCCTAAGCACGACTGTGCGACCCTAGGGCACGACGGTATTAACCTTTGAACAGTCTGGCTCTTTGACCAGGCCCTCAATTAAGTCTCAGGTCCTTGAGTGTGTGTGTGTGTGGGCGGTGTACGAAACGCCCAGGTCAACATAACCCTTATGTCGTATGTTAATACACACCTACCCCCACCCTTGACGTATATTCGTATGTTTGTAAGACGTGTATGACGTAGAGGTCCTGATCGCCCTCCGGCGTATACGT
Organism: Panulirus argus; assembly: GCA_038088735.1. NCBI lineage: Eukaryota > Metazoa > Arthropoda > Malacostraca > Decapoda > Palinuridae > Panulirus > Panulirus argus. Next base: position 208,643 of record JAYMFT010000021.1, on the reverse strand, counting down.
TAGACCTCCGATGTAGTAGGTTATACCCCGTGCGCCCCAGTGTGTGTGTGTGTGTATGATGTGTGTAGGTGGCGCCCTCGGCCGAGCCGGCCCGAGCCGGGTGGAGTTGCTAGGGGCCCGTTCTGTCTGTAGGGGCGCTCCCTCCCGACCGTCTGGTCCTACTTCACTTCCATCGTCGTTCGTAATTTCCCCCTGGCTTGTTTGGCCATACGGCCTTGTTAAATATGCTCGTATATTTTTACTGGTAAAAAATACTGTTTGATTTAATTATCACTGCCCAAGTTGGAGGGCCGTCTGCCCGCCCGGGAGAGAGGTTGGAGGAAATTAAGGGAGGCATCCAGCCTTTCTTGCTTGGCCCAAAGTACGGCGATGCGACCCTTGAGCTCGACGGTTCGACCCTTGAGCACGAACGTGCGACCCTTGGTTATTCAGACTTGATCCACACACGTCAAATGGACCAGAATACTCGCACACACGCGTATGGGTCGAGGTTACCAGTAGCGTGCCTCTCTTTTTTTTTTTTTTTTTTTTTTTTTTTTTTTTTTAGAACTGCTGTTCTTCTTGATCTTTGCGAATAACTTGCTAGAAGGATTGGACGTCTAACCCAGCATGTCTGAAGATGACGCGAAAGTCATGAGGGAAGTGAAAACTGAGGACTGCATCAGCTTGCAAGGGGACCTAGACAAATTCCACAGTTGATGAAATTCAATCCGAGTAAACGTTTGTGACTTTCCTAACCTCTCACCAGAGTTTCATATTGAGAGAATGGGAAACAAATTGTTTTTTGGGGAAATATCAGAATAGTATTCAGATACATTGATTAGGAAATATTTAGTAAGCTATTCACACCCTACATAAGGCCAAAACTTGAATAAGCTTAGTAAGTTTGGTCATCGCACCTAAAGAAGCATAGAGTACTAATAGAGAAGGTCTAGAGGTGGACATCAAAAACGGGTGCTAGAATCAAGAGTGCTGAGGTATGAGAAAAGGTTACAGGCCTTACATTTGTCCACCATGGAAGAGAGAAGAGTGAAGGGTGACCTGATCACAGTCTTCAGGGTATTAAAACATGGGGTGATGGACGTGTACAGAATATGATTAAACTTAAAAGTTGTAGGATAGAGAATGCTCAAGAGATTGGGCCCCGCGGGTGTAAAACTCCCTCTCCGGTACAAATGGGTGATATTTTCACGTCATAGGGACTAGGGAACCTGGTACAAGTAGGTACGCGTTATGGGGACCAGGGAAAACCTTGTACACCCCCCTCACACATAATGGGAACGTAGGGTGCCTCCTGCACACACCAGCCGACCCGGAGTCCCTCATGAGTTTAAAAATTCACCTTAGTTCGGATAACAATCCCGGCTGCAAACATAAAACTAACGTTGCCAAATAGAATAAAAAGATATATTTCATCCCTTTATTTCGATATTTAATCTACATCATCGTAGGAATATTACCTAAGTAAAACCTCAGGTATGGGCTTAGTAGGGAGAGCTGGCCGCTACTGCTGACGGAGGCGGTGTAGGTTGAGGTCTTTCGGAGCGTTGAAATCTTGGGATGTTGCCCGGTGTGTTTCACTACCCCGGGGCCCCCAGACCCGACCCACCAGCACCCCTCCCCCCGCGCCCGCCCTACCTTACCCCCGCCGCCGCCACCCTCCTTCCACTGCGCAGCACGGCCTCGCTTCAACCTGGCCTTTCTGGCCTTTTCATTCTCATTTCCACATATCTACTCCGTTTTCAGGCATTAACGGTGTGATTTTGATTAATTGTGATCATTATATTTGCTTACGATTAAGTATACATGTTCTAGCTTTTCTGTTTTTTTTGTTCGTTCAAACGCCAGAGGTCTGTAGAACAGAGACGGTGTACTTGGGTAGATGGTAGAATGTGTGGAGTAGATGGTAGAAGACTCGCACATAGGAGCGAGCTGGTCACGGGGTCTGAATTGCGCCAGCCAGCAAGCCAGTGAGCCAGCCAGCCAGCCAGCCGAGCGGCCACCAAGGATAGTATGGCCGCCAGTCGCTCCCACCTGACGTCCCAATGCTCTCTGCGCGCTCACATTTATTTAACTTTATCCACAAATCCACAGCCACTTCTTATATTAATAAAATAAGAACCACTAAGATTAAACGATAAAAACAAATTTCAATTATATTCTAAGTACGTAAGTAGAGGTATTATTATATAATGTGAAGCCGAAGTTGAAGCCATGAGAGAGAGACGGACGCAGCGGGAGCCCGGCCTCTTTACCTACTTCCCCTTCGCTCGCTCGCCACGCACACTGCCGCCCTCACTACAGTTTTTATATATTATTCAAATTAATGCTTGAATGCCTCCACATTTTTATTTCCTCTTTGCCACATATTTAATCTTTGATTGGACGTGTGAACTGTGAGTGTAATTGGTAATAATAGTTCCTTCCAGCCTTTCAGATTAAGAGATTTTTATTAAAGTACTCGCAATATTGAAAGTTACATTGTACGAGGAAGGTTTTTGGTAATTTATTTGTTGTCGTCAAACTTTGGTCCTCTCTGTTTTGCATTTCATGAATTAATATTTCGAAATCTACGCGCCTGTGTTTTCCCTTAAAATAATTCATACAGACTTAGATTTATTATATACTGCCATGTAACCATAGGTGAATATTGACGTGTACAATTGTACCATGTTATGTACCGTTGTACCATGTACCTTTGTGTGATGAATTTACTAATGTTTTCTGTACCTTGCAGGGGCACTCGACAATGGGGCTTCCTCGAGCAAGCGGCAAGCGTCGGTGGTCTGGCGAGGACGCTGGAGACACCGTCCCGGCGGCCAAGGTGATCTGCACGTCCCCTCCCCACGCCCTCTGTGCCGAGGACGTGCTGCATCACCCCACCCTCACCCACGCCCATGCTTCCACGCCCGCCCTCGAGTGCGAGCTGACCACCCCGGGGGTTGGGTCCGACCCTGACCACGGCTCCACCAGGCTGGCGGAGGACGAGGAGCATACCACCTCTGGCTCCGGCGCCGCCCCGCCCGGCTTGGAGCGGTCGCAGGAAGACCACGCCTTCACCGAGTCCGAGGACGAGTCTGTGGATGAACGTGACGATTTCATTGACGACGAGGAGGACAAAGACTCTGGTTTTATTGATAGTAACTCGATAGACAATTCATCGGATGACGAAGTGGACAGTAGAGTGATGTCAGTGTCCGCTAGTCTGGCAGGGGTGTCCGCCTCGGCTCCAGACCCAACCACGGCCTCCACCTCCCTCCAACTATCCCTCTCCAAGGTCCTCCCGACCTGTGACTCAGATTCTCTGGCCGTCACCGACTGCCATCCCCCCCAGGTCACCAGCATCATCACCCCCTCCTCCCCCACTTCCCCCCCATCCTCAGCCGTGACCATCCTCACCACTGGACCCCTCTCACCAATCGCCATCCTCACCTCGGCCCCATCCTCACCCATCACCGTCCACACCCCTACCCTCTCCGCGGTGACTATCCACACGTCATCGCCGTCGTCCCTCACCAGTACCCACACGTCTCCGTCGTCGTCGTCTGCGGCCATTCAGGCACCAAGCCCAGCGCCGATCATCACCATTCACACGACGGCCCCATCTTCACCAGCACCTTTCCCCCCACTCTCTCCCCTTCCCACCACCACTACCACCTCCACCACCTTCTTCCTGTCGGCGGTGTCAACAATTACCACCTCCACGACGACCACTACCACCAGCCTCACCTCCACCACGGAGGAGCGGGTGCCCGGGGCCCTGGTGACTGATGGCAGCGTCACCACCGTCACGGCAGCCCAGACGGGCACGGTGGTCACCACCACGTACCAGGGGGCGTTGTCCTCGCCCGCGTACGAGCACCACTCCTACCCTTACCCACCTGAGTCTTACCCATCGCGGCCCTCGACCCCATCTTGGGAGAGCTGCAATTTCTACGATGGTTCTCAGCCCAACACCAACAAGTATATGGAGATTTCCCCCAGCAAGTCTGGCCACAGCCAGTCTATCCAATGTGACGAGAATGGGAAGTCGTACCTGGAGCTGGGCAGCGCCTCCCCATATACCCACACGTACTCCAGTGAGTGTGGCAACTACACCACCTCGCCATCCAACTACCCCTCACAAACGTATAATCAAACCTATACCAGCCCCAGTTCCTACGGTCAACCCAACACCTACTACAACTCCAGACAAAGTTATAGCCCAAATCCGTACAACGTCTACCCTGGCAATGACAATTATGGGAATTTTGAAGGGGAGAACGGCTGTAGTTATGGATACAGTGGAAATACTTACGGCGGTGCGAGGGGCACTCTGTCCCCATCGCGTGGCCCGCCCCGGTGCATGTCCCCATACTGCGACCCCACAAGGGGGTCCCCGAGACCCTCCTGCTACCACCAGCAGCGGCTGTCTGTGCTCAACGTCTCCATGTACAAACTGAACAGATTTCGACAGTTCCCTGACCCAAGCCTCCACCGTTCCGTGCTCATCTGCAACACCCTGAGACACATAGAGCGGGAGCTGGAGGCGGAGGGCGTGAGCGTCGCATCCCTCCTGGCCCACTCCCATGCCCATGCCGCTCACCCTCACCTGCAGGGAGCGTCACCCAACCCAGGAACACCACCATGCCCAGAGCCCATGCCGTCCTCGCCACCCTCCTCCCCAGCACCATCCGAGGGCCCGTTGCCTCCCATGCACTCTCCCCTCGTGGGGTCCCCACTGGCAGCGCCCGTCTCGCTGCCTCCGTCCACACCTGTCACGCCGTCACCAGTCACCCACTACAGCACTGGGGTCCCCACCGTGCAGTACCCAACTGCGCAGTACCTGTCCGCCGAACACACTCCGGCTTACGACGGCAGGGAGACAGTCCACCTGCGACCCTACCCCAGCCTGCCCTCCAGCACCCACCACAGCGAGGTGGGTGAGGGGCCCTCGGGCGTGGCGGACGACGCGGCCGAAGCCGAAGGCACCCCTCCGTCCCCATCTCCGCGACCCCCACCCCTCCCGCCGGAGGAGAGGACCGACGCCATCAACTGGTGCTCGGTCCTGAGCCTCTCCTCCCAGACCGACCTGGACTCCATGAACAACAATGAGTACGGCGACTGGAGCGGCGAGGGCAGCTCCGAGCTGGACTACAGTCGCCCGGAGGACGCCCCTCCCTGGAAGCTGCCGTCTCTCAGCGCTGACGACGTGCTCAAATCTTTCCCCGAGGCCTCGAAGAGACTAGAAGCCAATGAGGACCTCGACTCCATAATAAACGTCTTGGTCGGCTCTTAGCATTTAGCGTAGACTAGATAAAAGAGAAAGAAAAACTCAATTTTTTTTTTTTAACTTCATTCCAAAGGAATCAGTGTTCAGGTCTTGCCGCCATGCTGGCAATAATAGTACATCGCAATCTAGTGCATTTTTGTGGACAACCAAGACTTTGCTCAATGCCTGGCTGGCGTCGATGGTCCGTAGGTCCACCAGAGTGGTCCAATAGGGTCCAGGGAACCAGCCAGTCGCGCCCAGTGTCCCAAGGGTGCCGACACACCCCCACCACCCCTACCACCCACACCCTCCCCCCACTACCACCACCACACCACATCCCATCCCCACCCCTCATGGCGGCCCACGCGTGCACCTCTCAGGTAGTGGGCCGAGGCTTTGCGACCTCAGGCACAACCGACGGCTGGCTGCTGACTGACTGACTCAGTCCAGAAGCTCACCCCCCCCCCTCCACTTTTGACTCCCTCCCCCATCCCTTCCCCCCACCCCCCTGGAGCGGCGGATACATGTCGGCAACCCCATTCGATTAAGGTTACGAAGTGTACCTGCGTTAATAGATACAGTAATTAAGTTCTCATTGATGTAACAGTGGCAATATATAAGGTTCCGTACCAGAGAGTTTTTTAGGCAGTAAGCTGCCCAGAAATGATATTTTCGATGCTTAATTGTTGTTCAAGATGAATGTGTTGACTTTTTTTTTTTTAGTGCTGATTTCCTGTATGGACAAAGGTGCTTATATTCAGTTTTTTTAAATGTATTTTGAATTTTTTATATTTAGCTATTCAGACTCTTTTTGATTTTTGTTTTTTCATCTCAAGAGCGGTTGTGTCTATTTTAATATCTTTCAGTATTTACCAATTATGTAACGTATTCAAATCAGTCTGGTATTTGGAGCATGCTGACGATATTTGTGTCTTGACTGCTCTAATTAGCCACCTACAAGTTCAAATTGTAACCCCCCCTCCCCCCCCTTCCTTTTTTTTATTTTTTTTATTGTCTTCATTTTCTTAAAAGACAGCTGCAGATCTTTGAGATGTGCTGTTGCCGTGCCTGGCAGCACAAGCAGTGTCAAACACACACACAACCACCCCCCCCACCCACCCCCCACCCCATCCCCCTAGTGGCTGATTGGTAGTCCCCCAGGGGGGGGTCTAATTAAACATGTCACCTTTATCAGTGGGTTATATTATATTTTTTGGTGCCAATGGGATTCGTAGTTTGTCCACGCCAGCTGGTTGTAACCACCCACCCCACTCGACCACAGTGGTGCCGGCTCTTAAGAGTACAGCAGTGTCATACCTTGACCGTGACTGCATATGACAGCGTGATCGCACGGCACCCACGGGGCTTTGACAGTATGACTGCAATCTGGTGTACAGGATTGGACTAACCTTGACCTGACCCACAGGGAGGTGTCGCTTAAGGTCAAAGGGTTATTTAGAACCAATCGGTACCCAAAGGTCGTAGAGTACTGTTGTATGCCCAAGGTGTTCATCATGATGTTCTTCAGTCGTACAAGTTATGTCCGTGGATCACACGCTGTCGTGCTGTGTCGTCACTCCATCATGGTCAAGACCCAATGATACCGTCGTGCTCTTAGAGTTAGAAATCTCTTCATTAAAAATCTCTCAGGTAATTTTTTTTTTTTTTTTTTTTTTTTTTTTTTACCTATTCTGGCTTGAGAATTTGACCATGTACGTACGTACACATAGACCCAAAGGGAGCACCCTCATAGACCTGGCGTTGACATTCTGTGATTGCCCAAAATTTATTGTTTTTGATCTCTCGATTTTGATTTCACTTTTCGATGACTCATTGAATCTAGTCGCAATGAGCGCCATAGATGGCATGTGCACATGGGCCACCACCCAGCAGGAGCAGATTTGCAAGGCGAACATGTATACTCTTTCAATTGATTCATCCACCTTCTGCAACCTTGCAATAACATTGACACAGTCTCCTGGTTTTTTGTTCATCCGTGGCTAGCACGAAAAAAAAAAATCTGATTTTGTCAATTTACGTCTTCCTAATTTAACATGTCATGATTTTTATTTTTATCGTATGTAAAAAAGAATTTATACAATTTACAGTATGTTTGCTTTGACCGGCATGTCTCAAATACATATTATGTATCTTTTTAAAAAAAATTTGAGAATACGAAATCATTTCTGATGTTATGAGATATAGTGAGAATGTAAAGTTTTTATCATGATTTTTTATTGTTTAATGATTTTTTTTTCATATGTACTACCAAATGCCTCAACACTGCATAGAGTTACCTGTAGGTGGGGTTGCAAGCTGTGTGGAGGGTGGGGGGGGGATAGGAGGGCTGTGCAGACTTGAGGTTTTGGGGAGGGGGAGGTGGAGATGATGATCACCACCCCCTCACCCTCTCCCCTCCTTCGTCTGCTGCCACCCCCCACCACTGCCCCCTCCTACAGGCTGAACACATCTGATTCTCCCCAATTGTTTATCTCAATAGCTACGTACACACATAACTTACACACACCCGTACACGTGTAGACCATCGAAAACGGAGTGAGTGAAGCCCACAGACCCCAGTGGTGTCATGCCCATAATAAGACTATAGGCGGCACAAGCGATAAGTACAATGGCTCTGCCTTAGCAAAAAAGAAGAAAATTAGGAAAAAGAAAAAATGGTTATTTAGTTAGTTGATATTTGAATTGGCTGTGATCACATAAGGACCTCCTCTCTCTCCCTGTCTCTTTTATCTCTCACTCCATCTCTACATTACGTGTAAGCTGAGTAATGTATATGTGGTGTGTATATATATATATATATATATATATATATATATATATATATATACATACAAACACACACACACGTGAACCTGGGTTGTGTTTTAAACCTCAAATTCTCAACCTTTCTCGCACACTACTCTTTGTGATACAATTGCTCAGACGTATGGTATATATATAGTAGAGTAAACAGCAGAACCACTTAGATTCTATATAACAGTTTATAATCTTTAAAAAACTAACATGAAATCGCCCACGTTTTCAGTATAGCTGAATGCACAGGAAACACCCTTAGAGTCGTCGTCTTTCTCTTGGAGAACATTTACAGACTTATCAATTCTGGTTTCCAGGTAACATTGGGTAAACGTTTACGTATATTAGCACGCTCATGATAATTACCCAATCACATGCTTACCTGTGGACATAAACCCGACGTGTGTAAACACACCTGCACTATTTTCACACCTGCTCAATCTCCAACGTCTTTGACTTCTTAAAGCAACTGGCATGTATGTGGGCTTGGGGTCGACCGAACCCCTTCTCCCTCAGTTTTTAAGCTCTACTTGCAAATTTCTTTTGCTCCTTATATACATATGTGCGTTTTTATGAAGGTATAGATATTCATTTTAATTATTATTATTGTTATTAATTGCTTCATGCCACAAGTTACAAATGATTCGTCTTGGACGACCCCTGTGGTAGGTTATCTAGAGCACTCCTACCACACGACACCACACAATCCTGCCCAAGCCCACTGCGCCTCCCCACAGTCCTCACCATCCCCTCCCCTTCCCACCCACACTCCTATCGTCACTACCACCACTACATTATCTTCCAGGTCTTCCCCTACCACAACCCTGGCCTCTCTCTTACCACCACTACGTACCTTAGGCTCATGGCGGGGCCTCGCGAGGCCCGAGCGGGGCTTGAGTACATACATTCAATTATTAATGGGTTGGTAAAAACGGTGGTGGTGGAGGGGGGAAGGGGGTAGTGGAGTAATGCCTCTCTCTCTCTCTCTCTACCCCCCTCCCTTACCCCCCGAGTATTGATTAGCAGCACAGGGTTCAGCACGCCACCGCCCCGTGGTAGCTGCACCTGAGCACCTCGCCACACCACCACCACCACACGGGCCTCCGTCAGGAGAAGGAGGGGGGGGGGGAGAGACCCGGGTCCTCTCCTGCAGCCGCTCGCGAGTGACACTTGCTGCTGCCGCAGCGGCGGCAACTCTCTCTCTCTCTCTCTCTCTCACACACACACACACACACACACACTTACCACCACAAACCCGAACCAATCACCTAACAGGGCCCCACGTCCCCCCCAACCCCACCCCACCCCCGTTGTAACGACCGTAGTAGGGTAGTTAAGCTCCACGGAGGACGGAAGGAGAGACGACTCTGACCAACACGTGAGGGCCTGTTAGGGAGGAGAGCGGGCAGTAATTTTTACCCCTTATTGGAGAGGCTACACAGTATATGTTTATTTTTTTAGCCACACGACTCTGAAGGATCTCGTTCCTTGTACAGGATAACAACTAACAATTCCCCCTCCCCCTCCAACAACAAACAATTCCCCTTCCCCCGTCCTTTCACCCCCCCCCACAAGATAACGTAAGCATGTCCTTCGCAGTTGGGAAGAGCCAGATCACACACTTGACCAACCGACTGTCCAGTAAAAGTAACATCTTTTGAGGGGCTGTAATTTACTTTACCAGCCGACCTGACGGCGAGGGAGGTTTGTCTTCAAGGCCGTACCGAAATCGTGGGCGTCAAGGCTCAAGGGTATAGAACACGCCCTGGGCGTCCTTAAGGCTTCACTTGCTTGAGAGGTAGTTCAAAGGCGCGGGCGGGCTGGTGGACAGGTTGACGGACGCACGGACCAGCCTTGATCCAAGGCCCTAGTGCTGCTGCTGCTGCTGCTCCTCTGCCTCAGCCGCTGCCCTTAGCCAACTACCCAGTTGTTATTATCTGTGATCCTTTCTCACTTAGGATGACCGAAATGGTTATGGTAATGAATAATACTTTATGACGATAAAATAAAAAGATTTAAAAAAAAAATCCATAAAGAGATAAATAAACAATAATGTGTATAATTCTGTTCTCAAGGGCAGCAGAGCCGCGATGATGTACTTATGAAGATTAAATAAATAAATAAAGCTAATTTGTTCTGTAAAGCAGAGTGGTTATAGGAGGCAAGCCAAAGATATTTTGAGTATGAGAACAAAAAAATAAATAAAAAAACAAAATAAATAAGGTGACAAATTTTTGGCAGTTTTCATAGATGGCTGTATGAAGCAAATCAAGTGTATTTTATATAGAATTTGTGTATATATTTATTATATGTAAATATCTGTAAAGTAATGTGAAAATAAGAAAGCAATAAAAAACCAAGTGTCTCATTGTCTTTATTTTGAATCCACAACTCTATTATTATTTAGACTTACTGTTTAATGATGGAAATCTGATATTGTGTTCTTTTACTGATCTATGACGATGTGTTGTGTCCGCTCCTCACTACACACACCTGGTGTGTTGTGGCTACTCCCCACTACGCCCGCTTGGTGTGTCCTGTCTATATTGCTCAGTACACCCACTTGGTGTGTCCTGTCCACTGGTGAATACAACCACTGAGGGTATATCAGTGTTGCGTTTGTCCACAATACATCTGCTTATACATGTATATATATATATATATATATATATATATATAAGAGGTCGGAAGTATGCCCGTTTGAAATTGGCAACAACTAAACCTGAAGAACACTATGGTGCGACCCTTGGGCTTAAAATGTACCACCCTTGTTGTGGACTCAAAGAACGTATGGTCGTGCTCAAGGGTCGTGCAGCTTTGTGCTCAGTGGCTTAATCTTGAGTTAACTAATGCATTACATGCGATTAGACTGGTCGAGGTTCATGTCTAATCATCATTCATAAATGCCTGGACAAAAGCCTAAGCACAACTTGGGTACTTTAAAGGTAGTACGAGCAATTATCAGCACGCTATTGTCCTAATTACGGCTAATCCTACTTAGCAGGGTTTGATTAGTAATGGATCACAATTAGTAACGTTTAATGAAACATTATATAAGCTATCAATTAAATAGTATGCCATTAGTCAATCACAATACATTCGTCATAAAACTGAATTTTATTCGGTAGTAATAGTAACGCAAAAAGAATTCTAATTGACGATTCACTCAATAGATGGCACTGACTGAAATGTAAATAAACACTAAGATAAGATACTACTTTTTTTTGGCCATGTTACACTGAGTAAGATTTTGATGAAACTTTCGAATCTTTTTTTATACCTTCTCTAAGAAGCAAAACGCACAGGACTCCAGCAGAGGAGACTACAACGAGACGAAGAGAAAACTTTGTTAAAGAAATAACGCTTCTCACTCTGCACGGAGCGCTGACTGTGATGCTTGCTGCCTTGGACAGAGGCGTGACAGTGAGGCAAAAACTTCGTAAAGGGACGCTGAGTTGAAGGTAAGTTTGGAGAAAAACCAGGAAACAACATAAACATAAATACCACGTTGGAATCGAGAGACAGTACGAGTCATAAAAGGAAATAATAGTCAATTCTCTCTCTCTCAAATGCCAAACAACAGCCTGTGGATTTACCATTCACGACCTTCTCAAGTCTAGGAGAATTACAGCTTGCATAAACAACGTGGATGAATTATGTAAACGATTCACTCCTGTTATTCAGTTGGTTAATTACTCCAGACGCCCTCGTCATGGAATTAGTCTTAAGGTGTGTCTTTCAATACTTCGGTCATTTTCATGTGCCCATATCATCTGAAGTGTCGTCCCCCTTTGAGCGTATGACCGTATTGGTTTAGTCTGGAGGTTCCTCCATATTTCAGCATCGTGTAGCTGGTCTGGTTGGGTTGGTCTTTGTGTTAATGTGAGGATCTTCATCTCTCTGGTGTCTGAGAGGCCTTAGGATTCGCATCCCTGTGTCAAGAAAGAGTTTAGAATATCTGCTATACACGTATATATATATATATATATATATATATATATATTACTTTAATTTCCGAGGAATGATCCTTGTTCTTTCGTAAGCGGACACATGAACACGAGATATCTGCTCGAAACATCAGTTCAACTTCGTCAGTTCAGAATATGATAAACTTCGACTCCCGGGTATGTGAGTGTTCTGAGCTGCTCGACTTCTTGATCGTTTCCGAACGAGGTATCAGCGACCAAGGGCTTCTGAGTGTGGGCACTGACACGTCCGACTTCCCAAATAAGAGTATTTCCACAACGTTTTCTAATTCTTCGTTCCATCTTGCAGCTGCTCTCTTGAGGGTTTCCATTGATGCTCACTCACAAGAGAGATACATTGTTGTTTTTCCTCTTAAGTGCTTCATTCCGTTGTTCCTTCTCACTCGATGTTCTCGATACATTCCTTGTTCCACTCGTGGGAAGTCCATCCGGGCTTACATTTTGTCACTAACTTACTGCAAAGTTTGTCTATCACTCGGCTGCATCAAGCCGGGAGATTAAGTCAAACCATCCAAGAAACTCGGTTATCAATTCGAATTCACGTCTTATCCTCCCACGAAGTTCCTTAAGCTGGTAACAGGTTACCAGCTTTGTTTCCCCCTTATTCTTCCAGACCTATGTCGAGGTCTCCAGTTCTCCATCTTCAGCCAGAGGACGCTCCCTCACTGTAGGTACTCAAGGCCCTGTCTGAAAACTCTCCATCTCTTTTCTCTATGCAGCCACGTCCTCCATCCTGGTTCCTGTTTATTAAACATCTTCACCTTGCTCCTCCTAACCCTCACTTGGTTTCCTACTCGTACACATACACACACACACACATCCTTTGAATTCCTGGACAGTGTCCCACAGTTACTACTCTTCTATCTTGCCGGCCAACACAGTGTCATCTACATACAGCAACATTGGCTTGCCTTCCGCTCCCTTCACTTTTTTATCCTGAGCCTCTGTTTCCTTGCAGGGTTTCCTCCCTCTCGCACCTCCATCCATAAAGACATCAAACAACCGCGGGAGCATTACACACCCCTGTCGCACCCCAGGTTCAGCCCTTCTCGCCACTCACTCATTCCTCCAAAACTCATACATTTACCTCCTTAACCAACCCTTCCATAAACAAATTAGACAACCATGGGGACATAACTCACCCCTGCTGCAGACAAACCTTGACTGGGAACCAACCACGCTCCTCTCTTTCTACTCGTACACATGCTTTATACCCTTGATAAATACTTCTCAATGCTTCCAGCAGCTTATCTCCCAGACCATATATTCTTAAGACCTTCCACAAAGCATCTCTATCAACCCTAATCATATGCCTTCTCCAGATCCATAAATGATACATATGAATCCATATGTTTTTCTACGTAATTCTCACATACATTCTTTAAAATAAAGACCTCTAAGGCTGCCTCTAAGAAACTGGGTATCCTGTTTAGATGTCGTAACTTTTTCTCTTCTGAACAGTTGCTCCGTTTA
>JAYMFT010000021.1:169283-189689 GCA_038088735.1 Panulirus argus | reverse complement strand
AGGGAATACGTGGGAAGTATTCTTTCTCCCCCTATATATATATATATATATATATTTTTTTTTTTTTTCATAAATGAGATACCTGTCGTCTGTTAACTTACTTTCTCTGAGAAACTGTTGGAAGCGGAGGAGCTGTTCCCTGTCGAAGTCGTCAGCAGTGATGGACACCGTCGGGATGGCCAGGGCCTTGGCCATCAGCTCCGGCAGCCCCTTCAGGTACCAGGGCGGCAGTTCCTCTCGGTCGCCCCTGTCCAACCCAAACTCCGGGTACTCGAACTCCTGCGGGAGATATGTCGAGCCAGGGTGGTAACTTGGTCTGAATAGCCTCCTGCCGTACCTCCTACCTCTGTCAGTCTGTCTGTCGTGTGTTACTGTTTGTCTGTTTGTGTATTAGTCGTATGTATCTGTCTGTCCATTTGTGTATTAGTCGTATGTATCTGTCTGTCTATTTGTGTATCAGTCGTATGTAACTCTGTTTATTTGTGTATCAATCGTATGTTTTTGGCTGTCTGTTTCTGTATCAGTCGTATGTGTCTGTCTGTCTATTTGTGCATCAATCGTATGTAATGTCTGTCTGTTTGTGTGTCAGTCTTATATATCTATCTGTCTGTTTCTGTATCGGTCGTAAGTATCTTGTCTGTCTATTTGTGTATCAATCGTATCTATCTATCTATCTGTCTGTTTCTGTATCAGTCGTATGTATCTATCTGTCTATTTGTGTCTCAGTCAAGGATATGCATATTTTGAGGGAATTAATTTTGCATGGCTAGGTGTTCACACACGCACACACTTACTTTTTTCTCTCTCTTTTAAGGAAACTTGTGCCTCACAAGCTCCCACCAGAAACAGAAGCCTTTGTTTCTAGTATGGAGGGAGAATGGTGAGAGTATGGAGAGAGGGAGTAAGTGTCCGACATATGAGAGAGAGAGAGAGAGAGAGAGAGAGAGAGAGGTGGTGGATAAGGAAGGAAAGGGGGCCATAGACAGTCGACAGGAGGAGGAGGACACCCCATGTGCGGGCGTAGGAGAAGACGAAGAGAAGCCAGGAGAGAGAGGGGAGTGAGAGATAAAGCTGAGGAAAGGGCGAGGGAGAGGGAGAGGGAGAGAGATGATAAGGAAGGGGAAGAGAGAGAGAGAGAGAGAGAGTATGGCAAGGAAGGGAGAGGGTCCGGCGGAAGGGGACCGTCCCCTCAGCGAGAGAAAGAACAAGGAAGGAGACTGAGGAGGGTTGGCAAGGCAGTTCCTCCGGCAGGGGGACGTCCTCCTCCTCCTCCTCCTTCCCCTTACCACACTAGACCATTCCCCTGACGTCTCCTACTAAATCGGGAGATCACCTGACTTCCCCCGCCACACCACGCCCCAGTCTGCCCGACATCCCCCCTCCACACACACAGGGACTCATCATCCCCGTGGAAGTGCCCAAGGAGGCCAGGAGGAGATGTACGTCTGTCTGTGTCTATCTGTACAGCCGCTGGTGGACTGTGTGTGTGTGTGGAGACCCCTCTCACGCCATATACGTACCTTACATGCAAGTCTCCCTTCTTTTCCTTGCCCGTGCCACTGCAAGGCTCTCTTGAAGAGTGAAATGTAAATTTTTAGACTGATTCACCACCCATGTTAGCACGCTTCGGTTAAGTCACGCACACAGCGCAGGGTTCGGGGATGGTGTTGTCTCTCGCCATGACTGGGATATTTCCACGTCTTGTTACGAACCACATTCGAACCATCGTTTCCATGTATACAAACCAGACCCTCATGGGATTTTGATTTGTGGGCCAGGTTCTGTAATGAAGCATTTAGGTTCGTATACCTCGTGAAGCGGTGTCGAACCCTGTTTGCTTCGTGCCCCGTGTGTGAGTAATCATCAGAGTTTCTGAATCAGATCATCAGTCCCATCGTCGTCTATGCGGATGCCCAGCAGGACCGTACGTTACCAGAGGGGCTTAACCTAAGATCCTGCTTCTTCTGAACACGTTTCTTCATCTCCTCCTCCCCCTCTTACACTTCTCTCTTCCGTCCCGTCCCGTCCCTCTGCCCCCTCTCCTACCACCAAACCCAAACCCCCCCCCCCCAAAGCCATCTACGTGAACCCCAGTGAAGCCTGCTAACAGGTATGGACGGGATCGTTGCTTACCTTCAGTGTCACTGCCCTGATGACAGCCACTAAGAACAGCAGCAGCACCACCGCGGCGATGGCGAGTAGGACCATCCCCACAGCGACACATACTCGGCGTCGAACACACATCACGTCGACCAGATCTCGTCTCTAGTGCTGGTGGTTGGTGGTGGCGGCTCACACCCTCACTCTCTCTGTCACTCTCAGGTCTGGATGGCTCCCCGACACCAACTGGTCCCTCCCGGAGCAGTCTCGTCCTTCGCACTCAATGTAGGCTGGGGCGACGCGTCGCTGGAGGCAAGCTTGCTTGACCTTGAGAGATAGCTGAGAGACGGACAGGAAAGACGACCAGGGTCTGGCTGAACTGACTAGGACGACACAGCTTGCTGGAGGAGGCAGCACGTACCCCTCAGGTTGCTCCTCTGCAGAAAAGGGGGAGAAAGAAAGTCAGAGGTAATGTAAGGAGTTTATATTTACGATCTGTGTGTGTGTATGTAAGTGATGGATTTGTCCCCCACTGTGTTTCACCAGCGCACCATAGCACTGACTAACTATTACCTCATGTCTTACCCAACTTATGGTACAGCGGTAGTCACCGCACTGCGTATGGTCGGTTGAGATATGCGCTCCAGTCTTATTCATTCGCATCTTGTTGGGATCTAAATGCTTGTAAAGCTACTGTGGCCGCTTTGTTATATCTACAGGATGGTCTTTTGTAACGAGGGGGGGTGGTGGGGGGAACTCGTATGCAATGGGAGTTTCTCAACGACGTTTGTTGTAGGGTTGGAGGGAGGTCGCGTAGGACGGAGACTTGAAGAGGGATGGAGAAAGAACTGCTCCCATGGGAGACTCCACCGTAGCAATATAACCCAGGGCTCCATAAGTCACGATATATTAACTCACAGAACTTCATATTTCACTTCTAATCTAAACTTCCCAAAAAGCGACCTGGTATTATCTTAAATGTACTTTACAAATAACGATTTGATTGGAGAATTGACGGTTACGACCGCACAAAAACTACCTATCAGAGAACACAAGCACTATAACACGACTGGCATCTCACCACGCCATCAACACGACATGGACAGTCCCTCACTGCACCATCACCACTATAGAAATTCTTCCACCACACCATCACTGCCACACACACACACAAACACCAGGTAGTCGGAACAACCTTTTGTGATATGTTATCATCCCCGGAATCGCGAACCATGACTTAACATTTAACACAGCCGTACCGCACTTTGGATCGCCCCTCTCTGTGTTCCTTCCTCGACCTCGTCACCACAACTCGGACCACCTGAACAGCAGTAGACTTTAGGGATCTGGAGAATAGTAAACCTCTGGGCACCCTGATGACTAGACCCCTTTACGAGTACACTTGATGCCTGGCGAAACCTGTGAGGTAAGGGGTCCCCTCCAAACATCGATGCACTCTTGGGATCTGCATCCCGCGGTGGTGTTAGTCAGAACACCACATCCCTGTAGTGAGTTATTGGAAGGATACTCCCAGAGGAACTACGAAGATGACGCGGGAAATGATCACGTGTATGTTAAGAGCTCTTCACGACGTCCTCCTCCTCCTCCTCCTCCACCTCCCCCAACCACACCAGGCTATAGTCTTGACGTCCTCCTATCCCTACCAAGGTCCTACTGACCTACTCTTGATTCACGAGACCTCAGTTGCAAAATAAGAACAACGGACCTCTCCTGCTGACGGAGTGTCGTGGAGACGCAATTACCTACAGAACAAGCATGTAACACTAAATCAGATATGTCACACAACTCAAATCATTCCGACATCTTATCTCTCCGTGTAGGAGCTTGGATACTGATGCTACCAGAGACGAAAACCAAATGGATAAGGGAGATAAGAGGGGGGGACAACAGCCGGCCAGCGTCTGACACGGAGAGGATAGAGTAAGGAATAAGTACAGGAAAGTATGGAAGGAGGAACAGAGAGAGAAAGAGAGAGAGACTATGAAAAAGATTATTGCTGGACGAGGGAAAGACATAATCCAAAACTTTTCTAGATAATTCACTCATGAATTATCACTTCAAGATCAGACAAAAGAATACTTAAGTGGCACAGTGGAATGAGTTGTGGAAAACAAGACAAAAGGTGCACGAGGAGCTGATTGATGAGTCCAAAGGGGCTCTCACACAGGCACTCAAGGTTGACACAGAAATTTATGCAGAGCCCTCACACACACACACGCACACATACAGAGTCACATACGGCAAGATCTAAGAAGAAAAAAAAAAGAAAGGAGAATTAAGAGGGCGAGAAGATGTACAGGAACCATAAGGTATGTCACTGATAACATTAACATGTAGACTTATCTGTTCAAACACACGTTTCCCCAGATGCCAAAGCAGCTAAGCCCCGAATTCCAAAGGTCGAGCAATGAAATGGAAGAAGAAATCGTCCTTGAAGAACGGAAGGGCACGCGTTTACCACTTCCGAGGCAGTGGCTTCTCTTGTGCGTCTGGGCGGGCATAGAAGCTTCGTCACATATGATACGGTGATTTACCCTAAGGCGAGTTAGAAAACAAGTTCTTGGTTAAATTTTTCCTCGAGGCTGGTCGTCGCCGCCCTGCATGGGTAGAACCAGACCAGGGTTAATTATATCTGGAAGGTCCAGTGGGGTAGCGGTTAGCGTTCCTGACCGTGATTTGTAGAGGTTTTTGGAGAGAAGAGAGTGGTGAGAGTAAGTAAGTTTAGAAAAGAGACCTGTGTGAAGAAATACCAGGAGAGATTGAGTGCAGAATGGCAAAGGTCGAGAGTAAACGAAGCAAGGGGAATGGAATGAGGATTGGGAAGTATTTAGGGAAGCAGTGCAGGCATGTGCGAGAAATGCATATGGCATGCGAAAGGTGGGGGAGTGAGTGGTGGGATGAAGAAGTAAAGTTGTTAGTGAAAGAGAAAAGAGAGGCGTTTGGGCGGTACTTCCAAGGAAGGAGTGCAAATGATTGGGGGATGTTTAAGAGAAAGCGGCAGGAGGCTAAGAGGAAGATGCAGGGGTTGAAAAGGAGGGATAATATGAGTTGGGGTGAGCGAGTATCAGTAAACTTTAGGGAGAATTAGATGTTGTGGGAGGAGATTAATAATGTGCGACAAACAAGAGTTAAAATAGGAACATCGGGGAAGGGGGCAGGAGTGGAAGTGATAACAGGTAGTGATGAGGTGAGGAGATGGAGTCCGAATTTTGAACAACTGTTGAATGTGTTTAATGTGAGAGCAGCAGCTGTTGGGTGTTTAGGTCGAGGTAGTGTGCGAAGTGAGAGAGTCATAGAGAGTGGTTTGGTGAAAAGAGAATAGATTGTGAAAGTCATGCCTAAAATGAGATGTGGCAAGGTGGTTAAAGTGGATGGTATTGCAGTTGAATTTATTAAGAAAGGAGGTGAATGTGTTATTAATCAACTAGTTAGGATTATAAGTGTATGTATGGATCATTGAGAGGTGCCTGAGGATTAGCAGAATGCAAGTGCAGTGCCACTGTATAAAAGCAAGTGGAGGGTCAAAGGTGAGTGATTGAGATTGGAAGGCACGCACAGAGCATTAGACAGAGGAGTATTGTAGTATCAGAAGTGTGGAGGATGTATGTATATGCTGTTTGCGTTAAAGACTGTAAGTGAGAAATACTCGGAGAAACAGAGCAAAATGCATGTTACATTTATGGATCAGTAGAAAGTACACGACAGTGTTTATAGAGATGCCTTGTGGAAGGTCTTAAGAATACAGGGTGTGGGAGGAAAGCTGCTAAAAACAGTGGATGTGTTGGAAGTGAAATGTTTGAGGACATTATGTGGTGAGAGGTGGTTTGATCGAGTAAGTAATGAAAGGGTAAGAGAGATGTGTGGTAATAATAATGGTGATTCAGAAAGCTGAAGAGGTTGTGCTGAAATGGTGTGGATATATGGAGAGAATGAGTAAGGAGAGTTTGATAAAGTTGATTTATGTGTATGGAATTGGGGGGGGGGGGGACAAGGAGGACGGGGAGAATAAATTGGAGATGGAAGGATGGAGTGAAACAGATTTTGAGCGATAGGGGCTGAACATACAGGAGAGAGAAAGGCGTGCATGGGGTAGAGTGAATTGGAACTGTCGTATACTGGGGTTGACGTGCTGTCAGTGGACTGAACCAGGGCATGTGAAGCATCCGGGATATACAGTGGAATGGTCTGTGGGACGTGGATGTGGATAGGAAGCTGTGGTTTAGGCGCATTACACATGACAGCTAGAGAATGGTTGTGAAAGGATGTGGCCTTTCTTCGTCTGTTCCTGGCGCTTCCTCGCTAACACGAGAAACGGCGATCAAGTATCGGAACAAAAACAACGGTTATTGAATGCAGAGGGTAGTTAGAATTTGAAAACATTCAAAGGAAATACACTCAGTAATGACGCATGGAACAATTATGTCTAACGAACATGGATTTATGATTTACCGTTACCTAGAGCGATTCTTGTTGAGTAAGTGTTTTAATAATTGTGGTCAAGGCCGTAAGAGTATGATACCCTATTTTTGAGTAATCATAGTCGAGTTTTGACGAATATGATATCTAATTTTTGGTTATCATGAGTCAGTCTATGAGTATGTTGGGTAATTATGATTATCTGTGGGTGTTTAGTACTTTCTTTAGATTATGGATAAGCCAAACCCCTTGTACCCAAGAAAAACGATCAGAAAAGAAATGTAGGCTAATACTTCTTCTTTATGTAGTCTTCCACTGGTCACACAGACTTGTAGTACATCTATGGCAGACAAACAGTCAAACAGACTTCGCAATATAGCTATCACAGACAAAAGCTCTTTTAGGAAAGATATCCATCTAATTAGTTCTCTATGAACAAGCGTTTGTTTTCGTTTTCTATGATTGGCATCTGATGACAGCCCAGAATAACTTGAAGAATGTTTTGAAGATGGCGAACTTATTTGTTCCATTATACTACGCAAAGACGACGGCGTGCACATATTCCGTAACGACAGAGGAAATCATGAGAACAATTTACGGTTTTTCTGTCGGTCTTATTAGAAAACGCATCAGTCCTGTCCTCATTATTCTAAAGGAAGTTTCTGGCGAGTGTTGACGGTAAATTGGAACAAACTTTGGATGCAATTGCACAATACATCATATTTCAGGCTTATCATATATCATATTTCAAGCTTATCATACACACATATGTATACATGTGGTATATCTTTATCAGTCATGAGGTATCAGAACCGCAGAATCCTGAGTTAACGATAACTTTCAATCACAGTTAAATAAATGAATTTAACTTGTATACTGAAGCTTACCTGATGTTAGAACTTTACTTCTTTAAAGCTAACTGCCAACTGAGCTTATCCTTGAAAAAAAATATCATTAACATTACTTAACGCAACGTCAGGCCCAAAAATTCAGAATATATATCTTAAAGATTTATCCTGAGATTCTTTTCTTAAAGGCAAATATTTACGTTTCATTATTAAAGTTCTAAGATATTAAGCGACAGGAAAATATGTATTTTATAAGATTTGAATGATACAAGATGACAACAATCAGTACTATCCCCGGAGCCCACAAATGGAGACAAGAAAGCTTGCTTCGTATGTTTTCTTAATGCAAAGATAATCCCTACTTATCTTTAATAATTTTATTAAGATCTCCTAATGGTCATGAACGATGCAGGAAGAATATTCCAATTCAAGCAATTTAATAGCGGTACAACCCGTCGTCATATCCCAACCAAAGCCCAACTCGGGACCTTTTTTAATCACTCGATGAATTCTCACTGCACGGGGAAAAAAATCTAAAACAAGAGTATTTTCGTTATCATACCTATTTTCAGAGTGAAATCTGTAATATTGTGTCATAAAGGAAAAGGAAGTCGTCTGCTCTGTGGGCGTGCGCTTGTCGCGCGTCGGATGTCATTCAGCCCTGGCGCTGTGTACTGCTAGCAGAAAACATTTCGAAGATGCGTCAAGTCAAGTATGGCTGCGCCCATTCTTAAGTGGAAGCGGGTCACTAATACGACGGGCCCTCAGCCCAGACCACGGCATGGGCATCGTGCTGTCGCGATCAAGGACCTGATGGTTGTGTTCGGCGGCGGGAATGAAGGAATAGTGGATGAATTACATGTATACAATACTGGTAAGTAATCACTACTCTCGGTTGCTCTGCGACCTTAGTTCTCTTAATAAGGTTCTAGGACTGACCTCTTAGTGTCGTGCAGTTAGTGGAAGGTCACGGGCGAAGTCCCTTCCCGCGAGGAGAAGCGTCAGAAGCTCCTCTTTGGCTGGAAAAGGCTATCACTGTGAATCCAAGATTGTTTGTTTTGAAAGTTTCCAAGATGGCCGCCCCCTATGGACTGACGTTGATGTACACTTTGAGGTGGTGTTATTTAAATCTTTATATACGTGATTGTGTGACGACCCTACTAAGTTATAAGGAAATTCATTCCCCCTCGTCATTAATCACTGTCATGGCGGTGCGATCATTTTTTAGGGAACAATTTGACATTTAGATAGGTTGATCCCGGGCAACTAACATGGCGTCCAGTCTTTGACGTTCTTCTGTTTATGTTGTACATCCGGGGATTGCAAAGGAGATATTCATTAGATTTCGTTGTTAATTTTTGCCTCTCGGTATACGTTAGAATTTAGATGTGAGATTATCAAAGCTTCAAATCTGTGTATGTGTTGGCGACTGTTACCTCTTTATTTAACGAAACAAGCTGTGATATGAGGCTGGCGGCGGGGAGGGTACCGCCTCGAGAGAACAGCCGCTGTGGTGCTATTCAGCGGGGTGGAGGGGCGGAAGGTGGAACAGCCGCATCTATTTTTCTCCTGGGCGGGAGGTTAACGGAACAGCCCTTTGTCAGCTCCGAGGCCACACAGGCGTACCAACCACTCCGATGTGTTCGACCTTAATGGTTGATAGTGAAAGGACTCTCATCTTCCACATTAAATGCTCTCACTACCTTTTTGGACGGATTATTTGTGCCCTTATTGTACGCTAGAGTTATTGACCATCACGTTTTGTCTTTATTCGTTTCATAACGAAACGTAATGGCTGGGGAATTATGAATTATTCTGGACGTGAGTTTTGGTGTGCGGAAGGTATATATACTAGTGAACTTGGATTCTGGAGCTATTTTTATTTATCACCGGCGATAGGGCACTCTGGGTGGCAGTGGGGCCGTAGGCTCTTTACATTTATTAAACGTAGGTTATGGTAAATTTTTTTTAGAACATATGAATATAAGTATTTCATCGCGATCACGAAATGTTCATACTTTATATATTATATATATTTTCCACTTTCGTTTCAAGTGGTTGGCGTAGAATTGTATGTGTTTGGGATGAATGAATGTTTAATGCATCCACTTTTAGTCCGCACCTGGGCTGGAGCGCCGAGACTGTACCATTTTGATGAAAAATTGGAGTCAGCATTTTGTCAGCCAACTGTAGCCAATTAGCATGTGCCAAAGGTCACGAAGGATCACTAAAGTTGCTGTCGTTTTTCAGAGGTGCTCACACTGACGGGGTTGCTGTGTCGTCTCCACCACCACTTCTTGCAGCATAGCTATCCTTTAATTAGGATGTATATATAAACACTTACAATTGGGTTAATTTATCTTACACAATTCTTGTGTTCCTGTCCGGTATCTCTTGGTCAAGTAGAAGGCAGTCGTGTGTTGTGTGGTAGTTAAGGGAGGGCTCAAGGTTAGCGGGTTTTGTGAAGTCCTGGAAAAGAATTAAGATCCCTCTGTCTCTCTCTTCTTTATCAGCTTGAGATTGTGGCTCCGCCAGTTCGTCTTCAAACTGTGGGTTGGAGACCAGACTCGTCCGCTGTTGCTGTGATCATCGCGAATGGCTGTTTGCTAAAGAGGCAGCCCGAAGTAGATCGCATCATAAAACTTTTCATATCTTACATGTTGCATTACTGACAAACAACTGATTATAAAAAAAAAAACAGACTTGTTCGTTTTATGCAATGCGGTAACTCGCTCTGAAGACTTGGGGAACATAAAATGCAACGATGGATGATGCGGGGGAGAGTAAGGAAGGAGTTGGTTGGCAACAAGAGACGGAAGGGGTCTGTACATGGTGTACATAAGACAGTCGCTACTGGATCAAGTTATCTTACCAGTTTTCTTCCGCATTAGTAACTCCTGTGAAGGCTACCAAGACCCTCTTTTTCACATAACTACTGTTGTTCTTTATCAATAATAGACAGTACTCTTATGTCAAAGTTATATATATATATATATATATATATATATATATATATATATACTTAAGACTGTTAGGTAAATGGAATGAGTCAGATTATGGCTCTATTGGGTGTAAACAATGCTTGTAGTTCCGCAATGTTATTTTTATTTAGTTAAAAGATTCCCTGACCATTGTTCAAAGTGCTGCTAGCTTTCTTAATCGTTTGGAAATACGTTCAGTTATATTGAATTTTATAAAGATATGGGTACTTGGTCATACACGTCGCCAATATTCTTTGATTTTTCGTAAAACCTTGAACAAAGTCTGGAATGATTAATGCAGTCGCTTAGTACTGCGTGTGAAAGAGTATTTGCAGAGAATCACGAGGAAAAATGAAACACAGTAAGACCTAAGTGCACTTTCGTGTGATAGCATGTTTGGGGAAGAAACAAGGAGTTAGAGACTTAGAACCGTCAGTATATATATGCAACAGAGGCGGAGTTGAAACGCCGTTGGTGCACAAGTGTTTGTGGTTTGTTGGGTCTGGCACCAATGCGTCATAATTTTTTTTTTTTTTTCTTATGGGCAAGACAGGAAACTGTTTACAACATTTGCCCGCGACAAAGCTGTCCAATTTATATAGATTTCGCTAATATTCATGTTACATTTCTTTGTGTATTCAATAAGTGAAGATTCCATGATATTTCTCTTGATCAAGGAGTTACAGGTAAAATCAGAATTAGCAGTATTCCATTCATTACATGGAATTATTTTTAACATGATTAAACAAATCATTTGAATCTTGTCCGATTCTTTTACAATATTTATGTTGCTTAAGTCTGTCAGGAAGATCCTTACCAGTCTGCCTAATAGAAGACATATTTCAGCTTTTACAAGGGATTCTGTAAACACGACCCCGCCTCATGCACATATATACTGACTCTTCTCAGACTTGTGTCTCATTCTTATATTTCCCCCAACCATGTAATCACACGAAAATGCAGTAGGGACTTGTGTTTCATTTTCCCTCGAGTGCCTTAGATTGGTTCAACTCCTTGGTGGCACGTCGCCTCCCATATACTACATAGCCTTGGATTATTCTATCCCATGCACGCCTCTGTCTCTCCTGAATGCTTTGGCCACGAGAACTCAAGGCCTCTCTCAGTCCATCCTTCCATCTCCTTTACTATTTCCCCCTTGCTTCCTCCATAATTTTTTTTTTTCTTCACGTACATGCTCATAGTCTTTCTTTCTTCTCTGAAAGGCCGACTCTTTGCAGCATACCCTGGTCAGCTTTCTTAAGTAGACTGCCACATTTCAGACGTCAGCATCCCTCCTCACACCACGTATTGTCCTTGGCCATTTCAGTCCAACACATCCAACCTCTTCCAGCTCTTGCATTTTGGGCCTCAGACTCTTATCCACACAACAGCTTTGGAACAAAGCCATTTAACATGCTGCCTAACACTCATTGATCTATCCTTCCACAACTGAGATAGCTTACGTATGGAGAAACTAGTTTTATGTAATGAAGTCATTACACTCAGTGAAGTGATTAAGGAAGGTGCTGATATGATAACATCAAGGAAATCTTTCCACAATATATAAATGTTTGGGGAAGGGAATGGTGCTGGTGAGATATAATAACATTAAGTAACCATTTTACGATAGAGGTGATTGTCTGCTGGTAAAATATTCGAAGTAGATAGAATTTCCGAGAACCCACGTAACACAATCTCTTACAGCTGAGATTTACCCTGTTCTCTATGTTATTTGAAAACTAAATGTGATGGTTATTGATTCGTCGGTGCTTTTATCGTTTGTTCGCTTGGCGTACATGTAGATTTTCTGTGGTGTGTGTGTGTGTGTTCCCCTTTGTCTTAGCCAACGCAGCCACATGTAGAGAGGACATTCATGTGAGAGAAAGCAACGGACTTCATTGACGTTGGGATATTGAGTTGATCGTAACATTGTAAATGGAGTTAAATCTCGGCTGCTTGAGGAAATTAAGCGAGATTTTGCTACATTGATTACCGTAGGTGCTTCACAAAGTCTTACGTAAACCGAGCCTCACATATTTCCCCCCGTTTCAGAGCCCTTCCTACCATCGTCTTTATTTTTGTTTTACTTAACATATCAGCACCCTTCTCAATCATTAATAATAAGCGTAAAGTCAATTGCCCTGTCTATCTATCTGTTTGTCTATATATATTTATATACATGTATAGTTCGTGTTTATATATATACGAGCAGCTCATCATCTTTATTCCCGACATTGGATTGCAAGACGTCTACATCAGCTGCTTTGGTCTCGTGACCAAAACTGCTGTTTCTTCGCTGAAGCTGCCGGAGGCAGCGTTTTTAAGGCCTACGGATCCACCACTTCCTAGCGGCTTAACATACTGTCGGTATATATATATATATATATATATATATATATATATATATATATATATATATATATATATATATTATAGTCTTCGTGTATGTAATGTTCGGGTTTGTATGATGATTTGTTTTGCGTTATTTGTAAACAAATATTTGATAGCTTTTGCGCTGTGTCTGGCTTACTCTTCCGAGCATCGGCTGATGGAAGTAAGTCTTGGAAGGCATGAACTTTTTTTTTTTTAGTCGCTTTTATGTGGTTGTAAATGCATACTGCTGTTGGTAACCCTTGCGAGGTCGTCGAGCAGTCGGATGGCGCGAAGGGGCGTCCCAGTTTCCCGCGCTTTCCTCGCAGGGAGGAGGAATACCAAGGGAACAGCCGCAGGAGGGAGGGGGTTGGATGGAACAGCGGCTGTAGACTTGCTCCGGCGGTGCCATATCTCACGCATTGCACTCCCCGACTCCTGTCATATTAATGGGAGTTGTCCAGCAGGAATTGTAGTTTTAAGTGTTTATGACGATGAATTAGTTATTTTTTTTCATATCTTTAATCATGTCTACGTAGTGCGTGTGTAACTCAGTGACACACGTTTTGCGCGTTTTAATTACCGACGAACATGAAGCTAAATTTAAGTCGCTTAAATTTAGGCGGGGAGTTGGGTGTTTTTTTTTTTATTATTATTGTTATTGTTGTGATTTTGTCGTTCATGTTGGCCGATGGGCGTGGGCGAGCCGTTCCCAGAGGGCCAGCATTCATAGGCGAGGTTGGTTCGCGTGCAGGTGCAGGCGAAGGGTGGAGAGGGACTTCCGCCCACCATTACACCCACCCCCTTCTCTCAACCAGGCTAGAGGTGTTACGCCTATCCTGTGACCGTGATGAGTAACGCATTTTTTTTTTTTTTATTTGATATATACGAAATGCAGGCTTTAAAGAGAGTGTCACAAGCAGAGGCAGGACCTCGCTGGTTTTGCTCCTAGTTTATTATGCACTCGTGTGATATGTTAAACTGGAACATATCCACTGTAGCATGTCAGTTTGGATGGTGTATTGCCCCATTGTTTCCTGACTTTTCTCACTCTCTTTTTTCTCCTTCTACATGAATGTAGTTTTATCCTTTGCCAGTAATGGAGAGAGACCTAACCATACTGGTTTATGTGGAGATCTATCTTCGGAAGTTAGTATAGATGGATAGAGTATTCAAAGCATTAAAGACACGTCGATTTTGACACTACATATCTCATTTTGATGAGGGTTATTGACATGTGGATGAGGGCCCGACGGATTATTAGATTTCCCCCCCAAAGGAAAGGAACCAAGCTGTAGAGGGCGTCCCATCAGCCAATAGGCTTAAAACCGCGCTCGAAGGAGGGAGGAAGGACTCCGGGCGAGACATGATTTTATTATTTAGCCATTTATGATCCTCAGTGGATTGTGAATAGATGATAAAAGTGGACACAGGTATGAGGAATGGCTAAAGTAATAGCCAAGTGGAACTACGTAGAGTCTAGATAAGAATGTAGAGAACAAAGAAATTCACTAGATAGGGCCTAGCAATTGTAAATCATCCTTCCCTATAACCGCCAATAGTTAACTCTCTCTCTCTCTCCCTAAGGTTAATTATCCCTACCATTTTTACCGTTGTAATAGCTCTTAAGTACTCCGTTGTTCACACAGTGTTGTGACTTTATAATTTCTTTAACGGAAATTGCGTCTTTTTTAAAGTTAAGATAACCTCATGCATAGTTGAATTGTAAAGTGATTGTACTTGATACAAGGCGAATACCTAGTCCAGAAATTTATTTCTCATATCTTTATTTTATGCAAGCTAGACAGCTAACTCATTTTATTGATATATAATTGTTACCAGTAACAAGTTAAGGAATTTCACTAACCCCTTCGGCTGTTATCCCAGCATTCGCGAAAGGTATTATGAAATATGGAAATACATTGCGAAATGCAGTCGTAGTTTCCTCTGCTTGTCGATTTTAATTGTTTCTTCGTTGGGGTGGGCTGTGGCGTACTGAAATGGCGTGCAGCACTCTCTGCCTTCATATATGTTGGATGCTGTTGCGTAAGTGCAAAAAAAGATAGGTGGTGGGAGATTTCGAGACTTTGGCTTGCTCATAGACAAACTGGATTGAATTATTTTTTATATATACATATATCCCTGACCCACCTCACGCTTCCTTTATTACGCCGGGGATTATTATGTTCCAATTATACCATTTGCGCACTACGGAGAATGTATTTTTTTTTTGTTAAGGTATAAATTGGCAAAGCTGGTTTCGTTCTTGTTTGAAGCTTAGCTTTCGTCAGTATTTTCTTGTCTTATGCAGCCAGGGCGAACATCGCCCTCAATTGGTCGTTGCATCATGGGTTGGTTTGATGCGGGTGGTTCTGTGGAAGATATTGCTTTAAGCTGGCTGACCTTGACTTCCATGGTGCTGGCCAGTGAATGTATGAAGCGTACCGTGCGTCCCTAGATGGTTAAACTGTATACGGGGTTGAACGAGAACATTATTACCCATGGTCTTTTTTTTTTAACATTCCCCACGTTTGACGTGGGTAGTAAACCCCAATTATATATATATATATATATTTTTTTTTTAAATGATGCGAAATGTATTGAAGTTGGACTTGAGTCGGACTGAGATATTACAGATGTTATCTCCCCCTCGCCTCCCACTGAAGTTTTTATTTAAGACCTGAGTGAGAGTGCTACGAATCTAATTCATTTGCTAGACGTGAGATACACGGAGTTTTAACTTGACTTTCGGAGTTTTGTCACCTAAACTGATTAGATATGGCAACGTTGTTTGGTCGCCAAAGTCGGGAAGTGGCAGCGGGGAGGCGGGGCGGAGCCGGGAACAGCCGCTGTCTGCCCGTCTGCACTGTAGCCGCAATTAATGGGAATTTTGTTAGCTATTCGTAGAATAGTCCCTTGCAAATACACTCTCTGTTGAATCCATTAATCGCAGACTATAACTGAGGCAAGACACAGACATATAAACGTTGCAATTAAGCTTCATGTCAAACAGAATACCGTAGATTATATATATATATTTTTATTTTTTTTTTTTGGGGGGGGAAGGAAGCAACTGGGGAGTTCCTGAATGGGTTTGGCATTGATGGTCACAGCAGAATTATAATTTACATTTTTCATCACACAGCGAAATAGTAGACATTACCATGGCTTTCATGTTATAGTAGCACTGCACTGTACATTAAATAGAAAAAAGTTCAGCTTTGGGAAACTCTCAGTTGATGTATCTCAGACTATATGCCGTATGTTTAGATATATCCATATTTCACAAATGCTTAATGTAATTTATAGCATCAGCATATTAATGTAGCCACGATACCCACCGTTTTTTGGTGCAAGCAACTTATGGTACACAGCGAAAGTTGATACTGAAAGAAATACACTTCGGTCATTAAATTATGGTATATAACTATTTCCTCTATGGTGACTGACATGGACTTATTTTTGAAAATATTCAAGCATTTTAAGGTCGTTCTAAGTATATCAAGTAACATGAATACATGGTTTGACGTACATAAATTTTGTACTCAGATGCATATTATCTTTTGAGATATTTTCCACACAGGCGGCAGTGAGAATTACAAAATAACTTTGTCAGGAAAGTGATAACTTGTTTATAGATGATACACGAATCCTTATAGATAATACACGAATCCATAAGTACAAAGTTTTAGTTTTATTATTTTACAAGAAAAGTAGTGTTTAAGACTTGTATTTTATTTATTTTATTTATTTATCCCTTATTTATCGTAGGCTTTGACTGCTGACACGCCACTTTTGAAATTAACTCTTACAGATGCATGATTAGAAAATACTTAAGGGTCAAATGTTTATATAAGGATTTTTTTGTTGCAGGGATTAAAGTACTGAACACGTGCTGCAGATGAGAAAAGTACTTGAAAATAATGTTACTTTTCCAGGTAATTAAAACTTGCGGAAACCCAAGATGTAACTAGATTCACTTCACTTATTTCCCATTAGAAAATGCCCTACGAACTGATAGTTGATTCAAATAAGCAGTGAATTTATTGGCTTGGTAAGGTGACCAGCTCTATAAACCAATCATTGGATGTTACAGAGGTTTGCTGGGTGGAGTTGAGTCTTCACTTGCCACCACAGCTCATCCTAAATAGTGTAGCTATGCAGAGTTGAATGTAATCTCGTTATATATATATATATATATATATATATATATATATATATATATATATATATATATATCACGTCTTGCCTTGAGTCAAAGCAGAATGATATACAAAGGGAAATAGGTATTAATGATTAACAGCAGACTGAAAATGTTCTGATAAAGTTCAAATACAATGTTCTGATATATTTCAAAAACATGGAGCCAGAACACTTATTAAATTTTTAAAGAGTTGTACAGTATTGCTAATTCTAGAGGAAGAGGTATTGTCTGGCATATGTGAAAGGAAGCTGTTATATGCTCTTTACTGGATGCAGCCTGTAAGGGATGAGGGGTGGGCCTGGGAAGTCAATCAGTTGTTTGCTTAATGACACAGCACTAGTGAACTCTTCTACTGAAAGATTGCATACATCTTTCATGCATGCACTCTGATGTAATTGTGGACATTAGATTAGCCGTGGAATGTTTATGTGGTGTTTGAGGTTGTTCTTCATAATCTTCTTCGCAAGTGGTTCACATCCACAAGTCCTGGTCATTGTATATTGGTTACATTTTCATTCATCACATTTCTTGATCTTCTACATTAGCTCCCACACTGAGGCCTCAAATGGATACTGTTCTGTAGTAGAGCCGACAGGTGGGAAGGTATGACCTAAATACTTTTGATTACTATGACAGGTCTCTGGTGATTCCCTGCCAAGGGCATCATAGTGGCCCCCAGATGTGAGTTAGCATGTAGTCAACTTCATCATCTTTGCAGATATATTACACTTTTCACCTGAAGGGCACCAGTAGTTCTGTTATTAAATCAATATATGACCACCAGCGTTGTAAGACAGGCCTCTCTATGAGTGCATCAGTGCAGTAGCAGCAAACAAGATGAGACTCATTATAGTGTCATATTTCACACTCTTCCCTTTTGTTAAGCATTTTGCTTCAGGGCATAACTCTTGGAATTCTTTCTTTTTCAAGAATGTAAGACACTGTTGGTACAAGCTCTTCCTTGGAGAGAGAAAGAGCCTTACTTTGGTGTAACCTTAGTGTATGAATATGACCTTCATGTCCCCTTGATATGAGGAAAAATTAAACCACCTATTTAAACTTTTAATTATGAAATGTAAATTAATTGTCTTTATAAAATGAAACAGTTTGTTAACAAAAGGCAGCACTGTTTCGTTGAGGGAAAGTCAAGTCTTTCCCCACTGCTTCATTATTAATCTGAAAATGATTATGGTGTTATATCAAAATAGATGCATAAAATGGGAATGACTGATAAAGTAGGAAGATGTGTCATCAATATCTAACAAACAGAAGACTACATATTGTTAGAAAGTAGGTAGTTTCAAATGTCTGTGTGGTAGGAGGTTCTTTTCTCATAAGTTACTATGTCTGTGCCTTTGATGTCTCTTTCTTATCATATACACATTTTGTGGAGGATTGCAAATATATAGAATATATTAAAGAACTCAAAACCATGATGAAGGGGCTTTGATATGTTTTGTCTCAAAAGTATCAGAAAGTTGTAAGAGGATAGGTATAGAAAAATGCCTGCGTTTAGGAATTGCAGTAATTTTCTTTGGGCAGAGAACCAGGTACTCTAATGGAATTCATTTGTCATAGATTTACCAAAGTTTGTTACTGGAAGTAGCCCAGCCTTAGGCTGAAGGAACCTACAGAAATGTCCTATGTAATACTAAGCCTCCTTCATAGAAATTGGTCCTGGAGTAATTGTAAATATGAATTATCATATGAACAGTGCAATGTCTGTCGATTTATGTACACTGGACACCAGATTACATTGATTCAGTAGTTCGAGTCACACTTTCATTGCATAAAAGTTTAGTGTAAAATGATAAACTAATGATACAGAAGTCTCTTGCCAAATGTGGGGTTACTTTCCAGGAGGAGCCCATGCTTGGCAAGGAACAGGGTCTGTAGGAAATGAGGTGTTAGGGGGGTGCCTCTTGAGATACACACCTTTTGTGTATGATGAATGCTTCAGGGTTAAGATAATGCATTTTATACTTCAAAAGCAACATGCTTATTCTATTAAAGTATAAGAAATCTGGTGTACAAAATTGTAAGGTAATACTATAAAAGCAGCATGTTACATGTGGTGGCATGCCTCTATGTCCCCACAAAGCAGTATACCAGGCACACCATACAAAATGCTACCTTGACCTTCTTAACCACACCACCTGGTTATGACACTCCTGCTTCTCCCTAGAAATGGCTGTTTGCTGGGCTGGGGTACAAACAGCCCATGGCTACGTGACACTCGCTCAGTGCAGGGGAAAAAATTTTGGTGGTGCCATGGAAAACCGAGGATACTCAAAACTTGATGCCATGGTTGGTAAAATGATATACATTATTCTAAGTGTTTATACTGAAAAATAGTTGTTGGCAAAACTGTGATAGGCAGGGGTTGGGACCTCTGTACAGTATTTTGGTTTTCAAACAAATGAATGTTGAAGAATTGTTACCTTGTGCTGATAGGATAGAGTCATGTTGCAGTATCATGGTAAAGTATATGAAATTTTAATGCCAATTTTTTCCATGACTGGGATTTATTTAATTTTTGCTCTGTAGAGAGGAATTGGGAGAATCAGGCTATTGTTGATTTATTCTTAAGTTTATTTTCCCATTTCATATGATTGAAGAGCCATTGAAGGTCCTCATTGATCACAAAATTTGAATATCTGCATGGCAGATACTTATTCAGCCAAGCCAGGTTCAGGATGTATGGTTCTTTCGAAGTAACTACAGACAATAGGATTAATTTTGAAAATGATTTCTCCGAACATGAAATAATTGTCTAGTATCTTTCATAAATGCACAATATCTTCATTTACACAAGTACATGCCAGAATGCCCAATAGTTGTTGTGTGAAGGATTTGACTGGGTTTGAAGTAGCTTGCTTGAGAAACATTTAGGTGAGGTGTTTTTCGTAATTCTTACTCTCTACTCATCTCCCCATAGTTTTTGAGAACACAAATTATATGATTATAATTTTTTTTTCTTTCATCTTCAGCCACCAATCAGTGGTTTGTGCCTCCTGTGAAGGGAGATGTTCCACCTGGATGTGCTGCTTATGGTTTTGTTGTTGATGGTACACGCATCCTGGTCTTCGGTGGAATGGTTGAATATGGCAAATACAGGTAATTATAGACTTAAGGGTTGCATTGATATTTGAAGCAGGCACATTTGTACTTCTGTCATTATCCACCAAACAGCTTCATAAAATGTAAGTCATATTCTTCAGTCAAGAAATAAATTAAGATTCCTAAAGATTTTTTTTTGATCCTCATTTTACATTTCAACTATTGTGAGCAGAGTATAACATTGTGTTTAAAGGTCTCTAAGCATATTTTTATCTCATGATTTATCTTGTTTTTTCCTGTATGGTAGTTGCATTCTGATGTCTTTGCAATTTTTTTTTTTTTTTTTTTTTTTTTTTTTTTTTTTTTTTTTTTTGTTTTTTTTTTTTTTTTTTTTTTTTTTTTTTTT
>JAYMFT010000021.1:116618-138919 GCA_038088735.1 Panulirus argus | reverse complement strand
AGATCGAGTGAAAGAAGAGGGAGCAGAACTGAAAGATGTGGATGAATGCAGTGTTGAGTCATCAGCGTAAGAGTGCACTGTACTTACTTCAGTTACTTCAGTTATCCTTTCGTCTTTGATCGAGTTTGGCGACAGGAACTGAACAACGCGCGGAAGAGATGTTTGACGAAAGCGTTGTAAAACAGAGTAAATATAACATCTTTAGGTTGGTAGATAAAACAGGTATTAGTAGGTAGCTTGTCTGACTGAGTGGTTGGCAAGTAAGTAGGTTAGCTCTTATCCTAAGCCAGATGGCTAGAGGAAGGTTGGTAATATATAAATATATGCTAAGATGCTAGTTAACTTCTTCGGCACAAGAGAGTGGTCCTTGAGCACGACGGCGCGTTGCGACACCTCGGGTATGAGTCCCGGGCAAAAGGTCGGGGCGGGCCCTCATGCTCAAGGGGGTCGTCGTACCGGTCGTGCGCAAGGCTTCGTACTGTCGTGTTCACGGACGGTCGTATCATCATGGTCCCGGGGGGCTGGCTATTACCCAGCAGGCCGATCAGAGGGAAGGCAGGCAGGCAGGCAGGCAGGTGGCTGGCAAGCCTCCCTGAGGTAGTGAGTGAGATGGGTAGGTAGGAGAAAATATATACTACGTGATACATGGGGGTAATTAGGCATAGGCAGGTAGATAGGCGAGCTCGGACGGGCACTGCTCGTGACCAAGGAGGGAGTGCGGGAGCCGCCCCGGTGGGCCATACACAGCCCCCCCCCCCCACCCTCTAGGCATCGGCAACGCCTCCCCCCCCCAAACACCCACCACACCATATAACCCGCCATATGGTTAGCTAGGCCCTCCTTTGGCCCCTGCTCCTCCGCTGGCTGGCTGGGGTTGACCGGCCATGTTGCAGTCGGCAAGGATCCCATTCCCTTGATGGCTGCCGCTTGATTGGGAGGAGAGAACCCAGACCACCACCAACCCGAGGACCTTTTATTTCATGGCCGACCCACCAACCAACCAGCGGGTTCCCCTCCCCCCTCCACATCCCCACATCCCTATTCTCCTTCCCCTTCCTACACTTTCATGTATCTCTGACCCAGCCTACGTCGCTAAATTTTTTTTTTTTATCTTGTCCGTGACGCAACGAGTGTGAGACAGGGCGTTACGCTGACCTGCTGTTGTTGAGTATCGGTCGAATCGGTGGGAGGACGGCAGGACGGCTAGGCCAGGCTAGTCTAGGAGGGAAGGATGGACCTGGCGGAGGGAAACGTTTTTGGGGGAGGGAAAACAACCAGGAATGTCAGTCTCCGCGGAGCTAATGTTTGGTAGGAAGCTATAAATAATGGCGAGGACCGCGGCTGCTACATGCTCACTTTAAGTATAGGTTGGTCAGGAATGGTCGACCTGTTTGATGGTAGAGGTAGGACGCGGGAGGGAGGGAGGGAGGGAGGGAGGGTGTGTGTGTGGGAGGGGAGAGCCCGTCTTGAGGGACGGATGGGCGGCTTGGAGCAGGTTGGGACCGGAGCGAGGTGGGGCGGGGCGGGGCCTCTCAGACCACCTCTCTTGCCCTACTATGAGTAATCAAGAGCCCGCCCGTCCGCCCAC
The DNA here is from genome assembly GCA_038088735.1 of Panulirus argus. Classification (NCBI taxonomy): domain Eukaryota; kingdom Metazoa; phylum Arthropoda; class Malacostraca; order Decapoda; family Palinuridae; genus Panulirus; species Panulirus argus. The sequence continues at coordinate 137,331 of JAYMFT010000021.1, read as the reverse complement.
CCGCCCGCCCGCCCGTTCCAGGTATAATCGCTCCCCCCCTTTTTTTTCCATCCTTATCCTTAATGGCATTTGATCATGTCAACTCTCCCGGAAGTAACTGTCCCGCGACGCGTATTTTTATCGTGGAAGGTATTAATTACGGCCACATATAACCTGTCCCGCTGATAACCCACTATGTTAGGGTGTACCCTCACACACCGCTGCAACACTAGGGGGGGCCCCTCCCCTCCTGCCTCCCGCAGCAACACACCTGCCCCTCGCCCACAACACTACCCCCTCAACCTCCTGCAGCAACACACCTGCCCCTTGTCCACAATCTCCTGCAGTAAAACAACTTACCCTTGCCCACGACACTACCCTCCAACCACTTGCGGCAACACCCTAAACCCTTCGCAAGGGCACACGCAATTTTCTGGAAAAGAAACAACAAGGCTTTACAATACAGTAAAAGCCTTCTGCAATACAACAGTACCCTTTTTGGAAGAACAGTTAAATCTTACGTTGCATGTAACTGTCTGCAACATGAAATTCGCCCCTTTTCAACACTGCAATCAGCCTTCTTCATATATTAGACTTGGCAACACCAAAGAGAGCCATCAGCAACACTAGAACCAGACCTCTGCAATACTACGCCCAAACTTCTTCAAATCTGCATCACTACACTCACCTACCTAAAGAACTATATCCAGACTGTTTCAGTAATACATTTCTAATTCTTGCGATAAGTCATCTAGTCTTTTTACAACATTACAGTAACGCAAATGCAACAATCCCTCCTCATCACCATACTCACCATTATGCAACACTCCAGCCAACATGCTGCAACATTAACCCCTCTACAACAATACTACATGTCCAGCCTTGGCCAACACTAAACTCTATCCTTCGTCTCTCTACGTTGGCTTTCTTCAGCACAAAATCCAACATTCGGTGGCAGAAGAATTTGGGAGAGAGGTGTAATAACTCTATTTTTAAAAGGTGATACGTCGTATCTGTTAGGAAAGACGTATAGAATATAAGATTTCCAAAGCTTAGCGGTGCATGGAAGGAGGTAGAAATCACAATGGCTCACTCTAAGGTTGCAGATGACCACGCAGTCGTTATTCCAGGCGGTGTCTTGCGGACTATTACGTGGTCCACCGAGGAAGCACACAAGCAGCCAAGCTCTCGGAAGTATAAATCAAAGCGATACCTACACAAGAGGGAGGGGGAACCATCACTGTGGCGTAGGGCAAGTGGGTTATATTTTGAGGTAAGATTAGTAGTGCTGATATGTCGAAGTGTCTTAGCCTCGACTCTGTTAAGGGGGAATGTAGAGTTAGAACCTCCTAAGAAATGACAGCAGTACTCTTCATAGGGTCGATTCAGTCCTTTGTCTATGAGAGCAACTGTTAAGAAAAGGATTTTTTATTTTTCACATCTGAACGAGGCTCACAGTTTCTTAGACGCAGACATAACCATACTGATGATCAGTAATAAGATTTTTGATTATTCAAGATGTTTAAGGGAATGTTAATTGGAGAGATCCGTCGAAAATCTAGGAAACAGTCTAGGACCTACAGCAAATGGATGATCACTGAAAGAATTAAAACAAGGTCACCCTTCTCAACAGGTAGGCTGTACCAATGCAAACCAGGTCACCCTTGTCAAGGGGTGGGTGTCCTAACAGGCAGGCTGTACCAATGCAAACTAAGACACCCTTCTCAAGGGGTAGGTTTTACCAAAGCAAATCGAGTCAACCTTCTCAAGGGGTAGGCTGTGCCAATGCACGTCTCTATGATGATGAGGGGAAAAGGTTTGTTTCTTAAGCATAAGGCGGAGAATACAAAGAAGCCAGAGGGACAAGTTCGGAGGGACATTCCTTGAAAACACGAGAAGGGATGCCAGCTGGCCCATACGCGGAGGAATCCCAGCTGGTCCATACGCGGAAAGATGCTAGCTGGTCATAAGCCTTGTAGACAAACTTCTACGCCACCAAACTCAGCCTTCCCTAAGTCTATAAAGTCAACACGTGTCTAGTCTTTTGTAACGCCATAAATAACCTTCCCCTAAATGATACACTAAGGCTTCTGTCGCAACACTATAGCCAAGCCTTCTCCAGCACTACACCCGGCCTCCTACAACAGTCTATATCCACCCTCTTGTAACACTATGACCAATCTTCTCCAACACTACGCCTAACCTTCTGCAAACACCACATCTACTCCTATGCAACACTAAACCTAGCCCTTTGAACACAACAATTATCCCTCTTCAACAATAATGCCAGCCTTATCTTTCAACATTATGCAGACACCTTTCTGCAACATCAATCAGTGTTACACAAGGTCGTCAACTTTGTTCAAAACTATTGTCGGTCATATGGAATCAACCACAGTCAATATCACATGTAGACATGCAACATTATCCTTTTGCAACACCATACCCACTTCAAAGAAACACTGCAATCATCCTTCTGTATCAATACAAGGAAAGTTTAGTAACACTCATTCCACCACTTTTGCAACACTGTACCCCACCCTCCAACAGTGCAACACTAAGTCCTCTACAATACTAAATCCACTCTTCTACAACACATCACCCCTTCAGCAACACATATAGTCACCTGCAACACCTCTGTTACGCTTTTGCAACTCTACTGTTCAGTTTCTGCAACACTATTAGAAGGAATACAAATAGCACCACCAAAACTAATTCCTTCTCACAGAAATGATATCTACAAAGAATCATCAAAGAAAATATAACGTGCAATATCTGAGATGTAGAGGATGTGCTCAGAATTACAATCTTTATAAATCAACTCACGATGACGTTTTTGACTTAAGAGATAATAACCATAATCAGATATAACGGTATTGAAATGAATGAAATGTAATAAAAATGTGGGCAAATCTTTTTTCTTTTCCCAGTGGTGCAGTTATAAAACACTGGAAAACACTAGGTTTTGTCAAGACAGACTTATCTGTACATTTAAAATGCTACTAGATAAGTACTTTAAAAATGCGACTAGATAAAGTACTTTAATGGCATCAGTCAGTCGTGAATACAAGCTTGCTCAAGAATTACCTAATAAGCAGATATTTCAAAATGCTTCCTATAAAGAGCAGTGGCTAAAAGGATTCCTTCCCAAAGATCCCGGCTGTAATTAGATCAGAATTCACATTTTCATTCGTCCCTTCCCATAGATATTGCACGTAAACCTGGTTCCTCTATTCCACATGGGTGATCCTTTCTTCAAAGCTATTTCTTTTATCTTCTCCTGGTCTGCTGACAAGCTGGAGGGATTGGTAAGTAGGGAGAAAGCTCTCGCCTTCTCATGTCTCCATCTCCATACCTCTACCTAACCCCTAAACATGTACCCTTCACTCATACTATCCCTGAAATGCTTCGTATGTGTACAGCCGACAAAATAAAGTTGTCACAGAATATCAGAACTCTTTATGACGTGTGGTCTCCCGACAGGTGGACGTGGCCAGCTTCCTGAGTGCTGCAGGAGCCTCATAAGGACACAAGGGACTCCTGGGGCAGGAAGGAAAGCGTATAAAACCTCCTCAAAGACCATCGCATCTTTTGATACAATTATTTCACATAAACAATCGACTTTCTTAACATCACAGTCGGCCTCTCCTAATCTTGTCACCGGCCCTTCTGCAGTCCCGTCACCTTCTGCAGGCACTGTGGCCTTTCTCAACATCATAGCTCTCTACAACACTCGTATTACCTTTGTAAACACTCCATCCTTTGGTAGTAACACAAAATATGTTGCCACCATCTACAACTCTGTGGCCTTTTACAATACTTTCCTCTCCTACAACAACAAGGGCCTCCGTGGTGTAGCGGTTAGCGTTAAGCACGCACGAGCCGCCTGGGATCAAACCCGCATAGGTTCGAATCCTGGTCGCAGCAGCCGGTCCACAGTCCTCCCAGCTCTTCATCGTCCCCTACGGGAGATGGTCGAGAGAATGGGTACCTGGCATAGGCTATGAGGTGTGTCTGTGCATACATATATATAGGAGTGAAGACATGGTGCATATGTATAAGGTAAAGAGACGGAGCAACACAAGAGTAAAAACTCTCCCTCCCATAACATACACAGTACTCACTGCAACACTCTGGAACACTACAATTGGTTTACTACATCAACACACTCTTCTGTCACTCGTCCAGCTTACAAAAGGGCTATCAACAACAATTACAACCGTCCATAAAACGAACCTCACAGAGCTCTCAGTAACACGAGCACTTGCAACACTACAAACCCCTCCATCAAAACCTTCCTGAGCACCACAGGGCCCTACAGTTTACAATTTCTGCGGCGCTAAAAGCCCTCTACAACGAGCCCTATAACACTACAACCCTTTGCAAATGAACCCTCTATGGGCCACATACTATACCGGAGTTCCGACTACGATTTGCAAAAGGCTTCCTTTACAACTGTACTTTCTATAACGTTACAGTCCCTTACGGCAGAAAGATCCACTACACTATAGCTTTCTGCGACATAATCTATACGACAGATTATATCAGCCATTTAAATCAGAAACTTCTGTACATTATTACATCCTTTCATGACAAATTCTACATCAAGACAGCCCACTACAGCAGGAGTTTATAGCCGCTACCCTAAACAACAACAGTCTCCTGCATTAGGAAAACTCTCTACAACAGATAAAATAGCACAACAGACCTCTGCGACTTAACCTGCAGATATCACTCCTCACCAACACAACTTCCTCACCAGCACAACTTTCTGCAACCCTCTATGACAAATTTGTCAACTGATCTCTCCAACACAATCTCCTAATGTCCTCTCAAGCATAACCCTCTCCCGTCCTATGTTCTTCTATATGTGACTTGGTCTTCTTATTGAAAGTCCGGTGGCCTTTACAGTTTTGTTAGAAAAGCAGCTATGTACAGTCTGGGTACCACGAGAGCAGGTTCTGGGCCCGCTCTAGGCAGTGACACCCGTGATATATGTGTGGGCTGTTCAGCTAACTCAGTCGTGACCGGTGCTCTCCAGCGAGCGGCTGGATTGTTATGTCTGCTTGCTTAACCGATCTGGTATGCCAGTATGCTTAACCGATCGGGTATGTTGTGTCTGCTTTAACAGAACAAGTATGCTTGTTGAAACCTACCTGAGCCAGAAGATTGCACAGTGCCCATGGGTGACTTCTCATGAGTTAACACATATTATTAGTGTGATAATAATTACAAACAATTAATGAAAAATTAATGGTATGCGTGTGTTTCTTACAATCTAATACAAATAAATCATGGCCAGGGGAATAAAACTTCAGTGACAATGATTACTAAATGAATAATCTGTTTAAGAATGATATTTTAAACAAGCACTTAATTGCATCTATTTTTTTTCTTTACAGATAAGCGGCTAAAACACTTCTACCCAAAAAAGTTCGGCGGCTAAAATTAAATCAGAATGATTCATATATATTCTTTCTTAAAGAATTTCCATATCAGTATATTCTCTGTATAACGTGGCATTTGTTCATGGATATTCTCCTGCCGGCGGATATGCCAGAGGGAGAGGTGGGTGGGGAAGAGCTTTCTGCTTTACCAATCCTGTCTCCGTCTGCAGAGACTGGGACTGTACGATATGACTATGTCCTCCAGCAGATAACCTCGTCATGGACCAATGGGTCTTTGATTATCTGCCTTTCTCATGTACTCCCATAAGCACCACATAACCCTCTCCAACACAGTTTCTCCGAGCCCTCTCCAACATAAACTCCTCCAGCCCTTTCCAATATTATCTCCTCCATCTGTCTCCAACACAACTTACTCTATCCCTTTCCAGTGCCAATTCCACCAGCCCTCTCTAGCATAACCTTCCGCAGCCCTCTCCGACACAACCCACCTCCAACCCTCTTCAACACCACTTCCTCCATCTCTTTCCAGCACAGTCCCCTACACCACACTCTCTATCATAACCCCCGACATAACTCCAACATACCACCCTTCAAATCCCCCCACCCCTCCAACAATAGTAACACCCCCACCCCTGCTCTCTCCGTAACACCACCTCGTCCAACCCTCTCCGTAACACCACCTGGTGCAGGAGTGAGCCAAGTGCAGGAAGGCGGCACCTGTGTGTGCGTGTGTGTGTGTGCAGGCAGTGAGCAAGGGAGGGGGGAGGTGGGGAAGGGGGATCCAGTCACTGGCGGGTAGCGGTGGTGGCGGCGGTGGCGGTGGCGGCACCTTGTCCTCCTAGTCAGCAGAGCTTGGTGAAAGAATTGATCTGGGGAGCCTCATCACAGCGGCGTCGGGACCTCCAGAATTACACGTCCAGCTCAGGACGGACACACACGCTCACACACACACGCGCACGCACACACACACACACACACACACACACACACCAGCACATGACGGATGGACACAGACACACACATAAACAATCTCCATTACACGACGGACGGACACACACACACACATGCTATATCTCTCTTCCTCAAAAACCTTCTACCTTCACCTCATACTTGGAGATGCCTCGTCTTCACCTCATACTAGGACGTGCCTCGTCCAGTGAGGGACCAATTTCTCTCTCCTTGCGTGCCTCTCTAGACCCTCTGAACATAAGGTTTAGGTGTAAGTCAGAACTCGGGGATCCGTTATTTACACCAATGGATCCCACCGCTCACGGAACAGTCTAACGTCACTTATATGTGTTGAAGTTCTCACTTAGAACTACTGTTTTTCTTCTGTGGGGAACTACTCAAGGGCCCTGCATGGAACTACTCAAGGGCCCTGCATGGAACTACTCAAGGGCCCTTATGGAACTACTTGAGGGCCCTGTATGGAATTTCTCAAGGGCCCTGTATGGAACTACTTGAGGGCCCTGTATGGAACTACTAAAGGGCCCTGTATTGAACTACTCAAGGGCCCTGTACAGAACTATTTGAGGGCCCTTTATGGAAAGACCTTGTTCTTAGAGACGCCTCTGACACCTTGGGGAACGCACGCATCTTTGAACGTGCATCTTTTTAAACTTGGCAAAACATTTTGTTTTCTTTTTTCAGTTTCTACAACTAATTCAGGAATCCGTCCTTCACAAGTGAGTTTAAACCTCTCAGTTAAGGATTAGAAATACGACTTTTCCGCATTGTAGACTCAACCATCGAAAAACCTAGTCAACAATCGGTCCATATTCAAAAGGCATATCTTTGATTGTAATTTGCACAGAAGATAACAGAGTTAAAAGATATATCAAGTCCCTCACATCCCTACACTATCTCTCACCTTAGAGATATCGAACTTAAAAGATATATACAGTTCCTCAATCTATCGTTCATCTTGCAGATAAGATAACAGAGTTAAAAGAAATATACAGCCCTTCATATATCTACACTATCGTTCGCCTTGCAGATAACAAAGTAAAAAGATATATGCAGTTCTTCCATCCCCGTTTTATCGTTCACACTGCAGATATGATAACAAATTAAAAAGATAAATCCTGTCTTTTCTAGATACATAATAAAAAAAAAGCAGAAGACTCTCTCTCTCTCTCTCTCTCTCTCTCTCTCTCTCTTCGTTTTTGAGCGCACAGCTCCTGCCTTTAAAAAACAAGTCATTTGGACGCTGTCAGGTCTAAAGCCAAAGTCATCCTGGCTGTAAAGCTGAAACTATGACTCTGTCCTTCAGGCTTGAGCTGGAGAACCTTCAAGCGTGGAGCTGAAATTGGAAAATACTGTGATTCCCAAGTCCTGGGCGAAATCAGGAGTCGGTAGATCAGAACGCCCGGCCATCTTGAAGGCTCACCTCATTCCCCGACACGCAACACTATTATGCAGTCTCTCTCTCTCTCTCTCTCTCTCTCTCTCTCTCTCTTCTTGACAACGATATAGTCACACAATTCGTTATTCTCAACTCGATAGTCTTTTTCTTTATTTTCCTGCGGTGAGCGCTGCGCGTGAGTCCTACCATCCTTGCAAATTCACGTCGTAGTTGCTAGGAGGTAGGTAGACAACTCTCTCTCTCTCTCTCTCTCTCTCTCTCTCTGCGAGTGACGAGTGTTTGACGAGAGAACATCGTCAGCCTATTGTTCATGATCTCTCTTGGTAGCCTTTGATATGGCTCCTGGTGATGTCTATTTCTCTACTGAGGTGCCAATGGGTAGGTTTCTTGAAGCCTCCTTCGTATGACGTACGTGCCCTTGAGGTCTCATCGAAGACGTGACCTGTAAGCCTGATACTGCGTGCGACCTGGAAGCCCCATCGTTGCTCGTGTCTTGTAAGCCGGGAGTTCATCGTCACTGACGTTCCCTGAGAGGTACGTTGTGGACGTGATGACCTGTGCATGTCCTGGAAGTCTCCTGCGTTTTGACGTAAACGTGTCCTGGGCGCCCCCCATTAAGACGTCCGCCTTAGAGCCTCCCACCATGGGAATGACCTGATAGTCTTATGCATGATGTGTCTACGTGGGTATGCATGACAGCCTTAATAGGCGTGTGACCTGGGAGCCTCATGTGTGTGTATGTCTTCATATCTTCCTGGAGGTGTCCTCGTAGGCTCCCGGGTTTGTCCTGGATGTCTCATTGTGTGTCATGGGAGCTTCCGTCAGTGTATTATAGGAGTGCACAGGCGGAACTTCCTATCCATGCTTTGGAACCCTCATGACTGTCCTGGAGGCCTCTAAAGGCCCTTCCAGGTCGTGTTGTGGTATCCTCTTAGGGTTAACCCTTGGCAGGACTCTTCCAGGGCGTGTCCTGGAGGCGTGCCCTGTGCGTGAGCGAAGCAAGACCTGACATTTCGACGGTGGCCGGGGGGTTTAGGTAAAGTAATCTCTGCATCGATACATATTGGTTTTCCGGGCCGTTCTTTGTGCCCGAGCTGATGGTTACTATTCGTGGATCCAGTGGGCTCCCGCGCGCAACCTGAACTCGTATTCTTCCGCCACTTGAGTCCCCAACAATAAGTCTCTGTCACGGGGAAACACAGAGAGAGAGAGAGAGGGAGGAAAAAAAAAATGCGCATAATACATTTAATGTTCAATGTCGAGCTAGTTTTCCCCCCTCATCCCTTCAGCCCCATTGAACTTAAAGCATAAGGGACGGAAATGCAATCGACGCGATACCTTCCTGTGCCTCTACAGTAAGTCAAACACCGTATGGTAAGGATTCGGGTGCACATACAAATTCCCGTTGATTACTCTTCATCAGCGAGACACCAGGCAGGCTTGGGAGGGCTTCTCATTCGCCCGACCAGAGAGAGACCCAGACCCCGAACACCCTCCCACCACCACCCTCCACCTCCTCCTCCTCCCCCTCCTCCTCCGCTAGCAGGGTCGGTTGGTATCCGCCATTCTCACTTCCTTCTCGAAATGTACAAACACACACACACACACACCAGCATTCTGAAAACTACTCACTGAGAGACTACTGCTGTATGACTGAACGTTATGTATTGCGCCAGGTGACTGTCTTCTCCTTCCCCTCCCTCAATAAACAGCAGGTGAGGCGAACTGCCCCGCCACAAAGGGAGACAGAAGGTGATAATCAGTATCTAGGCCACGGCTCCACGCCCGTTTTTTGTGAAGGTATTTAAACTTGCTTTCTGAAGTTTCACGAGATGCCTCAGCTCGCGTTCATCCATCAGCAGTGAAGTGAGAGTACGAGGGGACCCAAGCTTCAACAGTGAAAAATAAAGAAAACTAATCGTCCCTCCCATTTCACTGTCATGACAGTGAAGACAACGTACTCTCTCGCCAAACCCAGGGAAATTATCACCGAAAAAATCCTTTTTTTTTTTCATTTGCGCAAGACATAAGCAAAAAATTTGAGGCGATGTTAATCAATTTTTCTTTTCCAATATAAAAACTTACGGTTGGGTAATTGCTTAATCAAATAATGAAGGTGATAATGCCCTGGTATGCTTGTGTCGTTCGGCATAACACGAACTGTCGTTCCCCATAACGACATCTATCAATCAGGCCGGCAATATGAGGGAGCCGTCATCATCTGTCATCATCTGCAGCGGGGTTAAGTGTTTCGCCATAACGCGCTCGCTGGGGTTTTAAGAATGCAAGTCCAATATCAATTCAGATTCGTAATTCTAAATTCGGTGTGCCTTAAATCATCACTCTCGTCAACTCAGTTGAGAGAAAAAGAAGACAGATGTATAATTAAAGACAATATAGTCTCAGTTGCAGAGGGAGTAATAACGAAAACTCAAAACTATAACGGGAATCTTTTTTGCGTGTGTGTCTCTGTGTGTGTGTGTGATCCTTTCCGTGTACATAGGGTCTGCGAGAGGAGGGTGAGGGCGAAGTTGGGTAAGGGTGTCGGCGGCTGGGTGAGGCCTCTGTATGCTGCCATTGAGGGCGGTAAGAGGGACGCCCACATGTGTCGTAGGAGGGAGGAGGCTGGGGACACATGGCCTGCCGCTGAAACCCAAGCTAACTCTCCTACCCTTGGCCCTGTGACCACCGCCACGCGGTACCTTAACACGCTCCCCGAGTTTCATTGCTTGCCCGTCTTAGTAACCGCGGCTGCTGTCCTCCTGTGACCGTTGCTACACGGGGGAAAGGCCACTTCTAAGAAAGGTACCATAGCGTAGCGGGGGCCCATGCGACACTAATTCACCCCACCGTCCGAACGCTTCTTTGTCATTCTTTTGTGAACTTTCTCGATGTTCCTCAAAGGCACATGAGCCCGCTTTGCCATCCCAGTGCTCGAAATACACGTAATCAGAGGCTGTGAAAAAATGTTTCGGTAGTTGGGTAAGTAACTTGGAGGAGGCCTTCCTGAGTCGTATTTGGCGCGGCCATGCGTGGGCGTGGCTTGGCTCGTGAGAACCAACCAGCGGCCGGCTCCCTCCCGCCCGCGCACTAAATAACTGACGATCGAACTTGCTCTTTGTGAATTGACAGGGGACGCACAGATTTTATCACTCGTGGAAAGTGGTCTATTTTAGTGATCTTTGTGCAATTACGTCTGTTTTAACGGTGAGTACATGAAAGTTTATTGTGCTGTCTGTACTTTAGTACAAAATGTACTAAAGTTTCTTTAGCTGTAAGTATAAAAATATCAATAATAGAAACGAAGGCGACGCGCGCGGACCCAGCCTCTCGGTCCGCCTTGCTGGGTGATTGTAGCAGTATTTGTTTGGTGTGATTGAAGTAGGACGTTGGGAGGGACGCAAGCCAGCGAGCCAGCCAGCCCCAGCTTCACTCTTTTCAAAGCTTGAGTCCTCCCCCCCCTCCTCTCTCTTCCCTCCTCCCCCTCCCCCTCACCGCCCCGCCATGTGACCGGGCCGCGCGCGCGAGAATTTTACGCGTTTTCGTTTGGAGTTTAGAATTGTAATTGATTTATGGTCGCGTGATGATTGATGGGCTTTATGATTAGGAGGTACATAGATGATCATTACTGTTGTCATTTACATAATTAGCACAGGTAGTCCACCTAACCAGCCGGAGACACGTATGCTAGAGCAAGGGAACAAACTTGGAAAGTAGAAATCACGAAACCGATGGAGGAAACATTTCCACGATTGCGGATAATACTGGTCGGGCGGCAGGCAGGCAAGAGAGGCGGCGGCAGCGGCCCTACTCCCCGGCTTAGACCGCCCGGCTGCCTGCCTTCACCACCACCACCACCACCACCACTACCACCATCATCAGCAGTCGCAGGCTTGGTCGCCACCATTGCACACCGCGTAGGCCCTACAGGACACACAAGCTTGGCGTGGCGGTGGTGTTGCGTCGCGGTGGTGGTGTTGGTGTGTCCACTCGCTTTTATTGTAAGTGTGATTTTCTACATGCAGTGTGCGTTTCAGTGAGTGTTTGTAACAGTAGCGTGTGTACTGCTGCTGGTATTGATTACTTACGAGATGAGCTGAGCGGCTGCTACGCTTGGACAGTGACAGTGACCATCGGGGTTAGAGGAAGGGGATGCGGTAAGGCGAGGGGGTGGGTAAGGACGGACGGAGGGAGGGACCCGGGGAGGCCAAGGGACAAAGGGCTGTAGGTGGAGGAGGAGGAGGAGGAGGAGGGGAGGGTGTGCAGGGGGATAGAGGGAGGCAGCAGCAGCAGCAGCAGGGTGATGGTGGTGGCTAATGGGGGGTTAGAGGGATGACGTCTTGACCCCCACCTCCTCCCCCCCTCTAGCCCTCCCGCCCACCTACCACCCCCGCACCGTTTCCGGCCTGCACTCGTACGGTGTCTGGACAAGCGGGTCTTGTTGTCCCTGCTGGCTGGCCTGCTGTCCTGTACCAGCACTCCCACGCCACGCTCGCTCGCCGCTCCCCACAGTCTCCGTCGTAACCACAGTGACTCCGGGCCCTCGCGAGACGCCTCGTCAGTAGTGCACAACAACCAAGGGAGTGTGTGGGTCGTCTTCTGCTCTGACGGTAAACCATCTCAAAAGTGTGTGTGTGTGTCTGTGTCATCAAATCTCTGGACAGTGTGCTTTACAACAGCATTGTATGGGGGTAAATTGCAGCCATGGTATATAATGATGGTTAATTTACCTTGACGAAAACAGGTAGTTAAGTGTAGTCAAACGAGGCAGTAACTCACGAGGTGAGACCGCAACACAAGTGCTCCAGTCGTAACCACAGTTCATTATGGAACAGTGTCTTGTCTCAGGAAATCAATGAGGTGCATCATACCGCCTGACCGCTGGCCAGGGCGAGGCTGCGATAGTCTGTCTGTAGGAGGAGCGTGTGGTGGTGGTGAGTGGGCCACGTGCTGTACTGTTGTTGTTGGTTGGTGGGTGCCAGTAGCAGAACAACTGTTGTGGTGCCAGCCACAACAGTTGTAAGTTTGTGATGCCAGTTGGAAACCCAGGAAGCCAGCCATGTTGGGTGTGTGGTGGTTGTGTCCCCCGAGGGCCCACTGGATGACTGGACGGGCAAGACGCTTCGCCTTGTCCAAGTCCTGGCAGGAACTGCTGCTGTCCATGTAGGTCGAGTACTACGCGCGGTAGGTGAGGCCACAGTCTCGCCAGGGAGGCGAGTTGCACTTCGGCGGGAGCGCGCCTCCCCCTTTCGCCCCGCCCGCTGAAATTTTTATCCACGCTCACGAAAACTGTCTTGGCTGACGCCGTGGCCAAGGGGTTGTGGCCAGCGAATAAACTTGCACGGAAATCGCTGTCATTTTTTTTTTAGGCGTTCCGTGTTACCGGATACGTGGGCGCAAAACATGGCCACCACCTCCCATTTCACCTCCGAGACTTGTTCATCCCACCGACATGTTTATAACATTTTAAAATCGTCCCTTCTATCAGAAACCTTGACAAAAGATTACTTTTAGTAATAGCTATTTTCGCTACTGCTGCTCCAGCCGCAGAACAGGAAAGCTAAACAGACTTTCTAATCAGTTTCCTCCTGAATTTTTAGAGAAGATTTGGCTTTAGCGACAAAGTAACGACTGGGATCACTATTTAGACGGGGCAGGAAAGTTGACGGGCGAGTGAGTTGTGCACGGCAAGCTGGGCTGGGGGCTACGCTGCCCGGGCGGGTCAGTTGTGTAGCGAGGGGAGTTGGTGTCGCTGGGTGTAATGACTGAACACTCCCTTCTACACCAATCTTTACCTTCACACACACACACACACGCAGTTACTCATGTGCCTTATCAACTGCATTAAGACCGGTGTGTTGTTGCTCTGGTCCTAGTGGGGGATAAAGTTGTGTGCCGAGCGATACTTGTGTTTATGTGTGTTTGTGTGTATGTCACAGGTCTAGGTGGTTGGGATGGCTGGCTGGCTGGCGAAGTTGTACCAAGTGACGGATGAATGGGAAGGCGCGTCAGGTAAAGTCAGGTCTCGAAGGCGGGACGGTGGGGGGGGAATGTTAATAATACCACACCTGTGGCATATTAATATCCTAGGAAGGTTCAGGCCAAGTGATAAACAAGTTATTTTATTCCCAAGAGCCCAAAACAAGGGGTTGAACCTCCCTTACCTTGCCGAACGGGGAAGGTCACTTAACAGTTGCTGTGGACTGAATGTATCTGGTGAGGTGGAAGTTATTATCGGTGATTAGTTTACGGGAAGTGCATCATGTGCTTACCGCCATCGTGTCAGGTTTAACTTTAGGAGTGCGTGGTGAGGCTTAAAGGTCGCTCGACCTGGTTTATGAGGGAGAGTGTGAGGTGAGAGCGTGAAACACATCGGGAGTGCGTGGTTTAGCGGGAGCTGCGTCTCGTAGCGCAAAGTTATATCGGGTGTGTATGGTTTACGGGGAGCATTATTTTTATGTAGTGCTGTAGCTAGCGTAGCTAACTTTTATCGGGAGGAGGCGTGTGGCTTGGGCATCTAAGTTTAATCGGAAATACGAGGGTTTATCGGGAGTGTGTGGTGCTGGTATTTTACGGGGAGTACGGGACTCATTACATGTCTACAAGTCCTCAGAGGAAAGGACATGTTTATTGGGAATGCGAAGGTTAACCGGAATTATTTAGGTAGACTGAGACTTTTTTTTTTTAAGTTTTATCTCGAGTGCGAAGTGAGCGCTTAATCGACGGAGGGGGCCCAATTAACCAAGAGCATTATGGAGGAAGGGTTAATTTTAAGTTTATACCACTACTGAACTTCGCAGGGAGTGAAGCAGTAGGTCCGTTTTGATATCAAGGTGTTAATTTCAGGTTATGGGGGAGTGTGTTAGGTTTTAGCGGAAAGAGAGAGAGAGAGAGAGAGAGAGAGAGAGAGAGAGAGAGAGAGAGCTGTGATGGCGGTAGCAGCGCGCCCCGTAATGTACGGCTTGACTCCACAAGTGCCAGGAGTAAATTCTCTGTTAACAGTTTCGGACAAGGGGACGCCCTTTGCGGGTTGGGTTGGCTTCACTTGAGCTGGGGGAGTACATGGGAGGGACAGAAAACACAGAGGGCATGACAGGCGATGACGAGGGGATCATGGGAACACATGGGAGGGACAGTTAACAAACAGAGGACCTTATGGTCCGTGACAAGGGGGACACATGAGCGCACACAGAAGACCCGATGGTCTACGACGAGGTCACCTGCTGGAGGACAGATAAGCAAGTGGTGGTGTCGCCCAGTTCTCCTTGTTGCTGTAAGGAATGATAATGAACAACAACACGTGACTGCATACAACAACAATAGCACGTGACTGCCTACTACTACAACAACAACACGTGACTGCTTACTACAATAACAACAACAACACGTGACTGCCTACTACAACAACAACACCAACAACAACAACGCCGGGTTAGTTTGTAAATTGCCACAACCTGTGGGAGTGGGTACTTGGCGTGGTTAAGTGGACTCTGTATAGCACTACAAAGAAATGGTTATTGCTGCATTTTTCATCATGAAAAAAATAACTAAAAACTTTAAAAAAAAATACGTAGTACTATATATTTTGACACTGGCCACGATGCGAGTAATATGGAACGCTGTTGAACCTCTAAACGATGGGCTTCGAGGGGAATACAGAACTCTTTCTGCATCATTTATTTGTTCATTTATATAAAAACGAAGTTTATCTTTTACAGTGAGGGTGAAGGGCACAGACCAGGGGCAGGGGATAGGTTGAGGCATGGATATACCGTACAATGTTTCTTCCAGTTTATATATATATATATAAAGGCATCAAGAGTACTGTGAACAAGAGGGGACTACAGCAGACTCCAGCCACGGGACTTGACGTCAGGCGCAAGCTATACTGCACACCTCCCTCATATGTCAAGGTGGTTAGTGAATTTCCAGAAGTTTGTACAGCAACAAGAACAACAGGTTCCGTACCGCATCCTGAAGCCTGGGTTCGATTCCCTCAGAATTTTGAAATTAAATAAGCAATACTGATTTACCTTTATGTCTCAACCAGCAGACTCGATATCCTGGGTTCGATTCCCCACCAAAATAAAATTGTTGGTAATATTGTCTTAATTAATATTTCACCACTGACTGGCTCCCGCTGACGAAGGTGAGAGATGTACCTGCTTCGGATGTCGAAACTCATGATGTATGGGAATTAGAGTGTGGTATAATATGGATGTAATGTGGCAGACTATAGGTGTAGTGTGGTAGAGTGTAGGTGTAGTGTGGTACAGTGTAGATGTAGTGTGGTACAGTGCAGATGGAGTGTGGAGCGGTACATCGTCGGTGTGTGGCTCACTGCACGTGTAGTGTGGTACAGTATAGGTGTAGTGTGGTACAATATAGGTGTGGTGTAGAACAATGAAGATACATTGAGGTACAGTGTAGGTGTAGTGTGGTAGAGTATATGTGTATTGCTGCAGAGTTCGAGTAGTGAGGTACAGTGTGGGTGAAGTGTGGTACAGTACAGGAAGTGTGGTAGAGAATAGATGTAGTGCGGTTCAGTTTAGTGTAGTGTAGTGCGGGAGCGTAGAAGTAGCAAGGTACAGTGTACAAATAAAAATGAATACTGTCTGTGATAAATGGGACCAATGTGTTGGAAGTAGAAAGACGATACAGATTTTTGAGTGACGAATAACTGTCAACATTTCAGGTAACGAAGGAGGCGCAAATAACATCAGTCGTTGATAGGAAGCGAAATATTTACAGAGTCTATGCCAAAACGTATCTGTGGCACTGTTTTCAACTACTGTAACTGGTAAATCATTCAGTGTGTTAACAATTAAGCTGAAGAGAGAGAGAGAGAAAAAAAGCACTTCGCCTCATTCGGGGTAAAACGTTTGCCCACGAGTTTATTATACCCATTACTACGAGTGAAATCGGACGAGTCTATCCATAAGTAGCCCGTTAGATCGGGATTATCGAAGCCTTTAATGATTTTGGATACCTGGATTAGATCATCTCTTAACCTTCTCTTTTCTAAGCTAAAGAACTTCGATTCATTCGGTCATCTCTCATGGAATTTGTTTCTTATATGTCGGGATTCAACTTGATAGCTCGCTTCTGTTACTCCCTCTCCATTCTGTCTGTCTTTCCTCAAGTAGGGAGACCAGAAGTGAACACAGTATTCACGATGGGGACGCACCAGTGAGTTGTGAAGAGTGTTAAGCGCAGTGGGTACAGTATAGGTGTACTGCAGCAGTGTAAGATGGAGTGCGAACAGCGGAGTAGCGCTGTTCAGTGTAGATGGTGTAGATGCACTGAGGTACAGTGTAGATGCAGTGTGGTACAGTGGTGTAGTACGGTACAGTATAGGTTTAATGGGGCACGGCGCAGGTGCAGTGAAATACAGTACAATTACAAATGAGATACAGTGTAAGTGAATCGGAAAAATAAATGTAGGTAACGAAAGGTACAATGGCTCTTGTGCAGGTGTATCTGATTACAGTGATACACTATGGGTGTTGCATGGGAAGGGAGTGGGTACCTTTACTGGGTCTCTGGGTTGGGGGAAGGGAGGGTTATTCCCTACCCTTGTTGCTACGCCCTCCACCAGAACCCCCCAGGTAACTTTACCTGGAGTAACCGATCTTTTAAGACAGTGCCCCGCACGCATACCTTAAGACCTTCTGTATACCTTTCGATGGTTCCAAGGTCTTCTACCTCCTACAAGTGCGTCAGGGATCTTACCTTACCTTACGTATACCTTACGATGGTTCCGGAGGTCTTGTACCCCCACCACCTGGATATGGGACCTTACCTTACGTATACCTTAAGGTGGTTTCAGAAGGTCTTCCAACCCAACAAGTGGGTCTGGAAACAAACCACATGTAGACTGATCGCATACATTTAGGAGAGGCATTCCTATTCGTTTCCTTACGTGTTATGGTACCTAATCATGCTTTGAGGCAGCTCTTGATCTTCATTGAACTGTAAATGTATATCTTGCTACCGTTTCTCTTAATCAAGAGGGAATTAATTTCGTTTTACAGGCTAGGAACTGTCTCCTTGGTATGTCCAACGTGTGTGAGGTGTTTGCCGCGCCTGCGTAGTCTGCGTGTTGGTAAATCATTCCCCTAGTTCTCAGGGCCTTGTGAAATAGTGTACTTAAAATGATCTTTGTCCTGTGTCGATGTATTGTAACCGCTGAACGCAGTATGCTTGCCTCCGCTTACTCTCTGCTTTGTGCCATTCACGCACACTATCACCTGTCAGCCTCCTATGTGGATGTATTGTGCTCACTGAACGCTTTATGCTTGCCCGCACCTACCCCTTGCTATGTGCCCTTCACCCACACTATCACGGGCCCACCTGTCACCCTCCTATGTTGGTGTACTGTACCCACTGTGCGTTCTGCCCGCCTCAAAACATGTACACTTTCACCCATGCTAATCACTGAAATGCTTCGTCTGTTTACATTTAAATAAATAAGAAATTCACCAGCAAAGCTAAATAAAACTTTGTGCGTTAGCTAGGTCAGTAGTTCCGTTGTGATGACGAATGTTAATACACAAAACTGCCACCACAGATAAAGGCCAAGGGTTGTGGATAGCTATCATCACTACAAGTGGCATCTCAGTTCTTACAGCTTCTCAGTATTCATCAATATATCATCGGTGGCGCGACGACAATGTGGCTGTCGTGTTTAATCGAAAGCGAATGTCGTCTGTACTTTACCCTCGACCCCTTGGACACCACGGTACGATCCATGAGCACCACTTACGGTACGACCTGACTCCTTAATGGTCAGGTCAAAGTCCAGGTCTTAATAATACCCAAGGTTCACACCGTTCGTGTCCAAGGGTCGGCCGTTCCCGTCGTGCTCAAGGATCTTACCGTCGTGCTCGGGAATCGTACCGTCGTGCTCGGGAATCGTACCGTCGTGCTCAAGGATCTTACCGTCGTGCTCGAGAATCGTACCGTCGTGCTCGGGAATCGTACCGTCGTGCTCAAGGATCTTACCGTCGTGCTCGAGAATCGTACCGTCATGCTCGGGAATCGTACCGTCGTGCTCAAGGATCTTACCGTCGTGCTCGAGAATCGTACCGTCATGCTCGGAAATCGTACCGTCGTGCTCAAGGATCGCCCCGTCGTGCTCGAGGAGTCAATCCACTCATCCGATCCAGATGTTGAGGTATTCCCATGCGCCATTCACTGCTTGTCCTTAAATCTTATCATGTCCTTTGCAGCGAGGCAGCTGGGCTTCCCCGTCCGTGGAGTTATTATGCCGTTCTCTACACGCCAAGGGAAAAGGCTCAGCGAAAGGTTGGCTACTGTCTTTTTTTGTGATTTATCTCCGTTGGCTGACGGGGAAAGTATAAGCGGGATACTGCGTGTGTTTAATTGCGATGCATTGGCTGTACAGGATTTAAATTGGGTGTACTGAGATTTAAATTGGCTGTGGCGGGATTTAAATTGGGTGTATTGATATTTAAATTGGGTCTCCCCGAGATAAAAAAATTGGGTCTGGAATAAAAATTGGCAGTACTGGATATAAATTGGTGGTCCAGGGATACAAAGTAGGTGCACTGGGATATGAATTGTTTTTTATTTGGGATATGAACAGGGTGTAGCGCGTAACACCGGGAACGCCAAAATGTAGTGAAGATGTAGCGAAATGCACCGAGAATGGAAAGGAGAATACAGTGGTAGTGGGCCAGCGACATACAGGTGTAGGGTGTATGAGACGGTACAATAGATATGTAACAAGATACAGTAACGACGCCTGTCGGCGTGATGGTGTTACACCATAACAAGAATTACTGATGTGGTCTTTTTGACGTAATGGAGTTTCACCACATCTCCCCATAATTTATATATTTTCTTTATAACACGAATATTTAAAATGTTATTGTCTCTTGTTGAATTCATGTGCATAACTGTTTCTTAACGTGACCTTCTGATATGCAAATACCGCAGGGTTGTTACTGATAAACAGAGAGATAAAGTTTTGCTTTGTTGTCGGCCGGAGGGGGGAGTGGGAGTTGGGGGGAGGAGGAGGGAGGAGGCAGTGTGGCTGGCATGAGGTTGGTGGTCGTGTGCATTGTGAGATGAGGACACACGGGATTGGGAGGTGGTGTGTGTGCGTGTGTCGTGAGCTAAGGACATGAGACAGGGAGACGGTGGTATGTGTTGCGAACTTAAGGCACGAGACCGGGAGGCTGGTGGTATGTGTGGTGTGAGCCGAGGACACGGGAATGATAGGTGGTGATGTGTCGTTAGGTGAAGACAGTGAGACTGGTAAGCTGGTGAGGTGGTGTCTCGTGATCTGAGGACACGAGACATGAGCTTTGGTTCGTGTGTCGTTAGGTGAGGAAACAGGGCTGGGGAGGCGGTGTACCGTGAGCTAACCCAAGACGGGGTGGTATATGTATCGTGAGCTGGGGACACAGCAGTGCGCGGTAGACAAGCTGATGCAAAATAAGGTGGTGGGGGGAGGTGAGTGTGGCAGGTAATTATTATTATCACTGGGCGAGGTTCAGGGGGCAGGGGAGGAAGTTATGCCCTAAACTGGAACCCGACTATCCCCGTCCCCTGATTTGATGTGTGCCGGGAAAACCCCGGTAAATTTATTGTGCCCCCCATACTCATCCTGTGAGCGGTAGCGCAAAAGGTTTACAGGGGTTACAAAGAGTCTTTGTCAGACCCCAGTGGGTTGATATTACATGCATTACATAGTTTCATATGTTAAGATCTACCTGCTAGGTGCAAAAAGTGGATACAAACTTAAAATTTCGGGGATCTTTTCATTAACAATAAGGTGTTGTGACATTTCTTGCAAGGTTTGTTTAGATATATTCCCAAACGGCTCTATTTTTTCACATTCTAAGACATAATGTTCAAGTTTGTGTCCAAATCTTTGACCACAAACTTTACAATTTACACGATTAACATCTCCAGATAGGCCAAAGCGCCAGTA
>JAYMFT010000021.1:88421-114878 GCA_038088735.1 Panulirus argus | reverse complement strand
CCAATAACTATGACCTGGCTCATTTCAAGAGACATGTTTTTCACTTTCTCAAAAATTTGTAAATACTTTCCCTGGCTACTTTCCCTGTCTGTTTTCCCCCTTTCTTAATTCTCTCTATATTTCAATTAGGGCCCGGCCTTGATGTGGACTTTTGTCCGTAACTGGAGCCTTCAACATAAAAAAAAAATACTATATTTGTCATATATGCGTTCATTTCTTTCATCATTCCACCTAGTCATACTAGATGCTCCTCTCAAATAGCTCATTTCCACAGCCTAGATTTTTTATCTCTGTGACTCATTCCATGTCCATGATTCAGTTACATAGGCAAGAGTTAGGAGGACCATGCTGTCTCTTAATCCTTTCTTTACTTCCACTCTCACACTTTTACCCTTCATTATTCTGTTAAAAAACCCAATGACTCTTCTACTCTATACTACTTTCTTCCTTATCTCTCCTTCTATTCTGCTAGACTTACTCAGGATAGCTCTCAAATACTTAAGTTCTGTCATCTTTTCCAGTGTTTATATCCCCATATGTATGACACAGTTTAGAACACTTTCTTCTATCACTCTAAAGGACTTTCAAAATCTATAATTTTACTCTGTTTCCTTTCAAACACTATTACTTTACTTTTACTCACATTTACTTTCAGTTGCCTATGCTTACACACATTATAAAACACTTTTACAACCTTCTGCATCTCCTCTTCACTCCCAGCAAACAGCATGGTGTCATCCATAACTCAATACCAACTTGCATATCTGCCCCACCTTTCCTTAGTTTTGCTTTCATCTCTTATATCATTCCATCCATATGTTAAAAAGCCATGGTGACACCACATGGCCCTGTCTCACACCCACATGTATACCAAAACTTTTGTTCAACTCTATCCTCTCATACACATGCATTTGCTCCTCAATAGAAGGCTTTCATACCATCCATTTTCCCCCTACCCCATATATCCTTAACACATCTCAAGTGCATTCCACTTGACTCTATCATGTGCTCTCTGCAGATCCATAAAAGCTGCATACAACTTCTTAGCTTTTCTAGATACTTTTCCATGGCCATACTCAACACAAAAATCTGATTCATGCATCCCCTTCCTTTCCTATAGCCTCCTTGCTTCTCACTTATTCTGCATTCGGTCACTCCATCACTCTATTAGTCAGTACTCTTGCATACACTTTTCCTGGTATACTTAACAGACTTATTCCCTCATGATTGCTACATACATCCTTAGCACCTTTTCCTTCAATAAAGGTACAATAATAGTTTTCACCCAATCCTCAGGCACAACCTTCTAATTCCATGCTACATTACATATCAAATGCATCCAGTCTGTCACACTTTCTCCTCTATACTTCAACATTATGGCTGTAATCCCCTCCAGTCCAGGTGCCTTTTCAACCATCAATCTCATTATTGCCCATTTTACCGCTATCTATCTATCTATATCTCTGACGCTCATTCCCTTCGGGAACTCCCATTAAGGGGTGGCCATGGCAAAAGAGTCTCCATTTATCCCTGTCCTTACATTCCTCCCTCACATACACCATTCCATGCATTCTTCCTCTGTTTCTCTCCATCCCGTATTCCTCCACCCTATTTGCCCATGTCACAGGTGGTCTTCCACTCACACTAACCCCTTTAATTTTACTATCACGCACTCTTCTTGTAAACTCCCAGTCTTGCATTCTTTCCACTTGCCCAAATCACCTCAGAGTATTATGTTTCACCTGTTGTACCACTCCACAATTCACTTTCTTTGCATTCCTTGCCATACCACATCTATCATACACCTATTCATTTCTTTCTTCATTCCATCTAGTCACACCACATGCTCTTCTCAGATAGCTCATTCCACAGCCTGGATTCTTGACCTCTGTGCCACATTCCAAGTCCATGTTTTGGCAGCATATGTCAGGGTTGGGAGGACTGTGCTGTCCATTAATCCTCTCTTCACTTCCATACTTATGCCTCGACCCTTCATTATTTTATTAGATTACCCAATGACTCTTCTACCTTGTACTGCTCTCTCCCTTATCTCTTCTTCCATATCACCAAACTTACCCAAGACAGCTCCCAGATACTTAAATTCCCTCACTTCTTCCAGTCTTTTCCCCCCATATTCACTGCACAATTTAGTACACTTTCTTCTTTCATTCTATATGGTTTTACAAAATCTATACTTTCACCACTCTGTTTCCTTTCAAACACTATTACTTTACTTTTACTTACATTTACCTTCAATTTCTTCCACTTACACACATCATTAAACACACTTACAACCTTCTGCAACTCCTCTTTACTCTCTGCACACAACACAGTATCATCTGCAAACAGGCTTGCCACTAGTCACCATATCTCACCACCACACTCCATCTCTGCACCCCTTTTCACTAGTTTTCCTTTCATCTCTCTTATTACTTCTTCCATATATATGTTAAAAAGCCACAGTAGCATTACACAGCCCTGCCTCACACCTACATGTATCCCAAAACTTTTACTCAGCTCTCCATCCACTCTTACACATGCATTTTCTCCTCTATAAAAGGCTTTTACACCATCCAACAGTTGTCTCCCAGTATCATATATCCTTAACACATCCCACAAAGCATTCCACTTGACTCTGTTATACACTTTCTCAATATCAATAAAAGCTGCATACAACTTTTTACCATTCACTAAATACTTTTCCACGGTCATCTTATTACAAAAATCTGATCCACACATCCCCTACCTTTCCTAAAACCCTCTTGCTCTTCACTTATTCTGCACTCAGTCACTTCATCGCTGTGTCAGTTAAAATTCTTGCCTACGCTTTTCCTGGTATACTAAACAGACTTATTCCCCTATAATTGCTACATATACATCCTTAGTAACTTTTCTTTTGAATAAAGGAACAATAATAGCTTTCACCTAATCCTCAGACACAACCTTCTGTTTCCATGCTAAATTACATATATGCGTCCACTCTATCACACTTTCTCCTCCATACTTCAGCATTGCAGCCATAATCCCATCCACTCCAGGTGCCTTTCCTACCTTCAGCCTCATTATTGCCATTCTTACCTCCCTCTGCTATAGGCCCATGCCTTTGTATCCTCTTCCTTCCCTCCTCCATACCCATGCATGTAACAACTGCTGCCTTCCCTTCTCCTACATTCATCAGTTCTTCAAAATACTCTTTCCATCTTCCTTTCACTTTCTCCTTTTGATTCACCAATTCCCCTTCCTTACATCGCATATCAACATTTCCACTCTTACTTCCACCTCTTTCCTTTTTCACATCCTTCCCATATAATTTCTTATTATCCCAAAACTTTTCACGGAACTTTCTTCCAAAATCTTCATTTTCTCTTTCTTTGCTTTCCTCTATCAGCTTCTTAACATTCCACTTACATAGTTTGTATTCTTCCCTCCTCCTTTGATGAACTTCCAATGGAATATTCCTGTTGAGCAATCTACCATATGCCTTTTTCTTCTCTCCCACAGCATTTCTGATCTCTTCTGTCCACCATGCATTGGCCTTCTTATTCCTGTATCTCACTACCTTGTATCCAGCTACTGATTCTACAACCTTTGATAGTATCTCTCTAAACATTTTAAACACCTCATTCACACATAACTGCATTCCTAGATTCACTGCACTTTCATCTAAGCTTTCAGTTACCTTCCTTTCATACTCCTCCCTGTATTTTTCCTGGTTCATGTTCTCACTTGCCAATACTTTTACCTCTTCATTCTTCCTTACACCATACCTCCACTTCTCCCATTTTACCTCCCTTCTTGCTATAAGCCCCTGCACTTGTATCCTTTTCCTTCCATCCTCCATATCCATACTATGCAACATCTTTTGCCTCCCATTCTCCCACATTCATTAGTTCTTTAGAATACTCTTTTTATCTTCCTTTCTTTTCCTCCTTTTAATTCAGCATCCACTCTTACATCCACTTCTTTTTTCACCTTCTTCCAGTACAGTTTCTTATTTTCCATAAACTTTTCATTCATCTTTCTTCCAAAATCTTTTACTCTTTCTTTGCTTTCCTACATCAGCTTCTTAACATTCTGCTTGCACATCTTGTATTCTTCCCTCCTCCTTTGCTGAATTTCCTTTAAAGCAGTCTGCCATATTCCTTTTCTCTTCTGCAGCATTTCTAATCTCATCCATGCACCATCCAATTCCCCTTTTATTCTTATATTTCACAATCTTGTATTAAGCTATTAATTCTACAACTTTTAACACTGTTTCTCAAAATATTTTAGATACTCATTCACACATGACCACATCCCTACATTTATTGCACTTTTGTCTAAACTTACTGTGACCTTTCATAGTCCTCCTTGCATTCTTTCTGATTCTTCTTTTCTCTTGCCAGCACTCTTACCTCTCCATTCTTCCTTATGCCATACCTCCACTTCTCCCTGATCCTCACCTTCACAAGAACTGCAAAATGGTCAGAATCTCCAAATAATCCTCTCTCAACTCTGGCATCCAGCACAACTTTTCTCAGCCTTTCAGCCACCATCACATGGTCAGTCAGATCAGTATGTTCTTCTCTTCCATCATTTTTTCATCCATGTATATAAGTGGATGATCTTGTGCTTGAGTAAGATTGATGATTAATGTGGCCTTATACTATATAGCATTGCATAGATAGTATTTTGTAATACTCTGTGAACAAACTAGCATGTGCAAACTTTTGTAGTATACTGGGTATATCTCATTCATAACATCTGGTTCTCCAGCTGGCAACCCTGTCATTAGCAAATGAGCTGTCATGCTGACTATGCAGTCTACAGACTCCATAGCATGATGGACCAATCCAACTTTGTCAGAATATTACTCAAAAGACAGCTTTAGATACTTTCTGGCATGAAGAGAGGACAGAATATGAAAAATGTAGCATTATAAAAAGTTATTTAGAAATATTATATTTCCAGTTTATCTTTCTAAGCAATCTTTTCTTACCACAGGAAGTATAAAATTGAAGGAGAGAGGCCATCTTTGACTTGAAACATCATTTCAAGTTATATCAAAAATTTACATGCTTACCAACAAACTACAACCACATGAGTCTCATTAATTATGAAATCATTTTATTTTTGCAATCAAATCTTTTGTTTTTCTGAGGTGTTGCAATAAGATTTACTCTCAACAAAATTATTACATTCTTTATTGTCTTATATTCCCCATGAATAGTTTTGATTGATACAAAATAATTCAAACTATGGAGTTTTGTTTTGTCAATGGTGCGACCAGGATTTTTTGGCATGATGGTTTTGAGTATGTGAGTGTACATAAGAAGGACAGATAACAGGAGACCTGATGGTCCGTAACGAGTTATCTGTAAAAAATAATCTAAATATAGTGGTAAAAAAGGGATAGCAAAGCAGAAGGACCTCCCCATCCACCTCTCCCTCCAGCTCAACTGCCAGCAGAAAAAATTAAGAATTTATTTTCTTTGCATTCACTTTTTCAGGTGGTAGTTATATTGATGCTCCACCCTCCACCACTATATATGTGAAAAAAATTTTGATCTTGTTATTACATCTCCTTTCTTTTATCCTTATACAATTATATCTAGTTATTGTCTCTAAGGTGAACAGATTTTTAGGATGGACATGAGTAGGTGTTTGAGGAAGCAGGGGTAGGTATTGTATGTGGGCATGGATGGTATATGGTTGGAATGGGAAGGTTTGCAGTGGAATAGGGGAAGATAAGTAGGTGAACAGTAGGTGGTATGTGGATAGATGGAGGAGGTGTGTGCATGGATAGGGGAAGGTTGTGGATGGGGAGGTTTGCGGACGGACCTCCTTGAGGGGACAGGCAATGTGTGTGCATGGTCTAGGGAAGATGTGTGTGTGGACATGGGAAGGTGTATGCATAGAGAGGGTTAAGCATGTTAAGTGGACAGAGGGAGATGTGTGGGTGGACAGGGTAGGTGTATGCATGGGTAAAGGGTGGTGTACAGATGGACATGGGGAGGTGTGTGGGTGGACAGGGAGAAGTGTGCAAAGGGACAGGAGGAGATATATATGTGAACAGGAGGAAGTGTGTAAGTGGACAGGGGAAGATGTGCTTTGGACAGGCTTAAGTACGATGGGGGACAGGGTGTGGGGTGTAGATGAATGGGTTGAGGTATGTGCATGAACAAGTAGACGTGTGTGAGGGGAAAGGAACAGGCTGTGTGTGAAGAGGAGGAGCTATATGCATGCACAAGGAGGTGTGTGAGAGAACAGGAGAGATATGTGGATGGAAAGGGGGAGAGTTATGTGGGTGAAAAGGGAATGGTTTGTAGGGGAACAGACGTGGCACGTGGATGTACCGGGGGAGATTTGTGGATGGATTATGGAAGGTGTATGTAAAACAGGGAGAGGTGGGTTTGGGAACAGGAGGTGTATATGACATGACATTGGTCATATATTAGTGGATGGGGGGGGGATGTGTGGGTGGGCAGGAGAAGGTGCATGGATGGGCAGGGGAGGTGTTTAATTGGACAGTGGTAGATGTATGCAAGATCAAGGGGACATGTACAAGAGTACAGGGGGAGATTTTTGCGAAACACAAGGGGGTATATGGGTGGACAAAGGAGGTGTGTGAGGAGGGCAGGGTAAGGTATTGTGATGGACATGGGAAGGTGTGTAGTTGGAGAGGAGATGTGTGGGAGGTAAGTTTTGAGTGACAGGAGTAAAGTAAGAATTGTAAGAAAGAAAAAACTTGGTAATTATCACCTAACCAAACCCTTGCCTAGCCTTACCAAACTTAATCAACCCTTTCCTAACCAAATTTACCATACTCTAACCTAGCTAGTCTAGTCTGTATCCTATCCTAACTTAACCCTTTCCTAACCTAATTTTAACCTAACTTGACACAGTTTTAACCTTGCCTAACATAACTAAATCAGACCCAACATTACACTAACCTAAAATTATCTTAGCAAAATTCAAAGGCCCATCTCTGTTGTGTGTATGCTCTGACTTGCATAAAGCATATGATGTTTGATTTTTTTTCTGGTCTAGCTTAAATGAAATAAATTATAACTTAACCTAACCTAAATGCTGTTGAAGTAAAGAACCAACCCATCTATTTCTGTTAGATTTTTGATAGGATAGGTTCTGCTTAAGTTGGATCAATTTTCTCCACTTTTTTGGTAACCATTAAACAATAAAACCCCAAGAATAGGCAGAGTTCACAAACTAAATTATTTTGTATAACACTAAAATGAGATATATTTTTTCTTGATTTTATAGTATATAGTAAGTTAATAGCCAGTTTTATATTTTCTTAATTTTAACAAAATACTTGATAAGTGATTCATTCATAGCTTATAAATGCAGCTACATAATTTTCATCATTACCAAAACAGAAGTACAGTTGTACCTCTCTAATCCAACGCTCTGAGGTCCAGCAACTCCCATGCTCCAGCACGTTTTGAATCTGCTGCCATAGTTTGTGGATCTGCCACCAGGGTGGCACTGTTAGCAAGCTAGCAGCAATAAGGCACCAAAATATGTTTGCACTGCAGCCGAGCTAATTAACAGTCCTGTTAATTTCTTATATATTGCTGTATTTGGTTCTACAGGATGTTATCCAAGAGACCAAGAGGTGCAGAAGATGGTGATAGTGTTAATAAGCGTAAGTATAAATCATTATCAATGCTTGAAAAGGTGGTGTTACTTAGAAAATTAGATAAAGGAACTTCTGTAAAGACTTTGTGTGAGTACTGTGAGATTGGATCGTCACCTATGTATGACTTAGAGAAACAGAAGGAGCAGATTTTTAAGTTATTTGCTGAAAATGATAGCCAGACAAGTTTAAAGTTTTGGAAAACTTTGAAAGGTGCCAGGAGTACAGAATTATACAGTGCAATTATAAAGTACTTTAAGCTCCACTGTTATGAAGGTGTAAGCATAGCATTTCTGGAGAGTTCCTTAGCTGCTACAAAGTTTGTGGATGAATTTGTACAGTTAGTGGCAGTGGAAAACTTAGTCCCAGAATAAGTGTATAATGCTGACAAATCTCCCTTGTATTGGCATCATATGCCACGAAAAACCCTTGTCCAAGAATTGAGGAGTCTCCATCTGGGGGCGAGGATTCTAAAGATAGGGTAACTATTTCTGGCTACATCAATGAAAATTCTTCTACTTATCTACCATGGTACCAAAAAAGGGTAGATGACAACTAAACTTTTTCTTGAATGGTTTGAAAACTACTTCATGGGTGAAGCTAGAGCACACTGTAAAGGAGCATCCCCACCATTGAGCAGTGCCTGGTGGGCACAAATGTTAAGTTCGTCATCAAACACTTTGTGGCAACTTTGGCGGGCAAATCAGCAGATTGCCCTTTCCCGTAGTTGAGTGAAATCAGACTGCCTGGTGGTTTGATGCTGGGTCTGAAGCAACAGCGCTGCCAGCCTTAAAATGTTACCACTCTTTACACCATATAGTTTCTTTTTTTCTTTATTACATACAGTAATCAATATGCTACACAGCACTATTTTTTTCCCATTCAACTTTGCTGCGCATGGTGATACCGCACTCATGGACTGACAACCACCTACTGGTTATTGTACAACTTGACTGTCCAACCACCTCAACATTGTGGACAACAATACAGGCATGCCTGACAGACTTTGCCTGGTGAGGGAACAGCACGCCAGGAACTGCCCAATAGTGTGGACATAGGCTTAACTCTGTTGGCTTTGATCCAGAGTGAAAAATATTTTTTATTTATATATTTGTTTGGCACACTCCAAAGCAGAACCTTGTTTGGAAGCATTATTGTTTGTATTAGTTCATGCTTTAAGCTCTGTTCTACCTTTGATAACACAGCAGTATGTATGTGGAATGAACTGGCAAGACTAGGAGTTAGGCATATGTTTACATAAGGGTTTCCTTAGGAGTCAGCATCTGTTTTCTGGCATTTTCTAAGGTTCTGGAGTGATCATGTCCGAAGGTTGATGGATTACAGAGGTTCAACCTGTAATTTTAAGATACCTTTGTATTTTTTACATATCGAATACTTCATACAATTGATAATTTTCAGCTTTTACTCAAGTATATTTTAGGAATGGCACTTCTCTTATTGACTTCATTTTTTGCAAGTGTAATAGTGCTTTACCTTAACAAAATGTAATGGTGTACACAAAGGAGGCATGTAGGGGCAGGGATAAGTGGAGACTTTTGAAATGGCAGTGTCCAGAGGGAATGGGCATCAGGGATATAGATAGAGAGATAGCACATTTTAAGCCTCTGAATATATGATATAGAGATATTTTTTAAGGGCAAAAAAGATTCACTTATTTTTTCCATTCATGAGAATACACAAAATAAAAGTTTTCAGTAACATGAGGGTGATATATGCTGAGAAAGCACAAACTGACATAAATCAAGTCTTCTAAATTGTTGAAAGATATATGTATCAGTTACTTCATTATGAAATAGATATTGAAATAACATATCATTGAGAATCATATGATACTAACTTATAAGTATACATAATCAAGCATCATTATAGTATGGAAGAGAAATAAAAAAGAATCTGGAGTACCTAAATGACCTTATATTTAGCAAGAACAACAAGACAAATGTTGTGTGTTCAGAGAAAATGTTAGGCTGGATTTTGCAAACCTTCAGGATACAAGAGGCAAAACCATTGATAACACTTCTCAAAGCATGTATAGTGTACAGACTAATGTTCTTGTTATTAATGGTTTCCTGAAGTGGATGTGAGGCTGTAAAAGAATTTTCAGTCTCTTTTCCATCTATTATGTTACTGCTGGTACCTCTCTTAGCTCTCCATTCATAATACAGGTTGTACCTCTTTAATCCAGCAACCCTGAGACCTGACCATTGCCGGACCACAGAAAATGCCAAAAAACAGAAATTGACCTCTTTAAAGACCCTTAGGTAAGCACTCTTACTAGTTACCATCAACTTGGTTTTATATGTTCTGCAGCATTGCTGCTGCCAAGAATTGTTACCCTATCTTTGGAATCCTTATCTACAGATGGAGACTCCTCAGTATCTTGGGCAAGGTTTTATTTTGGCACATGACACCAATACAGGGCAGATTTTTCAGCTTTATACACTTGTTCTGGGGCTATAAGAAATTAACAGGACTGTTACTTTGCTTGGCTGCAGTGTAAACAGATTTTGGCACCTTAGCGATGCTAACAGCACCACACTGGTGGCAGATCCACAAACTAATGGCGGCAGATTCAAAATGTGCCGGACCATGGGAGTTGCCGGACCACAGAGTGCTGGATTACAGAGGTACAACCTGTAATTGCATAATTCCTCAGTTGTATATAAAATTTAACCTTTAAGGCAGGCAAAATTGTAGAGAGGGAAAATGTGCACAGATATTTAATAGCTTGAATTTATGTCAAATATGAAACCTACTGGGGATGAAACCACTGAAGTGACTGAAACCTCTAAAAGTTTGCAATTATGGGTGCAGACAGGAGAAATGTATCATTAGTTCTGTCCATGTATCTATCTCTCCATCTGCCTGTCTGTATGTCATTATTATTTCATTCCCATTTTCATTTGATGGATTTAATTATATGCCCTCAGAACTCACTCTTCCTCAGACTCAATCCGTATTGTTTTTTGAGTAAAACATGGACTTCACACTTTTAAAAATGCTTCTTACCTTTTCACTCAACATACTAAGTAGATTCCTGAAATGAGACCAATGTTACCATTTATAATCACCTCTTTATGCAAATTTCTTCCATCCCATCAAATCCCCAGTCTTTCCTTTAACATGTTCATCTAAAATATTCCTAGTCTCTCTCAGTTCTCACTTTCCATCTGTCCATCTCTGCCCCTTAGCACCTTCTGCAGTATTGCTCTTCATCATCTGTCATAAGTTCTAAATAAACATATGCTAAAAGACTTTTATCCATGTACTATTCTAATGAATTCTTCACTACACATACCTTTCTCATCACCATTCTTTGTTTTTTCTGTTTTCATAAAGCCAATGCAAATTATTAGTCTGTGCTGTTTTTATTCTTTTTACCACTCCTGATCCATATACACTTGGGTGTCACTTCCATTCATCACAAATGGGCCAAGTACTTCATGCAAGCTCCTTTCACATTCTACAGGTAGATTTTCCCTCTCTCCAGAGCTTTCAATGCATGCACAAGTGTTGTTCCTTGCATTGCTCTACTTTCACCTCAGGCCCTACCACTGACAGCCTTACCTAACTGTACTCCTAAATATCTAAACTTTCCCCTTTCAAAATCTAGCTTCTAACTTTTTACTTCCATAACTTTTCAACATCTTTCTACGTATGTATTTATATTCATTATACTTGATCACCGTTTCCAGCATGAGCGAGGTAGCACCAGGAAATAGACGAAGATAAACCCATCCACTCATATACATACATGCACATATATGCACAATACATGCATATACATATCAGCATATGCATATATAATTTATTTATATTTATTTATTATAGTTGATCACTGTTTCCCACGTCAGTGAGGTAGCACCAGAAAACAGATGAAGAAAGATCCATCCACTCATATACACACATATATGCATACATGCACATATATGCAATTACATACGTATACATACAAATATATACATATATACATACATACACAAACACATGCATATATACATATACACATGTACATATTCATACTTGCTCGCCTTCATCCATTCCTGACGCCAGCCCACCTCACAGGAAATAGCATCACCACCCCCTGCATCAGCAAGGTAGCACCAGGAGACTGACAAAGAAAAGGCCACATCTGCTCACACTCAATCTCTAGCTGTCATGTGTGATGCACCAAAACCACAGGTCCCTATCCACATCTAGGCCCCACAGACCTTTCCATGGTTTACCCCAGACGTTTCACATGCCTTGGTTCAGTCCATTGGCAGCACGTCAACCCCAGTATACCACATCGTTCCATTTCACTCTATTTCATGCAAGCCTTTCACCCTCCTGCATGTTCAGGCCCCGACCGCTCAGAATTCTTTTCACTCCATCCTTCCACCTTGATTTTGGTCTCCCACTTCTCCTTGTTTCCCTCCACCTCAGAAACATATATCCTCTTTGTCAACCTTTCCTCACTCATTCGTTCCAAATGTCCAAACCATTTCAACACACCATCTTCTGCTTTCTCAACCAAGCTCTGTTTATTACCACACATCTCTCTTACCCTTACATTACTTACTCGATCAAACCATCTCACACCACATATTTTCCTTAAACGTTTCATTTCCAACACATCCACCCTCCTCCACACAACTCTGTCTATAGCCCATAACTCACAACCAAATTATATTATTAGAACTACTATTCCTTCAAACATACCCATTTTTGCTTTCTGAGATAACGTACTCTCTTTCCACACATTCTTCATTGTTCCTAGAACCTTCGCCCCCTCCCCCATCCTATGACCCACTTCTGCTAAGGAAATTTGAATAAGTCTAATTGATTGTTACTCTTTGAGTACTTTTTAGACATCATGTCATTAATACCAACAGCTGGCATAGTGTACCCTTCCAAAGGTGTTTCTTTCAGAACACAAACATTTTGAAAACTTTCCCATGACCAGGTTTTTTCCATGACATGTTACGGTAAAAAAAGAAGAAACCATTCCAGGTTATGGACATTGTGTCCAAGTGTTGTGATCAATGGTGCATAATTTTTTCCCAAAATTCTGGAATATTTCCCAAACACAGACTTTTTGGTCTGGGTTTAGGAGGATGTAATTGGAGTTTGAGGGGATGTTATCCAAGTTTGGGAAAATATAGGTTTATCTCCGAAAGCTGGTAATATGTCACAGTCTTGACATCCTTGCACACCATTTAGTCCAGGTATGGAAAGATACATTGTGATGTCTTTTTCTGCCTGTCAATTTTCTTGCCATTTTAGAAGTGTGCACATAAAAATAAACACTATAGCTTTGCAAAGGATACAGCATGAACTAACAGGTATTGTTTTGGGAGCTAGGGTAATTTATTTTGCAATATCTTGTAGTTTTAGGTATACTATTCATAGTAAGTGTTCCCTTTTTCTTTGTTAGCAGAAGACAATTTCATACATGACTCTCTCTTTCTCTATTTCTCTCTCCCTCTATATATATAGATAGATAGATATAAAGGTAAATAAACATAGACCAGTAGTTTACTTGATGTATGTACTTTAAGCAACAGTTAAGAACTCTCACTGCTAAGTATTATTTGGCTATCATGAAAAATGCTTGGGAAAAGGAAAGCTTTTATAGTTTACAAAACACTTACTGTGATACAACCTGTATATTGTAATGGTTAGTTACAGGAAATAAAGTTCTTCTAATTCAATACTCGTGATTTTCCTTTTGAATTACAGGACTAACTAAGCACTATTGTTCATTGGAGTTATTACTGTCATAGTGAAAAATTATGATCATAATAATGTCTATTCAGTCATGAAAAATTGTGCACAGATTCTTTTTATGAGTAAGGAGAGTTAGGGACTTTATTTTCATTTGTCTGACCAACACATCAGATATCTACATTGTCAGGAACAGCAGTTCTTCAATATAGTTCAATATGTAAAGAAATTTATGTTTAGTAATCATGAATTATATGCTGTTCAGTGATATAGCTCGCATTCAGTATTTGCATCTTTCACTGACAATTTGTTATCCATTCTCTCTTTGTATATATCTGTTGTTATCAAGCCCATTTCCAATTCCATAGGGTGGATCAGGTACATACAGCCTCTTAGATCAAGCATACACGTCCTTGTTTTCCATTATATTTACCTCAATTCTTTTGGACACAGTGTGTTGCATTAAATTTATCTGGGGGTCTCATTTTCATAGCTACTTGAATGTTAGTAGTTTTCAGCTTCTCTTTAAAATCCATAAATTTGATAAAAAAATTTTTTCCTATGTTGCATTTGTATTTATTCTGGCCTTATTCCTTTCTTAAGGCTTGGAGAAATTGCATATGACAGATGTATGAAATAAATTCATAAATTCTAATCATATCTTTTACATTCAGTATTCTTATATGGCATATATAATTCCTTTAGTCACAATGACCGTGCTGTCAGGCGTTGCCTGCATCTGCAAGCCCTCGCACTGTACCCATGCAGCGTGTGATTAAGCATCAGAGTGATCAATATTGCAGGCTCAGAGTCGGGGACGTCTGAGCTTGCTGTCTTTGTTTCTCTACACAAAAAAGAAGGGTGGGGGGATGAGAGGGCCCGGCGCAGTGGGAGAGAGGAAGGGAGGCAGAAGTGGAGGGGTGGGAGAAGGGGCTGGGAGAAGGAGGGGAGGGTGTTAAGCAGGGGAGACTGATGCTTTCTATTGTCAGCTCCACTTGTGGGTCTTTCATTTGGGCTGTGGTTGTGAAGTAGGGGTGGTGATCAGGACTGCCTTTGATGGCGTATATATTGCTGGGTTCATTTTCTTTCTCTTTACTAATGATTCTTTTTACGTTTAAACCAAACATTAATGTTGATCAGTGTAAATAATTAAGGCTCGGTCTTTATTATGCATGTCCAGGCCATAAACTATTTTAGCTTCATTCATGTGAATCTGTAATGACAGAATTCTGTCTCAATGTAGACTGAGATTTTCACCGTTAAACCAGATTTGATTATTCAAGTATGCTATATACTGTATTGAGAGATTAAAATCAGTAATTCCAGGATGTAGGCAACAGGGAATAAAGGAGCAATTATGTGTGCTTTGTTTTGTGAAGTGGGAGGGGTGGAATGTACAAAAGAAACCAAGTGATTACTAAGTGAAATCTCTTATGTAGCTTTACATATCCCCTACTCTTTGGGATATTTCAGTATACTGAACTACATACTATGCTCCAGATTATGAAGTGTAAAGAACAAATGATCCAAGAATTAAACTTAATATTCTAAGCTGGTCTTTTCTCAGTGTTCAGTGTCATGGATCAATATTCCTTTTCACAGTTTTTATTGCATATAGTAAATTGATACATTTTTTATTATTTCCTATTGCAGCACACTTCCAATATAATGTTGCACAAAATCTTCAGCATCCCATTGCCATGAACATGAACTATACATGAATGCCCCACCAAGCACTGAAATTGTATATTTCTTACCCCAACTTTATCTGCATACAGTAACAATAACTACTTCATTTGTTATATTCACTGAAATATTTATTTACTAAAATGATGAAATATAGAAACCATCATCGAGACAACATTGTAGATGACTGGTTTTCAAGAAAATCCTTCATGTCTGATGAAATCACAGCAGATTATGTCATCTATTTAGATTTTCAGAAAGTACTCAGTAAAGTCCCACATCAAAGATTACCAGGAAACATTATGTCACATGGTGTACAAGGGATCATTCTTCATTGCCTTGAAAACATGCACTATCCATAGACAAGGAGTAATAATGAATATTCAAGCCTAAAAATGGCTAGACCATAGTGGTTGCATGGATCAATCTTAGGGCCAGTTCTCACTCTCATATATATAAATGACGATGACAGAATGCATTGTAAGATATCAAAAATTTACAAACTAATACAAGCTAGGAAATAAAACAACAGTACTTGAATATCTACTACTCAAAGCTGTCGTGGATAGACTGATGGACTGGGCTTACCGAGGACCAATGAGTTTTAATATCAGTGAGTACAAAGTTTTACATATCAGTATGAAGAATGAAAAGGTAAACCAAAGCATGACTTTTGGTGAACTACCAAAGTTAAATATGGAAACAGAGTTGGATGTAATAGTCTCTGATGGCTTACAACCAAATAAGCAGTGCAAAGAGGCCATAAAAGAAAAAATAGAATTCTAGGATTCACAGGAAGGCAATCAAATCTAAGAAACTAATTCCCAATTAATAATTCGTGGTTGCAACCTCACTTTGAATATGGTGTTCAGTTTTGGTCTTCCTACTTGAAAAAGATATACAGAATAGAGAGAAAACAGCAATGAGTTATAAACCTGATTCCTTGATATAGAAGAGAGAGAGAACAGCTCTAAGCTATCAGCATAGTTCATGGTGTGAGAAACAAATCTTGTTGGAGCTGGCCAAAGGACTTAAACTTTACTCAGATTATTCAAAAGGTTAAGAGGTGAACTGATACGGGTATGCAGAATTATCAAGGGCTATGATAATTTTATTCTATGAAACTACTTCGTGTTATACTTGAGTGATTTCAATCATAGTAATGTATGTAAATTCATGAGCAAATGTTTTATTTAAATTGAGGCAATTTACTTTTTCATGAACTAGGTTATTAATATATGAAATTATTTATCAATTAGAGTAGTTGAAAGCATCATAGATACATTTAAAAAAACATAGATACATTTAAAAACAGACTTGACAAATGCTTAGTTGACAGCAGCAAATCATTTACTCTTAAGAGCAGATTTGTCAGATACTTAGTTGAAGCAGCATCAGAGATACATATAAAATGACAAATTCTTTATTTCAAGTCCATGACTGACATTATTTGCACCTCCTTAGGTTACACATAAATTTACAATTATTTTTCAAGTCATCTGTTTGCTTTTCTAGTCATGTCACACTAGTATCTGTGTTTCTGATATCTTCCACTATCATAAACAGCCTTGAAAGGACCCAGTGGTCTGTTGCTATTTGTATTCCTTTGTATACCTGACTTTTACTTTCTACAGAAATATATGTACTTAATTCAATTTATCAAATAAATATTGTAGTGATACTAATTTAGAGATGTTAATTAGCAACAGAGAATACCCTCACAAAAGTTGGCAAAAATTATAAGGCATTTCAGAATTTGATTACTTAGATTTCTATTTTTCTATAATCTGTTTTCTCTTTTTGTAGGTGCATTGGGTCTAGCTGCCTTCACATATGAACATACATGGATGACTTGGTTGTTGAGAAGCTGGGCAAGGCTGTCAATGGGTAAGTTTATTCATAATTATGTTTCACTGTCAGTCAGTAATGATATAAGTGTAATACCTAACTGCCCTCTAGCAAGGAATTACTTAAGACTGGTTATCCAGGCTCCAGTACTTGGAGGATTAGGTTTTAGCATAAATTTTTTATTAGTATGAAATCTTTCTGTAGTGCATTTTCTTAAAATATGATGTGCCTGCAAATCTTTTTAACTCATAGTTATTACTTCAGAGCAAGGAGTTGAGTCAGCTATTATTTTTTTTTTATATTCTTCCTGTGAGTAGTAATATATTTGCAAATAAATAGTAACCAGCCATTTTAGTCATATGTAATGTTTATATATATATATATTGTTGATAATGAGAGAGAAAATAAACTTTTAATCTGTTGTGCAAAGTTAATGAGAAAGAACGTTAGGATCTTCCTTCCCTGCATCATTTATCTGACGTGTTTGTTCTTCTTCATGTGCCAAAGGAACAGGTTGCCAGATACTGGTATGTAATTGGCTGAGTGAGAGAACCTGACTTGATCAGTTTCTGTGAACTTGACAATTTTTTTTCCTTTTTTTGCACCATGGAAGGGAATTTCTTGTCTTTCCCATTTTTTTCTTTTTTGTTTTTGTTTTTTGTTGCCTGGGTCAACCATTTCCAAAATAAGCGTAAATTGCAACTATCATTTTTAAATCTGGAAGTGCATTGCTTTAATGCCTTTGCCATTGAAGTAAAAATGGTTTATCCAGTGCTGTTTATTTTACCATATTTGGCCAGATGTTTTGACTGCTCTGTTTACTGACATTTGATGCACGGTGTGTTTTTTGCAAAAGGGTTTGTAGCTTCTTTGGCTCATATATGTTTTTTTGGATTCCACTAATAACTTTAACATTTTTCTCTGGTTTATCTTAAATATTTTAAATTTGACCCCTTTGAGCATTGCTGTTTGAAGATCTAACAGCATATCAAAAAGGTACTTCTAGGGGATGGGTCAGGATTTCTCATAAAATTCATATTTTCAATTCCATTTTATTGTCAGTTGGATTGCTTTTTCAAAAATATTAATGTTTAATCTTGCTTTGAATTTGCCATGTTACTTCTTATTTCAATGTACTTTGCAAGGGTTTAGGAATGGAGATATTTTCCATTGTAGGCACAAGCTTGTGATAAGCTTAGCATCATGACATTTTCCATGTTTCCACAATCTTTGGTACTTTGCACTATTTGTATATAATTCACTCCTCTCTGCACTGAACAACACTACATGTATTGGTGAGTACGGAGTGGATGAAGCTGAGAATTATCCCTGGCTCAAAGACTTTTGTTTAGGGGGTTCATAAACTTTAATTCCATTATATATAAAGGGCAAAAGGATTTTGTTGTCAAGTTCTAGTTTGGATACTGTTAGGCCTGGTGAGTATAAAAGCTGTAAGACAGAAGTGTGCAGTGGTTGTTAGTTGTTATTCTGGCTGTTACAGTGGAGAGAATGGGACGAGTGGTGCCCCATCACAGACGGA
Source organism: Panulirus argus (assembly GCA_038088735.1). Classification (NCBI taxonomy): domain Eukaryota; kingdom Metazoa; phylum Arthropoda; class Malacostraca; order Decapoda; family Palinuridae; genus Panulirus; species Panulirus argus. The sequence goes on along the minus strand of JAYMFT010000021.1, from coordinate 96,441 downwards.
CCTGCTCAAGCTGCTGGCAAGTAGCAGTGCTGGGGGGCTTGGGGGGTGCCCTGGGGGTCTGGGGGGCTTGGGGAGCCTAGCAGCTGCTGCTCAGGCTAGACAGAATGGCAGTATGATTCGTTCATATGAAGCATTGCTACAGGGTCCATCTGCTGGGCGGATGGCTCCTCAGGCAGTTGCACTTCCGGGGCCTACACGTAGACGCAAGAAGAAGAGGCGTAGGCAACCTGACATGCCCAAGAAGGCTTGTACACCTTTCATGCATTTCTGTGCATACTTCAAACGAAAACTAATGGAAGAAGGCAAGGAATTCCCACAGTTTGCAGATTTTGGCAAAAGAGCAGGGGAGTTGTGGCGAAACATGGGTGATGTGGAAAAACAAAAGTTTGTTGAGCTTTCTGAGCAGGATCGCCAAAGATATATTAAAGATATGAAGGAATATGAAGAGCGTAAGTTAGCAGAAAAAGAAAGAGAACGGGAGCTCCAACAACAAAGAGAGAAAGAATTACAGGTTCTTAGGGAGAAGGAGTTGGAGAAATTACAAAAGCAGCAGCGTGAGCAGTTAGAACACCAACAAAAACAGTATGAACAACACCAAAAGCATCAACAACAAAATCCTAACGCTGGCATGTTGAATTTGTTAAATCCCTTAAATCCACTAAATCCTTTAATGATTGCTGCCATGAATCAGACCCTAATGCAGACCATGTTGACCAACCCTGACCTGATGAAAACTGTGTACTCAGAGGCAGCTAGGAACTACTATGTAGAAACAATGAAAAACATTTACCAGAGTGCGAGTTCACAAGCCAATGGTAACACTGTGCCTGTTAGCAGCAGTGGAGCTCATGCTAGTTTAACCGATCCCCAGAGCCACATGACTTCTAGCCCGTTGAGTACTTTGGGCATGAATCTAAATCTGCTGTCCCTGTTGAACTCTGGTCAGCTGTCAGCTGTGCCGACATCCACAGCCTCTTCTCCTGCTAGCTCCCCCCTATCCAAGACCCCCTCAGCCCTCAAGGCACCCCCTTCATCTCTCCTAGGCAGCTCCAACAGCCTGGCCGCAGCTGCTCTGGACCTCTCTGCAGCAAGGCCAAGTGAGGGAAAGGGTGCCTGTAGTAGCGATGAAGGTAACACTTTCTCCAGGTTAAAGCAGGGAGGACAGCATGGGTTCTCACTGAGAAAGTTTGCATGGTGGTGGTGTTAGTGGCAGTTGGTGGCAGCATGGTGCCTTACCTATCAAAATTTAATAATGGACTGTAGATTCCTGACCTGTCCCTTGAATTGTTGCATGTTTCTGCTCATATTTTCTGTGTCAATTTCTTTTTAAAATAAATTACTGCATGCTTCTATTTCTTTGTAGGCCTGCTGATATTCATTAATTTCTTTTCTTTTTCAGAAAACTTCTAGATACATAAAAGGCTGTGTAGTAGATTTCACAAAGGTAATTATGATTTTTCTGGCACAATATATAAATGTAATTGATCTTTGAAGCAGGTTTTATACTTGTCAAAAATTAGCATGAAATCTGCTGATCATAGTTAGCTGTAAACACAGCAGAAGAAAATGTTTATTCCCACAGAAACTTCTGTGACTGTTTTTGTAAAGTGTTATGGTGTTTGCAATTATTATTTATTATAGCACTGCTGGAGAAATAATCTTGTTAAACATTATAAGCTAAGCATAATGTTGTGTCTTCTGCAGTTTAGCAATATGAATGATTTTTCTAGTACCTTTATTTTGTAAAATAAGCCAGCAGTATTTTGTTTTACATGCCTACATGTAGGAAGCTAAGCTTAGTTGAAAGAATATGATATACTGACATAGTTCATGTGTTGATAATTCACTCATATAGAATTATGAAGATAGCTGAACAGTATTTGTGCCTTGCTATGTATATTTTATTTTATATTAACCAAGTGTTATTCATTCCAGAGGTGACCAAGGAAACCAACTGTGAAATCTGAGACACAACAAACCCAAAGTAGCAAAAGTTCCTATCTCCAGTCATTAACTTCCCTAATACCATTCAAGCTGCACTTCGTAAAACACAAGTAAACACAAGAACCAAGAGACCTATACTTTGCCTATATGAGTGTAGTTTGTAATGTGCAAATCTTAGAGTGAATTAGCTTCTGTAGAACATATGTGTTGTTCAGTATACTAAATGAATCAAGTACAATTGCCTTTGAAGAAAGCCAAGTGAAGTATTATGCATGCAAATAATTTTTCATGTTGACAAACTCACAAATAAATAACTTTTGTGAATCTGAACTTTTGATGTGAAAGGGCCTGGCTGTGACGGTTATGCTTTGACCTCTTAAGAATTGAGCAACTCTTCCAACAAGCCAGAAGGAGGTCTGCAGTACTGACAGATTGGATGGTTTATAGTAGGAATAGCAAACTTGAAGTGCTTGTTTTAGGAAAGGAGTGAATTGGTGAAAATTATTTCATCACTTGTGAAAGGTTACAGTTAGAATCAAGAAGAATGGATGAACTCACACCAAGCCTCAGTCTACAAGAGTTCACCAGCCAGCATGGAGACTTAACTATTTACTACCAGTTGCTGACCCTAACAGGGAGTGTGTATGCCTGGGTAGGGATGCAGCAGGGCAATATGGGAGGACTGGTGGCAGCTTTAGGGTCCTCTCGTGGCCCACCAGCTGTCTCCACCCTCTTGGGCCCATCTGCTGCAGGAAGTCATCAAGCCTCGCAGTTAGCAGAGAGACTACAGAGGCGTGCACAAAAACATGTGCTGCTGAGTATGAACCTGCCCAGTGATGACTTGATACCGCATGTGGAGCAGCGCCTGCTTGAGGAGCTCTGTGTTGCATAAAGGCCATGGCTCATCCCATTTTCTTTATTAGTTAACTCGTTCTAAATTGTAATATTGTTTTTAGAATCCCAAAACTCCTCAGTGCATATTTAAAGAGTTCATGGTTCATATATATTTCTGATCTACATAAATATCATGTTGCTGTGAGGCCCTGCTAACTGTTTAGTCATTAAGATGCTGAAGTAGTGTGATGATACACAGCAATTATCAACTTGTAACTACTGTACAGAGTTATTCAAATACATCTAGAGGTATATTTTTTGATAGGACAGACTAATCCACATTCTATCCCATTCTTGAATTTTATTGCCTTACTAGAAGTCAGAAATAATCTATAATGCTCTTTCCCCTAAACAAGAGCAAATGGCTGTAAGTCTTGGCCTTGATGCCCACAGAGTCTCGGTAAGGGTAATGTTATGATTAGTGGAATATTAAGAGTTTGAAACAACATAGGATAACAATATGAGTGCAATGGTGGTATCAAGAACAGATTTATGCTGTAACTTGTGCAAAAATGATTGATAAGCCAATGCTATGAAACTGTTTTACCAATGGATTGACCTTGTATGCACTGGCTAGCCTCCTTTTTTATGTTCATTATTGTTCAGCAGTATTTTGCGATGAAACTGCTCTCCCTGGAGCGAGAAAGTTTCGCAGCATTGCCTTCACTATATAGCTTTTTAAATTCTTCCACTTAGCTGAAGAAACTTGTTGACTGCACAACTATTCAAGTCCACAATATTGGTGGTGCATACAAGTGATAATTGAAGGTATGATATTCATATGTACTATATCAGGGTAGATATTAAGTTCCTCTTTATTTTACAGAAGCTTTTTTGTAATCTCCTTTATAGAGGTATTTTTTATTTTTAGAAATTCTGTATATTTGTCCTATGCAATAGGTGGTATTAAACCAGCAGTCTTTTTGCTTCCCAATTTGTAGTTACTACCTCACAGGTGATAGATTAATGAAAAGACATTCCCTGTAGCCCGTGACTCGTTAGGCAGCTCAGGAAACACAAGGGAGACTGCTGGGGAGACAGTGCATGACCATCCAAGAACTGCACACTTATTCCAACTGATTTTTTTTCCTCAAGGCTGGTCCCAGGCCATAAAATTGTATGTACAGTGCTCTGAGCTAACTTATGAACCTACCAACAAGTATTGTAAGAGCAAGCTAATGTTTATGAAGAAGTAAGTACTGCTTCCTCAGCAGCTCCCTCCATCCTTAATTCCCCCAGTATCAGAAATCCCCGCCATATGTGAACCCCCTGTGCCACCTCGCAGCTTTAGACAGACAGTGTTGGTGTGGTTGTGTTTTGGAGGCTGCAGTGTGTTGTTACTTTTTAATTTTGAAGTAAATTTAGCTGTTAGAAATACTTTAAATCATTTTAGTAAGATAACGAAATACTTTGGATGTTTCAGTAATTTTTATTTGTTTTCCTGAGGGTGTCATTCTGCAGCCTATATTTGTGCCATGATTAGGCCCATTTGGTGGCTTTGAAGTGTGATAATGAATGTTGATGTGCCTGGGGACCAATCATAACAAAGGTCATGTGTCTTTCTTTTGAAAGAATATCAGTATTATTAATAGTTTGTGATAACAAGCTACCCCCTGTAAGGAGTCTCTTGTTCCATGGTCTGGCTATGATAGGTCTCCACCCCCAGCACTGACTGTCACTCAGTGATGTCTTCAAGTGTATTAAAATTGTAAAGGTTTTGTTATTAGTTTACAGACAGAAAAATTCAAAACATTGTGTTCTGTACACTTAAGACACACTGCCTTGCTTCATGATGTAGTCCTGATGATGCCTCAGGGTAGAGGGTTCGCTCCCCGGTTTTGTGGGTCCTATGTTGAGGCCTCCCTGTGGCCCTCGCACAAGTGATAGTTTAGTCTAGTTGGTGTCATGATGACTGATCATACAAACATTTATCTACAAGAAGGATAGGTAACTAAAGATATGTACTTTGTTTGCAAAGTGGCCACACCCATCCACATCTAGATGATGTAGTAGAGGTTGTGGCATTTATGACAATCACATATTTTGTCCATATTTTTCATAGGTTACTTCAATCAAAGGAAGTTTTGTGATTAGAGTGTGATAGGGAAATCTTCCATCTTTTGATTTCTAGTGAACAAGCGAGGTGCTTTTGGGAGGTCCAAGCAGCAAAGAGCTGCTGTGAAGTCGTGATAGTGTCACATGCTAGTCTGACGGCGGGGAGCGCAGCCTCCGTCCCAAACCCACCCTTCTACCTCCTTACCCGTGTTAATCTCCCATCAGTCACTCCTGCCTACCACCACACTTGTCCAAGTGTTAAAGTCCTAACTAATTCTGAATATTATTAATTTTTTTGTGATGTCAGCAGGTGTGAGTGGCAGTGCAGTGGGCACTCTGGTTCTGTGTGTTAGATTAGCTGCACTACAGTGCTGTGCACATAGAAACAGATTCCAAACCATTCCTACCAGAGCCCAGTCTTGCAAAAGACTGGAGCAGCCATTGTAACCCAAGTTCCTGGCCTAAACAGGTTCCTCTCCCCCTCTAGCACATCCTGCCCCTTGAGCTCCAATCTGTATTTTGTTTTGCGATCCTTGTCCTCAACCTCTTTCATGATAAGCAAATGCCAGACTCCAGTCACAGACTGAATATAGCAATGAAACTATTGCTACTAGCATCATTTCACTGGCATTTACTTCTGTGAAGGATATCATAAAGATTAAAATACTTTATATTCTTTATCATTCAGTGGCAGTAGTTTCATTAATATTCTCAAGTCTGAATTGTCTAAATAATTAGGTAATGCCAATATGAATGCATGAATGGGATAGCATTATTTTCATAATGGTTTTGACTAAATACCTTGAAGGTATTAAGTGGCTAGGTATTAAACATTCCTTTGCTTATAAAAAAAAGTGCAAAAATTTATTTTATCCACAAAACTTGGAGAATCAGCTCCTTTTACTATGCACAAGTTAACATTGCACATTGGAGCATTTGGCACATACAGTACTATGTCGAGGTCGGAGAGTTGCCTCCTGTGATAGGCATTTGTTTTTTCAACTAATGTACTCGCATGTGCGTGCCACGGAACCACCCACCTGGTGAGGTAGAGCCTTGGCTGCAGATGTGGGCGGCTAGGTTGTTACCAGATTAAGCCTGTTGTGCTGTTAGTTGGGGCAAGATCACATATCTGATTTCATTGAAACAAAGATAAGTATCTATTTTCAACAAATGATAAACAGGCTCTGGAACCCTTGCCGTTCACACCAGTTGGGCCCAGCATGAGTGCCTAAGGGCCTGCCCATTATGCAAATGTATTTTGAATTAAGCAAAGCAATATTATGTTTTGCCTATTGCTGTTATTGGAAAAAAAATGGTTATCTTGTGAATTTTGACAAAAATAGTAATCATTTTGTACATGGTAAGAGATAAAAACTAGATGCTGAAATTATTCACTAGAAAATTATGTGCTATTTTTAGAGAGTCTCTAGTTTGTGTACTTTGTTATATATCTGGATGATGTAGTCTTGTATGAGATATATGAAGTGGTAGGGAGTAACTTCAAAGTGTCGTGATTATATTTAGCGTAGGAGGAACAAGGTAGGGACTAGACAGTTTAGTCAGTGCTGAACTGATATATATGCAACATGTAGTTTGAAATACTCAAAAATAAAGATCAGATCAGACTAAGCCTTTTTGTTTTTAAGTGTCGCAGGTCTTTGACTCCATGTACAATCAAAACACTACAGAAGCCTTTCTCTGTTACCAAAGTTAGGCAAATCCAAAACATTTGTGGATTTATTATCTGTAATTCTACTTCCATTTACAAGAGTAGTTTCTGCAAACTCTCAGTAAAGATTTATATGCTGTTTTTCAGTACTGAGGTATATCTTAACTTTGGAGTCAGATGTATGGTGGGAAAGAGAGTGTCAGTTTCATACTGTAGTGAAATATAAAACATTTGGTTACAAAGGTATTTTGAGTGGTATATTACAACAAATGGTGGAAGTGGAGGAGGTGAAGTGAATTTACTTGGAATGTAGTAATATCAACCAGGTATGGTACTAAGTATGAGAAAGTACAGAAACATGTGCCACTGAACAGAGCACCACTGCAGATGTGAGATCCCAATCCAGTACTGTATTCAACTACAACAGGGTCTACTACTTCTAATTACTAGGATGCAGTATTTCAAGGAAAGGGTAATACAAGATGCAACTATTTTTATTGTAAATGTGAATTACTGAATTATTTAAAACACAGTCTTCTGAAATCTTGAACATTCTTTCTATTGTAAATGTGAATTTCTTTACCATATAATATTCAATTATTGCAGTATGAAGAATACAGCTCATTTGACATTAGTATAGAATGTTCAATATTTTTTTGTATCCTTTAAAACAGTTTACCACACATGAAGATAGACATTATGGTACTACAATTTTCATCATAATTAAATTATTGTATTGCAAGTCTTACCACTTTTCACCAAGCATGAAACAAGTTTCATTTTACTTTAACACTGGTCTTTTTTCCCCTCTTCACAAGTATAGGGTATACAGTAAGGCCAAAAGATTTAAAAGGATGTGTAATTTAGAAATTACATTATAGAATAAAGATGTAACAAATATTAGAAAGAATTACGGCAAATTAAAGCATTTTGATATACTATAGCCATACAGATGAATGGTTAATGAAGAGGATTTATGGCAGTGTGGATAAAGGCACAAAGACAAAGATACAGGACATGAGTGACATGTTTAGGGCCTATGTGTTCTGGAAGATGTCAGGATGGATTTTTTATTGTGCGGTGGAGACAAAAATTTTAAACAATGTCAGAGGCTGGATGCTGAATCAGCTAAAGTGTGCTAAGTGAAAAATTAAAAAGTTCCTCAAGCATATCAAGGCAGAAGCCTCTGTACAGTCAAGGAACAAAGTGATAGGATATATGCATTTAATCCTGCATGCATAAATACAAATGACAGACGGGGAGAATTCAAGTAATAATAATAATAGGGGAGAAAGAATACTTCCCACATATTCCCTGCATGTCATAAAAGGTGACTTAAAGGGGAGGGAGCAGGGAGGGGGGGATGAAAATCCTCCCATCCAGTTTCTGCTTTTCCAAAAAAGGAACAGAGAAGGAGCCAAGTGAGGATTTTCCCTCTAAGGCTCAGTCCTCTGT
>JAYMFT010000021.1:72780-88321 GCA_038088735.1 Panulirus argus | reverse complement strand
TATATATATATATATATATATATATATATATATATATATATATATATATATATATATATATATATATTGCTATAAAGGAGTCCATTGTTTCAATGTAACTTGTTGTCACACAGCCTTGAAGTTGCAGGACTGCCATAAAAGGGGTCTGAGAATTATATAACAAAAAAGAGCAGGACTGCCATAAAAGGGGTCTGAGAATTATATAACAAAAAAGATTATATACACACACACACACACACACATACACACATCAGCTGAGTGCCACAGGGCTTTATTTCAGGAACATTTTTTCTTGATTTATATAAAGGACTTACCCAAAGGTATGGATTCCTACCTGAATATGTTTGAAGTTGATGCAAAGGGCATGAGGGAAGTGAAGAGCAAGGAGGATTGCATCAGCTTACTAGGGATCCTAACCAGACTCCAGAGTTGGTTTGATATATGGTTCATGAAATTCAACTCAACCAAATGTAAAGTAATGAGGATGGAACAACGTGAGAGTAGGCCTTAATATGATTATTATCTAGCCGGAAATAAACTTTAGGATACTTTGTGTGAGAAGGACTTTGAGGTCGACTTTGTCCCTAATCTGTCAGCAGAATCCCACATTAGGAGAATTTTAATGCAGACAGACTGTCTGTGGGCAAATATTAGAATAGCTTTCAAGTATATGGATAAGAAAATATTTATCAAGCTCTTTATATCTTACATAAGGCCAAAACTGGAATATGCTTCTCAAGTTTGGTTACCAAACCTAAAAAAGTACAAAGAGCTAATAAAGGTCTTAAAGAGGGCAACAAAGATAGTACCTAAACTAAGAGGGAAAGGCTAGTCTTTAGATTTGCCCACCTTGGAAGATAGAAGAGTGAGAGGTGACCTGATCACAACTTTTAATTTTTTAAGATAGATTAGTGGTTGGTTGAAGCCATCAAGGATATATAATGTGAGGTCAGTGTATAGCATGGTGGTAGAGTGATTGGTTCTGAAGTCATGTTGCATTGGTGAGAATGGGATCTTTTATTTGATTCTTTTGAGGTTTGCATTTTCACAGAGTCTGGATACTGACGATAGAAGTGCAGTAAAGTGGTGGGAGGAGAGTTGGATGATTTTGAAGGTCTTATGATTGGTATTATACTGGCAAGATTCTAGATGTTAGGGATTTTGTTATACAGCCAGAAGTAGTTACAGATATCTGTTAGTACTTGGAATGTGTAAATGGCCCAAATTGTTTTACATGAAAGTTTGATATGTAGTTAAGGCCTGTAGCAGTAGAGTTCTTTAAGATTTTAATTGCACTGATTGTATCCCTTGGAGTGAAGGGTGGATGGACAGTTGTTTCTGGATGTGTATATATATATCTATTATTTTGTTTATTTATTTATTTATGATTACCTCAAAGACCCCTTTCTGAAAGGGTATTGATGTTACCCATGACCCTTTTTCCAGGGTCTCCTGCAGCTCCAAGGCTATGTTATACACAGTAGTAGGGATAGGTTGGACTCCTTTGAAGCAAGAAGTTCTTTGACAATGATACATCCTCAGCAAAGGTCACTTTCCACTTGTTTAATATCCTCAAGCAAGTGGAGTTACACATATGCTCTCTCCTTGTTAATTCATACTTCATAGATTTGTAAGCTGGCTTAATTCAAATAAGCCTGACGAATACGAATTAGTGGGGTGAAATTTTATATTATGAACCAATGAAACTTTTTCGGAATTCCAAGGAAAGCCAATATGACATAAATGATATTTGTAATATTTTGAAGTAATGAAGATTTTCGGAAGTCGTTTTACGAATTACTGAAGCACATCTTTCAGAATATTCCATGTTATTGAAAAATAAAGCACATTTTTGTAATTTGGTTTAATTCATAACTTTCAGTAGTTCGTAAGGGCCAGAGCCCCAGGCATTACAAATTATCGGGGTTTCCAATATATATATATATATATATATATATATATATATATATATATATATATATATATATATTTTTTGTAATAATTTTTTTCTTTTTTAAAGCAAGTACTCTTCCTAACACTTCAGATTTTTAATGGAATATCCTTTTTCAAGTGTAAGCCAAGTTTTTACTTTTGTTTCGTTGTGTTTTGTTTTTACGACCAAATATTGTTAGAATGGTCTGCTTTGTGATTTTTGTGTAGTGGGCCGTGCGTTGTGTTGGGTCACTGGTCTGGTTCATTGATCACCCGTTTCTCTCTCTCCTGCATGACAACCCTGCCTAGTGTCCAGTCTCCTTTAGGACCAATCAGTCTCCTCTCAGTTGGCCATCTAACTCACTCACCTTACTCACAGATTCATCTTTTCATCTGACCTGTGGTTGCTGCCCATGGTGCTGCTGTTGGTGAAGAAGACTGAAACAGTCCCATTCATCTCATTCCTTCTCAGTTCATTTCATTTCTATATCATCCTCATTGTAGTCTTTCTCCTCCATAATACTCAATTGTCTTTTGTTACAATCATTTCTTACTGCAGAGGGAACTTTGGAGATGGTCCTTGGTAATCATGGAGAACCCCCTTAGATGTAGAAGCTAAATCACTGTTAGTAGTTGCTAATGGCAGCTGTAGTTTCACAATAAAATTGCGCTGGCCCTTACTAGTAAATAGTATATAAACATTTAAATATATCATGATTATATTACCTTATATTAAGGAAAGTTTTACTCTTCTGGTGTGTCTCTGGACACTGCATATGCTCAAAGTTGTTTGTTTTTTATGGTGCCGTTTCTCACATTTTCTTTTGTTTTCCTTTTTTGTATCCCTGCTCGCCGTCTTCATCATAAAAGGATTTCGAGGTGAATATGGAAAGAGATACTGGACTCCAGTATAACTCGTGTAGTGCAGTACTTGGCTGTAGTTGTGACTAGTGGTTCTGTTTTGTTGACCTCTACCACGCGTGTCCTCAGTCCTATCCCCACCCTACACCTGGTCTTCCCCTAGACACTGTTATCCCCTTCTCTCAGTACCATTGGTGACTATCCAGTTTTATTTTGCTACCTTTCAGTTCCTTGTCATAATTTATGTTTTATATGGCAAACCCAACCACTATTTTGACCAGCTCTGCAGAATCATGTGTCTGGTCAGTTGCCAAACACCAGAAGCATGTCTTAGTCAATCAGCACAAGGAGTCTCTTGAGTTTTAGCCAGGCAGCACTAGGAATCCTGTAACATTAGAGCCAATCAGCACTGGAAGTCTGTAATTTCTTAGCCAATCAGCACTAGGATTATGATATTCCAACCAATCAGATCTTCCCAGTCCGCACACACACAGAGTCCCTATTTTTATTTGACCATCTCTGAAGTATTCCTTGTTTGATTTTGTTGGTTGATTTGAAGTATAGTTTATAGTTTGTAGTGGTGCGTGTATCTTAGATCTGTTTGCTTTGGTATGCTAACAATTACACCATTTGCCTTGATCTGACTGATTTAAAACCCATTCATTTTATAATCTCCTAAATTTTTCTTTCATTAAAGTTAATCCTACAATGTGATGTATCAAACTTTTATCAGTGAGGTCATGAGCATTGTGTTTTACTTGCTCTTTCTGAAGCTGTTTCTTGTTTCATCTTTTAAATTTATTTTTTGAAATATTTATTCTTATTTTGAGCTTTGAAAGACAGGAAGTTTAATGATAAACACATGGCTCATTCCATGTTATGGTCATTGCTTTTTTTTACAAGATGTAATAGATAAAAAAAATGCTAATATATACGTAAACTCCTACACAAGTTGTCATGAACATTCAGAAATACAGACAGCCAAAACTTGCATATGAAGAGAATACATGACATTAAATGATATGAAACCCTATATTTTTTCATAAAGTCACACCTGACCCAATGTGTCAGATATTCAAAATAATTAGCATTAGGAATACTACACATGGGATTCAGTTCCTTTACTCCTCTGCAAACCCTAAATCCCTTTTCTTTCTTCTTATTCTGCATTTGTTCTCATTTCTCTTGCATGCTCACTTCTGTCTGTGTTTTAACCAAGAACAGGCATTTGTACAGATGGATGATAAAAGGGATGGAGAGACAAAAGACACATAAGAAAGTACAAAACAGTGTGAGAAAAAGAATTTTTATCACCTCTATGCTACCATAGAAAAATGGAGGTCTATAGTGTGAATTTAAAGGAATGATGAGCTACATTGATATTCCTACAACATTGGTGCGGCTTGATGTGCAAAATATTATTTTACCTTGTGATGCTACATGATTAGTCTCCCTCTCCATGCCTTTGCATGTGTTAGGCTCAGCTGTTTATGTTTATGCTAAGGATTCAGTAAACATTGTTTCCCAGTAACTACTAGAAAAATACTTCTCACTGGATTTCAAGTTAACTGGTGCAAATGCTGATCCTGACACATATAATACACTTTCTGCTAGTAAATTTATTTTTATGTTTTCTGAAGAGATTGTCGATTAGTTGGATAACTTATCTCAATTGATGCTTCATAGATCTTTTGAAAAATGTTGGTTTCAGAGTCAGTAATTGTATTTGATTATTCTTTCCAAACTCATCGGCATTCTCTATATTGCCACTTAAGGTTTGTTCTTGAGCTGATTTTTTTTCTAAGCCAAAAAAAGGTGTTACCTTTAATGGAGCCTTAACTTACAACTGTCTTTTGTAATAATGATTAGAGCTTTTAAGTACGTTGATGATATAATACCATGAGTCTGTCAGAAATATCACTGGGTATAAGATAGAGTAAGTTCAGAGTAAGTTCCATAATAAGATAGAGTAAGTTCCATAATTGGAGATATATTGGAATGAAGTTGATGCCCTTATTTTCCATCTGGTGTTGGAATGAAATTACTGAAAATGCTAATCTTTTTCAAAGAAATACTCTCATCTTTACTCTTCTGTCTCTATGTGCTTTTTCTGCAGATTATTGGCTAAGCTTTTGTATAAAGTAACAATGATGTAGAGACTCATGAAAAAAATTATGAAGTTGGTTATGGTTAGCTAATAGCCTGTGTTTGTTACTAACATCCAGGTTATGGCTCATGGCCCAGAGATTTGGTAGAAATTTAAGAGTTTTCAATATCATTTTCTTTCAGTTCTTCGTTCGGTTGGACCACATCAGAAAGTGCTTCACTCAGAAAGGAGGAATATTTGTATTGGAGGAGTACAGTAAGTAACACTGTATCATTGACTTCCAAAGATGCATTTTCTTGTTTAGTTTTAGCATTATAGTCTCAATCAGTGAACATTTCCCTTACCATGTGAATTATCTGTGTGTCATTTTCAGTATTTGGTGCAAAAAAATTATTCTAGTAGTAAGGAATCTAAGAAGAGATCAAGGGAGTTTAAAACTCCACATAACTTTAGAAACAAAATGGGTTAAAAGTAAACATACAAAACCTTTGAAGTAAGTCTTTTCTTTCCCTTTACTGATGATGTAGAAGACTACGTGGAAGTAAACATTTCTGGGGACACCTACATGGATATTGAATTTCCAAAGGAAAATTCAGTTAAGAGTTTCTCTTCCATAATGAAAGTATAAACAGATGGATACCAAGCAATAGAAAGATATTTAACTAGAAAAAGAGAGGGGAAGATTAGCTCAGTTAAAGATAGTGAAGAGAAAATGACAAAAAATATTTACCTTGGGACTATTATGAAAAAAGTTAGCAATATCAGTAAAGGAGAAAGGAATTTAAACAAATGTTGTGGAAATATAGACAGGGAGAGTGATTAGATATATAAGGCTGAAAGTTCAGGAGAATCCAAAGTAGTTTTATAATACAAGGGCTCCTTGTTGTTTGCTGGGGTGCATTCCTGGAAACTGCTACCAGTAGCAAATAGATGAAAAATGAATGCAATATTACCATTAATGTTAAAAGTAGAGGTCATGTTCTGGCCGGTGGTGGTGGTGGTGTGTGTGTGTGTGTGTGTGTGTGTTGGGGGGGGGGTTGTCTTAGATATTGTACGTCTCTGAAATAACAGATCTATTTTTAGTGGATAAATGAAGTAGATGATTTACCTCTGCCTTCTCTTACATTTCTTTTTACAAGGTCTTCCATATACTCTTCCAGCTACATATGGGCAAGGCATAGGCACAACTTGGAGAAACCCATCCCTAAGAAGAGACCATTTTAACCCCTCCTCCCGATGCCATATCACTCTCACTTCTACTGTATCAAAAGTTTTTAAAATTACCCTTAACTCTCACTTTCTTTAACACTTAAAATCCACTTCACATCTTTTAGATCTCCAGTACAGCCTTTATGGTGCAAGGTATAATGTTGATCTGCCCTGTTTGACTTTTATGCTCCCTCTCTCTGAAAGATTTTGGTGAATCTTTTGTTGTGGCCACTTGACATCTCCAAAGAATCTGACACAATTTGGCATAAATCTTTGTTTTCTAAACTTCCTTCCTTTAGCTTTTCTTTGTAACTCGCTCTCTTGTCAAACCACTGTAGTAATCACTGGTGAAGTGACTCTCATTAACCTTCTCAACATTGGTGTCCCATAGTATTCTGGCCTTTTGTCTTCTCTTTTTTTTTTGCCAAGAACAGTCTTTGACCTTAAAGCATATTCACTCTTATGGAGATGAATCCATTTGAATACTTCAACATGCTTTCCCACCCTCCTTATTCAAATAATTGCTCATTCTTTTGTGCTAAACATATCTCCTCTTTTAAATCAGTATCATGGTTAAATTCATTACTGTAGAAACCCAAATTCTCCCAATAACTCTTTCTAAATCTCAATCATTATTGTACTCATGAATTTCAGAACACTTCCGTTCAACCTATTATAATATAAACATGTTGGGCATAATCAGATTTTCCTATTTATCTTAGAAAGCCCTTTTAAGGAACATTACAAAGTGTGCTTCATGAAAGCTGAGGGGCTGAATAGTTGCTGTAATTCTTTATCTTGTGTGTAGTTATTCAATATCTACCGGGATTATAATTATCCCAGTACGGAGTACTGCTTTCACATCTGAGGTAGTTCTTCCTCCACATTTTTCTTACCCAGAGTGAAATCAAAAGCCTTCCATCTTATTATCTCTCCAGGTAACATGTCCCTCCAGCCATCCCTTTTTGACCAAAGTGATTTTGCTGCCCTTTCCCTGCTATACAGCTATCATGTCAGCCACAGCTTTGCTAAGCTGTCATTATGTGTTGCTGCCACTAAGGCCTGGACACATGACATGTATTTGGCTGATGTTTCCCATACTTTCTACATGAAGGCCAGGCACAGATGGGTTGACCATTGTGATACCCACCTTTTTTCCTTGAACAGTAGAGTTTTTGAATAATCTTCCTTCTTTTGTTTTTCTCTCTTCCTACAACATTTCTGCTCTTAAGTATCAGATATTTAAACACATAAGAAGTTATGATTAACCTCTTTCTTATTCTTGTATTTTGTTTTCTTTCATGCAAGATGGCCATGATTAGGGCATGTATCTGCTTGTGCTGACTTGGTTATTGTAAAGCACTGATGATGAAATTTGGAAAATTGTAGGGAGATTGTGATAAGACATGCAGAGAGTAACAGAAAAGATTGTTACCCTAAAGATGAACTAAAGGGAAGGCAACAAGGATTTAGAGTGCATGAAATAAG
Source organism: Panulirus argus (assembly GCA_038088735.1). Taxonomy (NCBI): domain Eukaryota; kingdom Metazoa; phylum Arthropoda; class Malacostraca; order Decapoda; family Palinuridae; genus Panulirus; species Panulirus argus. The sequence continues at coordinate 80,724 of JAYMFT010000021.1, read as the reverse complement.
GAAGAACAGCTTAAAGTGCTTCACTAAATGGAATATATCAATAAAGCGCTAGAAGCATATTAAACCTCATGCTGTGTATTCCAGCAGAGTGTGGACTTATTAGCTAAGTCATTATATAAAGATCATTGTTGACCAGAAAATGTAAAATATCACAAAATTTCCATCCAGTCTCACCTACTAAGTGACACTGTTGATTTCTGTCTTCTTTTATATAGTTTTTTGAACTTTTTAATTCTCTGCATTCACTGGTTCTTTACTTTGTTTCACTGATCCACCACACTGTAAGTATAAAGGTATTTCTTCATTTTTCCAGCTCTTTTCCTACTTAGTTTCTTGTGCCCTCAATACTTAACTGACTCCTCCTTAATTCACAAAACTGCATTGTATCAGTGTTTTCAATTTGATTTTGAAACTTTAAAGTTGTACCCTTGTGTTTCCTTGCCCTTTTCCCTTCCTGTGTGCTGTGGCTGCTGTCTTCTTCATGTAGCTCAGATCTCCTTTGTCACTTTGTGTACACAACCTTCAGTTGGATCCATGCACTTATAGCGGTGGTCATAGGGGTACTAAGGTACAAAGGAAAACAGAATGTTTTCACATGCCTACCTAATGATGGAAGACACTTCTGTTGGCTGTGAATATGATGTCAAGTGGATACTTAAATAGTGACAGGAAATTGTAGCACATCAGTTGCTATTGGAACCTGTTCTGTAAAAGCACATGAATTGATATCAGCCACTGTTTAAGGGTTAAATCTTTGCACACTGCCTATATTTAAATCCAGGGCATACCCAGTGATCTAAGTAAATGATCCCTTCTATCACTTAACAACACTGTGCTTGGAGATTGATTCTTCCTCAAATGTTCCATTCAGAATTACCCTTCATGATTTCCTGATGTCTAAATATAACTTTGCTGTTATCTGAACCCCACAAAATTTTGTTATTTTACTCTATGAAGCAAGGCAGGATTATGCGTGGGAGCACGTACTATGTCCTTCTGCCATAGTGAACTCTGGATAACTGAGTTTTCAGGATTTTTCTGTAGGCTTATTAGAACTGTGAGCAACATGTAGCAACTATGCAAGAACCTAGAGTGAATCTGCATTTATACCTTATATGGACTCCATCTTCTCTGATTAAAGCACTGTTTATATGTAGACAGCAAGCAGAGACTTAAAATGGTGAACACCATTCTGGAAGTGCTGATCACTGCCAGAACACTGAAATCTCACAAAGAAAAGATGAGCGAAATGCTAAGTAGGAACTACACAAGTAGAACAATAAAATCTCATATAAAAAACTCAAGTTAACTAGGAAGTGCAATTATGTAATTGATACTATTACAGCTACAAGATACATTTCAAAGATAATGTTACATTTAAAACTACATTGGGAATAAAAAATATTTTGGACTTTGATCTGGGCCCACCAGAAAGTTGACTATCTATATTTCCGAACAGTTCCTAATTTGAACACTACTTGGTCCCAAGGAATTCATATTAAAGATAATGGTGAGAATGGAAGAAAATATCCAAAAATACCATGGTAAATGAGTTAAAGATCAGTGTCTTAGATGAAAATACTTTGAACTTATTATACTTATCTCAGGATTTTAAAAATTCTTTTGCTTTCAGATCCTAAAACTCGCTATGTGATACAACGGAAATACAAATCTGCAATGGTAAGTTGAATCAGCTTTTCCAAGTTATTTGTGTTGTAGATGTATTTTGTACTCAATAGAGTGTAATTTATATTGATTACAGTTTTGTTTGCCTCACCAATTTTGACTACACATTTAAGCCTTAGATAGCAGTTGACCTCATATGAAATCTACAGAATAGAAGCAGTCACCCTTACATGAGAACTAATTCTTGACTTGGCGGCTTTGCCTCACGGTGAAATATACGTCCATTGATACTTGTGGTGTAATCCCACATGTAGTGTTTTCTGAAACTACAAACCTAAAGTTTTTCCACGTACTGGTCTATATATGTTAAGATGTTAAGGATGCGTGTGTAAAATCCACACCTTCATGTTATGTGATGATTTTTGAAGATGTGTCCCTCCTACAAGATGCTAGATATTTGCAATGAAAACCATGGGAAATCATATTTGTTTATGACAAAATCACTTACAAAAATACCACACAACTCACTTTGTATGCTTGATAACACTCCTGGAATATTCATACATCTGGCAGCATTTCAGCATAAGTTAAAGGGTGCCTTTACTGTGTACAGAAAGTTATTGTAATTGCTTCACTGAAGGCTTAAGGCAGGGGTCAGCAACCTTTGGCATGCATGCCAGACTTGGCACACAGAGTGCTTGCCTATGGCATGCCACGTGATTCGAAAGAGCAAAGAAAGAAATATAAACAACAAAATAATGAGAGAGAGAGAAAAAGAGAGAGAGAAAAAAATGTGTATTGTACATCCTTTTCATGGGCTATATAGTGCTGAAAAAAATAACACCTGGCATGCAAGGTAGTAAAAATAAATGGCATTAATTATAAACTGGCACACTATGTTCAAATTGTTGCTGACCCCTGGCTTAAGGTAATAAACTAAGCACTGAGACAGTGAATGTTGGCGCATTGCAGACTTTTAAAGGTCTACTTTATGGCCTTGTAAGTTCAGGAGATAGGGCTTCATGAGTGTAGAATTTTCTCCCTGTACTGTATAAATAGGTAATTACAGTTGTGTACCAGCAGTACCTATATATCTATTTATTTATAATTACCCCAGGACCAGTATCTAAGAAAAAGTCATGATGTTACCAAGAACCTTTCTAAAGGGTCCTAGAAAAAAAAGTGAGTGGTAATGATGGGAGAACAGCGAGTGGGGCTGGTTGTTGGAAGCAGAGAGTAAGAAGGGAGTATTGTGTTCTATATATTGTAGCATTCCTGGGAAAAGTTGCATAGTTAAACAGAAAAGAGTCAGATGATAATGTTCCATTGATACAGAGTCATTATGATGGGTGGTGATTATAGTTACCACCCATCAACAACTGAGCCTTAGAGGAAGACCCCACACTGGATGAAAACATGGACAAAGGTAAGAGCTCTCCTCAGATGATACTCATAGAACTTTTCCTTATTTCTGCAAAAAATGAAAATACTTTTCAGAATTTCAACATGATAGGCCTGAATCTTAATGACTGCAGTAACTTTTTATTCTGTGGATTAAAGTGATTAATCCAAAAATGAAATGGTCAAGAAAACAAGTATGTAGTTACTGAAGCTAATCTTTATAAATTTTTCAGACACCTTTCTTAAACTGCTATCTTCCCCCAAATGCCTTAATGTAGTCTCTTTATTGTTACTGTAGTTTGATTATTTCTTGCCTCAACTCCTGTATAATTTTCTTCAGATTATGAATTCCCTTGAGCAGGTTTTCTGACCAGAATTTCCTTGCCATTGTGGTGGGATTTGTTCATCTCCTGGAAACCATCAGATGTTTACAGTGAGCTTCCTTCTTTAACCAAGTTGAACTCAGAACTGCTCCTATTTTGATATTTGACATGATTGGAGTGTTTTAATTCATTTGCTATGAAACTTATCACATGAATACTACATCTAGTAATTAGTCACACTAATGAGTATTACCTGTGTGATTTAGTTGTATTATATTTGCCCTTTATCTTCAGACTTTATTCACATGTATTTCATATTCTTCATCAGCTTTGGTGATTCCTTGTTGCAGTGAATTACCAAACACAAAATTAAAATACACCACATTACTGAAGCCTAATATTTTCTGAGCATCTGACTGAATTACTGATTGCATGTGATTTAATTATAGCGTCACAAATTGATTGGCAGCTCTAGAAAGCAAATAGGTCTTTCAGAAAGCAAACAATCTTTCTGGCTTCTTTTGCTGAAAAGTTTTGATTTGCCTGATCAGCAGCTGCATGACAAGTTTCCTCCTTTTTATAATGCAATTCATTATTTTTTCCAGCTATTTGTTGAATAATTTATTTTTACTGATACATATCTAATTTACTTTAAGAAGGCCTATTTGCTGTTACATACAACAAAAACAAACCACTTCTAGGTATCACTCTATGGTTCTGCAATCAAGCTGGCTTTCCATGTGGCCCTACCCTTATTTCTCCCTCCTTATATTCACTCTATCATATTTCACCCAGTTTCTTTCTTCCCTGACCCCTACAAGTGTTTCTCTCTTTATTTGCTTCTGGTAGAGCTTTGTGCAAGAAAACTACACTGCCCTCTCATGATAAATAAAACAAAGTTATTATTCCCTCCTTGCACTGAATAAAATTATCTGCATGAAAAGTTTCAAACTATGGAGTTAGTTCCTTACATACTTCCTCTATCATTGTTAGTGACATCATTTCTGTATTCTTAAAGTTTGTACTCTTTAACTGATAGTTAATCCTCAATGAATTTATCAGACAGTTGTGGTTATTTTCAGTTTTGTGCACATTGATTTCATCTCAGTGTTTCTGGTCCTTTTGTTATAGATGTGCTACATCATATCTCACCCTCCTATATTTTTGGAAAGCTGCATAGCTATATTTATTAAGGGTTACAGAAGAATAAGAAGTTAGTAGAGTAAAGCTAGGACAGGTGACCTTGGAAACAGTGTGAAAAGTATTGCAAAAAAGCAAAGAAGCAATAGATGTTCCTTAAATATATATGGAGAAATTTTCATTTGAGGAGCAGATTAGATTGGAAGACTTTTTTGTTGATATCAGTGGGGAAATATGTAAAGTTGATGTAAATTTCGAAAGATCTTCATAAAAGGTTTTTATGCCTACATTGCCTGAACATGCAGGAGGATGAAAGGCATGCACGGGAGAGTGAATTGGTATGATGTGGTATGCTGGGGCTGACTTGCTGTCAGTGGACTGAACCAGGGCATGTGAAGCATCAGGGGTAAACCATGTAAAGGTCTGTGGCCTGGATGCAGATAGGGAGCTGCCATTTTGATGTATATCACAACATGACAGCTAGAGAATGGATGTGAGCAGATGTGCCCTTACCTCATTTGTTCCTGGCACTTTCTTGCAAATGCAGAAAATGGTGATCAAGTATGAAAAAAAGAAAAGATTTTATTATTATTATTATTATTGTTATTATTATTATTATTATTTTTTTTTTATTATTATTACTACTACTACTACTACTGCATTCAGTTTATATTTACTGGACCTCCTGGATCCTTCCCATTCCTGCCCTAAGACCTTGCTGTGTACCCTGTAAGACACAAGTTCCAGTATTAGATTTAACCACCTGGGTTAGTTGACATATATACTGGAAAGTAGCCCCTCCTTTAACAGGGGATTAATAGGTACAAACTAACTGTTATTATTATTATTTTTTTTTTTGCCTTTTCCTGCATTAGCAAGGTAGCATTAAGAACAGACGACTGAGCCTTAGAGGGAAAATCCTCACTTGGCCCCTTCTCTGTTCTTTTTTTGGAAAAGCAGAAACTGGAGGGGAGGATTTCCAGCCCCCCCTGCTCCCTTTAGTTGCCTTTTACGACACGCAGGGAATACGTGGGAAGTATTCTTTCTCCTCTATCCCTATTATTATTATTATTATTATTATTATTATTATTATTATTATTATTATTATTACTACTACTATTATTGTTATTATTATTATTATTATTATTATTATTATTATTATTATTATTATTGTCAAAGGGATTTTGGGACCGAGTAAAGAATACTACCCATGTATTACCTATGTCTTGTAGAAGCTGCCGAAGAGAGGAGGGATTTAAAGGTTGGAAATCTTCCCCTCTTCTATTATTACTTATTATTACCTCATTAAGGTGGGAAACATTGAAGAAGTCAGAAAATGTGACTTTTCCTCAGGTGGTGTTACCTCTTACAGGCAGAGTCTAGGAACACTTGTGTATATATTTTTGTCTAAATGATTATTTTACATGTTAGTGTAATGATGTATGATGCATGATGTAACAGGTTTTTAAATGAACTACTAATGAAACTGTGTGACTTTCTTTTGATGTGAAATGTTTTCCACAGGCAGACCAGATTTGCTATGCAGTGCTCTGTGTGTTCTCATATGTAGCTGCAGGCAGTGAGCAGAAGAAAATGGAAGTAGCCCAAGAGCATGCCAGATTAACTGCTGCTGCTGCTGCTGCTGCAGCTGCTCACAGAAGGCACTAAACTAGAAAACCTTCTTTGTTGATAACATTTCATATGTTTAGGAACAGACCTTGTTATTGAGCCTATACAGCAAGTGAAATTGATTGTAATCAAATAAAGTTATTTCTGTAGAAATATTTTTCTTTGGAATTTTATTTATTAGGTATACTCATATTTTGATCTATTACTGAAAAACTAGATAGCGGGATTTTAATCTAACATAATTTGTGAATTATCATTATGTTCACAATGCAGTAAATTCATTGATGGCATAAAAGTCTTTTTTAATTCAATATTAATGGAATAGATTGAAAATATATTTGAAAATAATATCGTGTAATGTTTTCAGAAGTTTTTAGATGATTCTTTTTCTAGTAGTGCCTGTCTTGCAAGATCTGTGGAATGAAATAGTCTCTTGTTAATCCATTTTATCGGTAGCATTTTCCTAAAACTGAAGAAAAATTATAATTGATTATAAATTATATATTTTTTCCATCATAAATGCTTTACTATGAAGAGGAATAAATTGCCTGACTATATGCTGCTTTTTTTAGAAAAATTGTGTCAAAACAAGGTAGGCCATTTTCTTCACGTGCATGAGTAACACTTCTTTGACATATGTCAGCATGATTTGAATGTGGGGCTGACTTGAATGTTACAAATAGTCAGGCATAAAAGGAAATAGTTTCAGGCTAGCCAGAACATACTTAGGGTTTAGGAATATCTGTTATCTCCTTTAAACATGTATAGACATTCCCATTATCAAGACTGGAATCAATGGGGTCATAAATCCCTCCTTGGCATAGATATAGCTAGGTGTCCAGGACCAAAGAAGCTATGACAGGAATATAAATGACCATTTGTATATGAAACTCTTCATCAGTAATTTACTTTAATGATGATATACATATTTTTGTACATACCTTTGTTGTATACCTTGATCGAATGGCCCTTCCTTGATTGTGTGTTGGGTTGCTTCTAACCCTTCATGATCGATACATGGCTCACAGCTTACTTTCAAAACATTAGAATTGGTGAATAGGGAGGTTCAAGCAAAATATAAAGTAAACATCTTTCTTGTAAAGGCAAGTTTTCAGACCAGTAACTCAATACCGACATGCCTTATTGAGATCACAAGGTAATAAAGTGGCATTGGATGAGAAAAATGATTGCTGATTATTCTCATGACAAAACCAGTGCGATACATAACAGTGGTCTATGAATATCTTGAAAAAGACAGTTCCTTATACAGGAATGTACATATAGTTCTCTATTAATTCTGATAATTTTCCTTTGAAAGATTATATGAACTAATAGAAATGTGTTTGATACGAATGGATGATTTTACATCTACTGGGTATATCATGCACAAGTTCTAAAGGGGAGACTGAAAATTAAAATGAATGTTTAACTTCCCTTGCTCATTTGGCTCAAAAACTAAAAATTGAATAGCTTATGATTGGTATAACTGAGACTGACTCAATTGCTTGTCACCTTTAATTAAGTTTTGAGTGACTAGGATGGATTTAACTACATTCAAAAGATAGTAATATGAATCTTGGATTTTGAAAGTATAAGAGAAAAGATTAAAGTATTTAGATAGTTTGCTATTTTGTATTGGGAAAATCAGCTAGAGCATAAGGAATCTCTTTCATAGGCTAGTGGTCCAGTGATGCCTGGTTTTTATGTACCATGGAACAGGCTTAAGCCTTGCCGTGAGCAGTAGTTTTATCCACAAACACTTCGGGTTTATTAAAAGTTTTTGTATGATTGAGCTTTGATTGATGTGGAGAGTGTCTAGAAGAGA
>JAYMFT010000021.1:60246-72680 GCA_038088735.1 Panulirus argus | reverse complement strand
TGTTTGAGGGCAATATGTGATATATATATATATATATATATATATATATATATATATATATATAAAGAACATGAGAAAGAAAATTTGCGAGAGCTTTCGTGTATTACGTCTACAGAACAACTGACCAGTGTTTACATCAGAAATATACACGGGGGGGTCACATTGAGGTGATCCCAGGTCACCCAGAGAGTTGGAGAGTCTCATCTGACCTGACCAAACAACCTGAGGTCACCTCGGCAGACTTCTTCACACAAATCAGGTCATCGACGTATAACATTTGAAGTGACCATCGCTTAAATTAACGCTTTTACTGAAGGAACCTGCGATTAGAGAGGATTCCAGACCGTTACGTTCCAGAACACTGGATGAAGTTTGTCAGTGATTCTGGTGGAATGCTTTTCCAGGTCTGTGTGGTAGTCAAATGAGATTTATGTTGGGAAAAGGCCCCATTATGCTGGCAGCTCCTAACAATTAATCTGTGTTGGTTTATAGCGTGTTGGTAACTGTCTGTTTAGCCCGATGAAACCTACCACAACCATCACAACGTCTTGTATACACGTTGCCAGTCACAACCACAGGCCCTAAGTTTGAAAAAAAAAAGATTGTACTTTCTTCATATATAATTATCACAGTCTCACGTATCTATTATCACACACTGATGCATCATTACCGTACCTCCGCCACTTACAAGTAATTCGGAGGGTTAGAGAATCATCGTACCTCCGGCAGGAACCCTAATCACTATAATCTCGGGTTATAAATACAGGCCCAAATAGACGTAGATAATGAGGCCGAGGACACATTTGGCATTATAATTGAGAAACTGTCGCTCGAGCCATTCTAAGTTTGATTCTGAAGCCATCTTGGTGCCACGTGGCCTTCTCTTGTCAATGATTAGAAATTAATTAACTTATCCTTGATGTTGTTGCTGACTCGTAGGGGAAGTTCCTTCTATAACCCGGATACAACATCTAACCAAATGATGAATCGCTGAGTGACATTACATCGCCCCACATATTCTTATGCATAAGGAATACTATATATATATATATATGTATATAGCTGTTCATCCCTCCCTATGGGGTTGGTCAATAAAGTGTGTAACTGGCTCTATACATACATATACATGAGAGAGAGAGAAAAAGAGAAAGAGAGAGGGAGAAAGAGAGAGAGAGAGATTTCCATGCCCTGAGGAGCTGTCAGTAAACACGTCCTTGTGTTTCAGCATGCAACGTGACGTACTACGGGGAGGTTGGCCGCAGCTACGAGATCGACGTCCAGGAGTCGGACGCCCTGAGACCTCCCTTCACCTGCCACATGACCTTCGTGGCCGCGGGCGACATCTACGGCGACCTGGTGCAGATCGTCTTCCGCGACCTGGTCCTGGGCTCCTTCCGCTCCCACCACGTGTGCGGGTGCCCCAAGGGCCAGCTCTCCGTGAATGAGGCCCACCGTCCCCACATAGGAGGGTTCTGGTGCGGGGGAAGCAGTGACCATAATGTCTACTACAGCGAGACCAGCACCGTCACCGTCACCCTTAAGGTCCCCGCGCCGGAGGAGGACTCCGTCGGGGAGAAGAAAGTGCGACTCCGCCTGCTGTACAAGTTCCTGCTGGAGGCGGAGTCCATCGTCCGTTACGGTCCGTGGAACAGCGCCAAGTACCTGGGCGTGCCGCGACCCAAGACGGTCTGTGATCGGATATTCGACTCTTGCGATCGGCGGAAGTGCCGTGTCCAGTCGCCCAACTACCCCGGCTTCTACCCCCGTAATGTGACGTGCCAGTACGTGATCAGGCAGGCTACGGTGCCCCACGGTCGCCACGCCCTCGTCAGCGTTGCCCAGCCGCAGAGAGGCCGCGTTCACATCAAGCACACCGACGCCGCTTGCGACGGGAACCTTCACCTGTGGCTGAACGGGGACTGCGACGTCGTGGGAGACACGCTCAGCGTCTACGAAATCCAAGGGGAGAGTCGGCGACTGTTGCTGCGCTTTTGCGGTGGCGGGAAGGTGCCTCGCATCACAGCCAGCGGGGCGGAGCTCTTACTCGTCTTCCAGACTTCGCCTTTCGACAATTTGTACTTCGATTCCTCAGAGGGCACTCACCCCGGCTTCGAGCTCGACGTTGGCGTGGCTTTTGTACCGAAAAACTCCTTTTTGTACGCCGACCAGCAGTGCGAGTTCTTAATCTCCAGCTTCGAAGCTGCGCGAGGCCATTTTGAGAACGTGGCTCACTCGCTGCCGAGAGACACCAAGTGTGCGTACAAGTTCCGGGGCAGACCGGACGAGGTGATCTGGCTGTACTTCACCCGCCTCAAGGCCACGTACACTCAGCCCCCGTCGCGTGACAGCCCTCACTGCCGGACACGCGTGATGCTCGTGGAAGGCGCAGACGGCGAGGGAGAAGTTCTGGAGAACACCTGTGGGCCCCTGGGTGTCAGAGTGTGCCACCGGGAACAGCTCGGCCCCGGCCGCAACAGGACCAGGCCTTGTGGAACCCAGGAGAGCTACCTGACGCAAGATTCCCATGCAACGCTCACGATACACTACCTGCTGCCCTCAACGGTGGCAGACCTACAGTTTCGGCTCCACTACGAGTTTGTTTATGCGGGTCCCCGGGCTGCAGCCCTCAACCGTCCTGAGCCGTGCGACAGACGCATCAACAGCGAGCGAAGCAAGAAGGGACTCCTCGCCTCGCCCGCCAACAACTTGCTGTACGGTAAGTTTGGAGCAACGAGGCTTAAATGTAAATATACCTTGCAAGGTAAAGCCAACGAAGCGGTGAGGATCACATTCATATATTTTTATGCCCACAACTCGTCCTGTCCAGGACGCGAGTCACCACTCCAGGCGTGTGGGCGACCCAATGCTCTGGAGGGCCGCGGGGCGCGCCTGGAGGTGTCGGAATGGCCCTGGCCAGGGGTGGAGCTACCGCAGGCCTGCATCTGCCACGGACTCTACCTCCCAGCAACCTTACTCTCTTATTCGGCCTCTCTCACCATCACATTCACTGTTGTAGGTATGGATGTCTTCGACGACTTCTCGCACTTCAGTTTCGAACTGGAATATGAGTTCGTCGAGATAGAGGAATGTGAGGAGGAGAGGGTGGTGGCAGGAGAGGCAGGGACGTTAAGCCTGGCCCTTCGTCCCCCTCCTGGACCTTGCCGAGGTCACCCGTGGCTCCTGCAGCCCAAAGCCGACCGATTTCTGCTCGTTTCCGTACCCGGGAAAGCAATCAGGGGAGGCCTGCAAGTGGCGGCTCACGGCCACCTAGTAGCGGCCGAGGACTCGGTGGCACCCACGGAGTGCCAGAGCTCTGAGCTCCACGTTTACCAGCCGGGTAACCCAAGACCGCTCAGTGCGGTGTGCGTGTCTCCCGGGGCAGCTGAAACGGTCCACGTCTTCTCTGAGGGCTTCAACGAACCGCTGTCGCTGGACTATCTCGGTGAGGCAGCAAGATCTCTCGTGGTCGTCCTCCTGAGTCGTCCAGCGTATCTCTCTGGCCAGTCCTCACAGCAGCAGTACACAACGGTAGATGTTCGCTGGGTGGAGGCGGCACCTCGCTGGCTTGCCACCCGGTGCGCCACAGAGTGCCCGGCTGTCCACGCTTGCATTAGCGCTTCTCTCTTCTGCGATGGGACGTGGCACTGCCCGTCAGGCGCTGATGAGGCCGTTGTGACCTGCCTGATGGCGTTGTCCCCGTGGCTCTGGCTCACATTTGGTCTAGCCGTCGGATGCATATCCGTTCTCTCGGGCTGGTGGGGCTGGACGCTGTGGAAGACGCGACACACGCGGAACTCGGCCAGTGGCTGTAGCGAGGAGGTCTTAACCCCCGGACACCACGAGTCTCCCCCAGAGCCACCCGAGTACCCCGACTGCATCGACGTAGACTTCGAGACAACGGTCTGACAATACGCCCCCCGGGGGGACGACCATCCCCCGGGGCTGGCTGCGTTATTAGGTAGACTCGCCGCTCTCATCAATGGCTGGAACAATCCTCACCCTCCCGCAGGCGGCGGCCGGCTGCGTCTTGCTCACAATGGCACCAGAAATACTCCCACCTGCCAACATAACGGGGTCCGGCGTCTACCTGTTCTCCGCCTCCCTAACGGGGCCCATAACCCTGGGGTTCGATTATCCAACGGGACCCACAGTCCTCCGCCGCTCCTCAGCCCACGGAAGGCGAAGGAAGAACTGAAGGCGAAGGACGAGGACAGGAAGCCGTCCCTGAGTCTCGCTTCAGACAAAGCCAACAGCCCGACGTGGAGCATCACGAAGGTGAGCCACTTGGATGAGGAGGAGGCGGAGGAGACGAGAAGTTCCATCAGTGAGAAGGTGTTGGGTGAGACATACAAACCACTCGAGGAGATGGAGTGGCCGAGCTGTTTCCCGGCTCCCCCAAGCAGCCCCAGCAACAGCACCTCTTCACCCTCACGCGATTTCCTCCACGAAATCTCACCCTCTCCTCCGCCGGACTTTAAACACGAGACCTCACCATCTCCACCGCCTGACTTCCGACACGATGCCTCAACTCTTCCCCTGTCTGACTACCGTTACAAGGACTCGTTACTTCCGCTGCCACAGACCGACTTGCACCAGGGATCTTCATCACCCATCTCTCCACTGAGTATACACCATCACACATCACCCTCGCCTCCCCCTGATTTCCGATGTGATGTCTCACCCACCTTGCACCCAAATACACCCGTGCCGTCGCCGGAATGTCGGAAGTCCCCGTCATCTCCACCTCCGCATCTCATAAATACGATTCCCCCGGTGTGTTCGCAGGATAAGACCTCTCCCTCACCTCCGCCAGAGTGCAGGTGGGTGTGCATCAACGATCTGCAACAGCACTCCTCGGCGTCGTCACCAGCGGGCTCCGCCGTCTCCCCTTTGCAAGGGAGCCGACGTCAATCTTCCTCGTCTGTGAGTCAACAGAGCGCCATCGCCCTCTCCCCTGCCAAGCTACAGTACGACAGCCGCTACTCGCCGCCTGGAGTTCTTCATTCCGCTCCTTCATCATCACCGAACTTGGAGCTGACTCCCTCGCCCCCACATGATCAGCACACCTCCTCATCCACCAGCACCTCCCAGCACGACATCTCATTATCTTTCCTGTGCAACACATCGCCGTCACCTCCCCTGCCGAACTTCCCCGACGTCGATTCTCCCGAATCGCCGACGCAGTACGACCTTCAGGATTCCGACCTCTCAGACCAATCCCAGAAGTCGTTAACGCCTCCGACCAAGATCAGCGAAATCGAAGAGCTCCCGCGCCGAGGTTCCCCATGCTCCACCTCCTCGCCGCTGACCCAGCAGGAGATCCGTCAACCAGCGGCAGTGGACGCCGACCCCGAAAGCTCTCTAGAGGCTCCTGAGCGACCCCCAACACCGCCGCCGGTACCTTCCTTCTTCGATGACGACGACAGGCCGCCCACGCCCCCGCCAATACCTCAGTTCTTCGACACGGAGAGTCCTCCGCTCACACCGCCGACGCCAATCAAACACATGAGCATGCCGATGGCGCCCGTCGACGTGAAGCCAGAGATCATATACCCGCCAATAATCCCAAGGAGTGAGATCTACAGCTTGCACAGTATCAAGCCGGCGCTCGACGTCATACAGGAGAGTCCGCCCCCAGATTCCCTCGCTGAGAGTCAGCATGACAGTCCTCCGCCTGAATCACCATTCGACATGAGACACGAGAGTCCCCCTCCAGATCCACCCTTTGACATAATACACCCAGCTCCTCCTGAGCCGCCGAGGGACGTTTCACCCGAAGCGTCGACAACACAGCTCCCCTGCAGTGAGGAGGAGGAGGAGGAGGAGGAGACAGCCGCGACGCCTCCTATCGACGTCGAACACAAGGACCCGTCTCCAGCAGCGTCACCTGCCCCACCCGCAGCGAGACGGGAGAGCCCGCCCTCCCTCGAGTACTTCTCGCTCCCAGACAACTGGCCCTCCTACCCACCGTTTCTCTTCGGCGACTCCGATTTCCCGCCTCCGTAAAGACTCTCTGTACCATTCTTGGACATGGGTGCTACAGGTCTGCCAAAAAATGAGAAAAAGGATGGAGGAGCAATGGACGCTGAGATACCATTTAGTGTTCAGGGCCGCGAAGTTAGCGAGAAGCTTCTGCACTACACGGCCGCCGCGTGAACGAAGAGTGTAGTGAGAACGGAGCAGTGAATGAAGCATGGCTGACCCCCTACTGTCTTGAGAAGATGTGTTCCCTTAGGGATGTGATATTAATGCTAATAGAAGTCAGGGCATTGAATGGACCTCAAAGACGTTCAATGTTATGTGCGAAAACTGATATTTTAGACAAATGTTTGTATATTAGGGAGGACTTGTGTTACTTGAGAAATGTATATATGAATATATATATATATATTTATCTTTTTTATCCAGTTGGACTTCGCAGAGCACACAGCAGTGGTAGGGCGCTGGTCGAGAGAGAGAGACAGAGAGAGAGAGAGAGAGAGGGCCAGGCAGCAGGACTTGACACACAGCTTTACCGCTGAAGGAAGAGGTGGTCCGGGGGATTATAAACCAGGCGGACCACAGAGGGGAGCCTGAAGGTCCGAGAATGTGGACCAGGTTGAAACACTAGGGGGCAATGTGATGGCCCGGAGACCGAACCAGGTGGAGACCACTGAGAGGGTACGATGACCAGAGAGACTGGTCCGGGTCGTGAGTGAGGCCAGGTACTCTAGAGGGCGCCTCTGCTTTGCGCTCTGCTGTAGTGCGCAATGATTAATTCTTCTGTTTCCATCGCCTGAGACTCGTATGCCCGTTATCATATGTTTGACTCTCACGTATTTTAGCATGTTTTTGTCCACAGATAGAAGGGGGAAAAAAAAAGTATTTGAAATCCAGACCTTTGTAATGATCTTGTGTATTATTTCATATTTTTTTCAGTGATAGGAGTGGGTGATAGGTTCTCTCATGTCAGTCAGTACCAGCATTATTTATCACAGCTCATCCCAACCTAGGAAAGGATTCCCCACAGCAAGCCCGGTACACTCCCAACTCCCCCCACAGTTGAGCTTGTACACCCACACACACACACACACACCTCTCTCAGCTCTCACGACCTACACCATACCATTACCTCCCACCGGACTCCCAGAGCCATTCCTGTGCACTCTCTGCTGTCAAGACCATCCCAGTCCATCCCCGCACATTCAAGCAGTCAAGCAGTCAAGCAACCACGGTCAACTTTGTACTCCCTTGTTCATTCCTATACTCCAGCTCCTGCAGTTATCCCATTCCCGTCACCAGCTAACGTAGTAAAGCTGTCCCTCATATACAGCCCTGTACACCCAAGATCCTTTGCTCACCTGTACACTCAACTCGACCTATTATTTCTGTAAACCCCAGCACGTACAACCAACTCACAGACGGCAGCTCCAATAATAAACCTGTTTAAACCCAACAATCTACATCGAATCTGTACAGCCCACTGCCTACAACTACCCTCGTGCACTCCAGCTACCTTAACTTCCATGACCATAACCAGTTTCTACGACCTACAACACTTTCCATAAGCCACCCGTTAGTAACCAAAGCGTACATTACGAATCCCACAACCAACCGCGGACCAGGAGCTGTTACTGTCAGTCTGCTCCCCTCGTCTCGACAAACGCGCCCGTGCACCTCAGCTTCTACAGCTATAGGTTGTGCAGTCCTAACTCCCCACACAACACAGGTGCTACAAACCCGACTCGTACGTCTAAAAGTACGCATCTCAGACTCAACCACGTGTGCGCCAGTCCCTGTACATCCCAGATAGCGACCTACTTCGCTCATTCCAGGTCTCACAGCCTATATGTACGTCCTAGGCCTCAAAACATACCTGTATGCCCCATATCTCCCGACCTACCTGTACGACCCCAGGTCTCACAACCTGCCTGTATCTTTCAGGTCTCACAACCAACCCGTACACCCAGGTCTCATAACCCACCTGTACACACCAGGTCTCGCGGACTACCTGTCCATCGTAGGTTTCACGAATAAAGATCTATAACCAAGCTTAACAGGCAACAACACCTCAACTCCCATGGCCTGCCAGACCAACCAGAGTCGAACGACAGCACCACATCCCTCGTAGTTAAGCCTGGGAATGTGAGTGTACGCAGCCACCAACCCTTCACTCCAGCTCTCACAACTCCGCTTCCACGTCCCAACATCCAAAACCAACTCTGTACACTGCTACATCTTACTGCAATCGACCGCATACATCCCACCAGGCACCTATGTACACCCGAGCTCTCTCAACCACCCACAGACACTTCCATGAACACAGACTGGAAACCAAGTCCCCAACAGACGGGTAAGATACGTGAAATATATCTAAAATGTCCGAGGAATGCCGAGTGAGCGCATTCATTTTGTTAAATACTGTCAGATGTTTAGCTATTGTTCGAAATATGGAACTGAATTCATATCTTGCATGTCATCAATTTTTGGATATCAAGCCCATTGATGTCTAGACACTGTTGTTTTTGTTGTCCGTTGTTGTATTAATGTTATGAAAAGAAAAAAAAAAGAGAGAGGGTTCAAAGGTATCAGACATACTGCTGGGAGAAAATGTGGGAAGGCATCAGCCATTGTATACGTTTTGACACAAGCCCAGCTTTTCTGGGTCTCGCTCCTCATCTACCTCCTCTCATATCCTCTCTGCTTGCGATGGAGACGGAATGAGGGGAGAATGAGGAAGGAGGTGAAGAGAGAGAGAGAGAGAGAGAGAGAGAGAGAGAGAGAGAGAGGAGGAGTCGACGACTCATTCGACAGAGTCATTCTCTTCCGTTTTCTTTGCTTGATTTTTCGAACCGGTCTCACGAACCGTTCGAGACAATGACGCTTATCGCATTTTCATCAATTGTGTGTCAGGTGATCAGTGGGGATTTCATCTATATTTTCTTAAATGAGGTTTTTGTCATAATGTAATATGTGTACTTTTTTTGGAGAAGAAAGAAATAAGAGAATCATAAGTGCATTGAGATCTTGTTTGAGACACTATGATGTTGAAAGTGTCTGAAGCATTTCGCTCGACGACGTATTGATATAACACATCTTTTAATGACGTTGATTGTGATTATATGTTGTGGCTCATACGTTGACATCATCCCCTCAAAGTGTTAACAACATCATAGGAATCTGTTTCGCCTCACAATGTTTAATTCATCATAGGAATATATTTCCCTCACAATGTTAACATCATCATAGAAATATATTACCTTTACAATGGTAAATTCATCATAGGAATATACTTCCCTCACAACTTTAACATCATGCGAATATTTTCCCCTCATTGTTAACATCATAGGAATATATTTCCCCCTCACAATATCAACATCATCATCGGAATATGTTTCCCTCCTAATGCTAACATCATCATAGGAGTATATTTTCTTATGTTTAAATCATCAGAGGAATATACTTCCCTCACAATATCAACATTATCATAGGAATATATTTCCCTCACAGTTCAGTCCAAATGGTTCACTGTGTCTCTAGATCATCCACATGACCTCGGCACTTCAGTATTGTCATCACCAAGAACTCTACGACGGATTCTTCCCCGGCACATGTACTTACTGCTGGTTTGTACTCACATAAGTACATTCGAATAGTTTGTACTAACTCTTGTACTCACTTATGTACTGTGCTTAAGTAAGTACATACTACTTGTTTGTACTCACACTTGAGCTCACTACTGCACTGTTCTTAAATAAGTACATACTACTAGTTTTTACCCACACTCGTACTTATTACTGTACAGTACTTACACAAGAACATACTACTGACCTCTTCAGTCCTTACATTTACACACTAGTAGTCTTTCCCTACACACTAATTTTCCCCCATCCATGAACCCATTTCCAGTCTGTCCCCATTAGTGTACATGATATTGGTTCGTCTCCATCCATGTACAGCCTACTGATTTCTCCCCGTCCATGTACAGTACATACCCTCACATCACCCTTAAACACACTACAGGAGTGTCTCTCTGCCTATGTACACTCCACGGGTTCATCCAGAGACATAAAACCCACTACTGGTCTGTTTTCCCCTCTACGTACACATCACTGAGCTCTTCCCGCACATGTGTACACGCCATATGTGTCATGCCACATATACAAATATATCTGGTCTCTCCTGACGTTTCGAGAAGTACTGCTCGCTAAGACTTCCCTCTCATACAGACTGTCTCTCTCCATCTCTATACACGCTTCTTGCGTCTTTCTCAATCCCTATACACACTACAACGTAGTCTCACCCCCGGTCCATAGACATACTACTCTTCTCTGTCCTCCCTCGTACATACTGGAACAGCTACACCCGGCACACAAACTGATGGCTTCGTCATCAAACCTGCACGTGCAGAGGAGAGGGACAGGTCACAGGATTAGCATGAGGTGCGTCAGGAGATGAGGGAGGGAGGGAGGTGAAATGTCAAGAGTCCTTCATGGTGGAGTTCGAGAAGATAAACACCGAAGTGAGTTGCTACAAACCCCTCCTCCCCTTCACTCAGCCACGCAGACATTTTTCGCATCTCCCAGAATCTTCATCTATATATATTTTCTTTTTCATGTTCCCTTCATTACGGAAATGGTTTAGTGATCAGCTGGAGTACCCATCATGATGGGGGAAGGTCCTATTGTCTCCACGATAACCAGACACAGAGTATTGACCCCTCCATTTCCTACACTATGGCCAGATAAGCAGTACTGACTTCTGTCACTTCTGCTATGGCCATATACAGTACAGAGTACGGACCTCCTGTCACCTCCACTATGAACAGAAACACCATAGAGACCGCCATCATCTCCACTATGGCCATATACACAATAAAAAAAACTCTTATCTCCACCATGGTCAGGTACACAGTAATGACCTCCCATCATTACAAGCCAATACGACCAGGGGCATAATACTGACCCCCCAACCATGGTCGAGAATATTGTATTATCCTCTGTCATGACCAGGAACTTAATAATGACCCCCACTATGACCAGAAAGAACATACTGACCCCCCACCATAACCAAGAACATCATACTGACCTCCACCATGACTAGGAACATCATATTGACCTCAGCTATGACCAGAAACAACACCGCGATCTACAGCATGACCAGAAGCCTCGACCTGACACCACAGAGACCAGGAAAGTCTCACTGACTCCTACCATCGCCAGCTACACAAAGCTAATCTCTCTAACATCCTTAGATATACAATATTGACCCCAACTATGACCTCTATCGCGGCCAGCTATACAAAGCTAACTCATATTATGATGACATACATAATGCTAACCCTCACCATGGCCAGCTATACAAAGCTAAGCTCTATCATAGTCAAATACATAATACTACCCCACCCCCCACGTGGCCAGCTACACAAAGCTAACATCTAGCATGGACAACTATACAAAGCTAAATTCTAAGATATTCAGATACATAATACTTAACCTTACTACGGCAAGCTATACAAAGCTAACCTCTATCACAGCAAGATACACAGTATCAACCATTACACTGCCAGCTATAGAAAGCTAACCTCTATCGCAGTCAAAAACATAATATTGACCCTCACATGGCCAGCTATACAAAGCTAACCTCCGTCAAGATCACCTACACAACAGTGGCCCGCCCGCCCAACCCACAGATGTGGCCAGCTACAGAAAAGTACTACCACAGCTCAGCATTTGCTCCACCACCTTCCAAGTTCCTCCTCCACCACCGCATATGCCCAGTGGTACCACCACCACCACCACCACTACTCCCTCCTCAACCAACACCCCCCTTCTTCCGTGGCACGCTCAGCATATCATCCAATCAGCGAACATCACAGTAATCGTTCATGTCAAGGTGTTCAGTGTTATATCTGTTCTTCCTACATGCCGAGGCGTCTGGCTACAAGTCGGAGGCCCTCTCACTTACAGGGGGAGAGTTCCTCAACTCCCCCTGCGCATTCGAGGGTCGATGATCCCCTCTCTTTAAGCCGCTGTTTTGGGTCTCCTGGGGAAGTTTAACAGTGGCGCCAACACTGCCAATGTGAGGCTCCGGCAACTCGACAACAACAACAACACGCCCATGTAGTCATGTATGTGGTTTGACCCCACGACGCGCGAGCACGTACCCCAATGTAGTGACGTATGTGGCCTCCCGTGTAGAAAAGGGGAGATTACACGTTCCGTGTTCTTTATAGCGCGTCCTGAGAGGGTTCAGGCTATATAGGAGGCTATTTATTTATCATTTCAGCTTTAATATGACCAATGGGAGGGGCCTCCACCGCCATTTTGGATATGGTCATCTCTTGTTGGACTGAGAGCTAGAAAGCTCGAACGGCGACGGCCCCTCAAACACGTCCAGTACGGCCACTTGGATATATATATATATATATATATATATATATATATATATATATA
>JAYMFT010000021.1:47316-60146 GCA_038088735.1 Panulirus argus | reverse complement strand
ATATGTACGGTGCATATGTGTGCATGTATGTATATATGTGTGTATGCGGGGGATGGGTTTTTCTTCGTTTGTTTCCTAGCGCTACCTCGCCGACACGGGAAACAGTGATCAAGTATAATATTAATAATAATAATATAGCATTAATGGGATGGCCTTGATTAGGGCCTTAGCTGCCCATGCCCATCTCAGCTAAAAAAAAAAAAAAAAAAAAAAAAGAAAAAGTTAACAGTATATAAAAGGTAATGTTACCAACATGGGTAGCTTTTGGAACAGACAAGAAAAGTTAACTATTTAAAGGATAATAATGAAACTAGTTTTATTCAAAGGGCCTTTATTTTCAGATAGAGGAATAATATTAACAAAACCAACTACAGGACTACAATTCACTTGGGAATTAATATGATATAATAATATGAATGCCAATAACCATTCACCACTGGGATAGAAGACGAACCTATGAGCTGTACCAACAAAAGGGAGCAACTTAAGAAGGCAAGGATTCATTCACATCTACCAAAAGAAACCCAAAACTTTCGTCTTCGATCCCACTCACATTAACAAGAAAATCTGACGAGAATCTTCAGAGGATAGTGTCTATATTGTGATATGAAGTGGAAAATAAACACATCTGATTTGGCCAACGTACCAGCAGGGATGGGGTAATTGTGCGCTTGGCAGTGCAGTGGAGGACGCTTGGAATGTTATACCCTGGTATATATGAAGAGACGAAAGATTAAAGAGAAAGCATGACTATATTCACAGTAAAGCCTTTTATGTTAACATGCATTATACCCTTTGTATGGTTATCATGACGTAGTACAGTGTTTCTGTTACATATAATTTATTTGATACACTAGTGGTAACATGGCATACAGGATGAGCTGTTCAGTAATACACAGATACAAGGTTAATATATGCAGTGTTTTTGCAGTGTTGGCACATTGTGTGTATGTGTGTGTGTGTGTGTGTGTGTTACTGCAATCAAGGTCTTATTCTTGTGACCTAGTTTGCTTTTAACCATGTGTGTAAGCAGTGTTCCTCAGCTTCATGTAGCCTTCCTCTCTAGTACTTAAATGAACTAGTGTATATGTATGTTGTAAAACCTATAAGGGATTAACACAATTGCAGTCATTAGTTACGATGCATTTGTTAAGTTGAAACCTTTGCATCTGTTACCCAAGGCTTGAAAAAAATTTTCTCTGGCATTTACTGACATATTTGTATGTCGGCTACTGTATGTGAATTACTTTGAGAGCACATTTCTCTCTCAATTCTGTAATTTACTGACATGTTTGTATGTCATCTATTATATATATGAATTACTTTATGAGAGCTCATTTCTCTCTTGATAATGTGAATGTGAAAACATACCAATTATGTGTATGAATCAGAGTCGATTTTTACAGTGAATGCATGCATATCATTCATAAAAATTACTTTTCATTACATGTGAGAGTGCATGTCTAAGTTGGTACCAGACAACACTGTGTGTAAGTGAGCTTAATTTAGTTTTTTTTTCTAATTCCTGCCACCACTATGTCTGTATATGTGATTACTGTTTGTTTTGTGGGGAGAGTTTTATACTCGTGTGTGTGTGTACGCTGTAAAAGTGCCCAACTTTATCCAGACCCTGCAGTGTAATTGTATATGTATCATAGAAACTAAATTTGTGCCAACAACCACTTTATGTGTACGTATCACCCACAGCAAAGCACCCACCGGCCTGCACTGCCCTCGCACCCACCCTCACACTTAGGCTGGGTCTACGGTGATTCAACTAAAGCATCATGGACCCCGTGGGACCTGTTATGGGTACAGAAAGGCACACAAGTTGTCAAAAATGGGATTGTGGTTTCCCATAGTTGAATTCAACAAATGGGCAAGGTACCACCTTGGGGATGAACTAAAGACATACCCACAGAGAGAGAGAGAAAGAGAGAGAGAGAATGCCTGACAGATTTAATAGGTATTGATTTTTTATCGCACTCACGATGATAAATGACATATTTACATCAAGATGAGTGTAATGACTCAAAAAGCTTTGAACTGAGACTTCACATATTTTCTGTAGAGCCTCTTTACACATCCTGTAGTGATCACCATGCCATTCATGCTGCAATAGGTTAGTAAGGTGGTATCATAAAAATCTAGAAGAGGCATAAGGAAATCTCAACCCTTACAGCCACCCTGGATATAAAGGCAAGAGTCCCCTGGCCTCTTGGAGTTGGAAACAGCATGCCAACACGTAACAAGATAAGTTAGGATTGGTAATGGAACACACTTGGAATGTTATATTATGCACTCCAATCATGATCACCTATTTTCAAAATAAACAAAAACACGAACACAAGGCGTTAACTTTTCTTTCAGATGGGTGCAAAGTTCCTAACATCCCAAGAATGTTCACTGCTATGGAGGAAAAGACTGGATAATGGAGTGGTACAGTAGGAGAGGAATTTATCCTTTCTGGGTATGAAGGACAACTATGTACACACAAATGGAAGATTCTGCTTATCCTTGCTCGCACAGTCATGCAGTTGCTCTCCTTGTAGCCCTCTAATGATGCTTCAGTCTGATGCCCTTCCCTCTTGTTAGGTTATCAATGCTACCCGTAGTCCTCAGATCACCCTGATTAAACCTATGCTCCTATACCCCCATCTAGTTATCCTGTCTGTGCCCCACATGGGTCACCCTATTCAACATGTATCCTGTCTCTAGTCATCCTTTTCAGTTAACTCCCCCCCCCCCCAACTCTCTCTTTTCAATCTATCTTTACTTTCTCATGTCACTTTGCAACTAAAAACCCTGCAAAGTTAATCTTTTTTGGGCATGTATTCCTTGAGGGTTACCTGTTACTAACCGTCTTTTTCTTTTTAGCCTGAAGTTCTCTTCTAGCATAACCCTCCCTCCTAAGGAATTTAATAATCACACTAAGCTTCATCATCTACTTCTTGAGCCAATTCTATTACTTTCCCTACAATCCTCCTCATTTTACATGTCTCATCATCATCATATCTTCTACCTGTCCTGACTATTAGATCACTTTTATCCATACGTCTCTACATCACTTTCTCCCTACTAAGTTACTTTCCCTTCAAGTTATATCACATGTCCCAAGTCATAAGGCTCTTCTACCTCTTTCAGGCCCCTTTTACAGCCCCCCCCCCCTGTTTTTTTTTTACACCACTTCCCTTTCTGTAAAATTAAATCTCTGCTCATCATTACCCCATTTCCATGATATTCAAAATGTTACACCCGATTCCACTCACCAAGGCTTTTTTATTAACATCTCAAATCTTATTAATCCCTTACAGTCATACACCCAAATAGGAAACCTATTTTCACAACCCTGAGGTCATCTCCCCCTCTTGCAGCTCCCCTAGTTCTCCCCACTCCCATCTACTCCCTAACAACCAACCCTATTATAACTTCTGCACATGTGGTAAGCCAACAAAATGCATCATCTGAGCAACTGGCAATATCAACACTGAGATCACATTAGCATCATATTAACTTACATTTTCTGTTTTTTGCACTAATGAAATATTTGGAAAGTGTTATTTTCCAATGTCATAAAGTAAATTTTACAGAGCTTTGTTGCTTGCATGCCAATATTGAATAAATTAACCCAATGAATTAAATACTTTTACACAAAGCTGTAAGTGCTTCAGAATTTAAAATAAAAATTTACGGTCTAACATACTAAGATACTTGTATCATTTCATTACTTTTCTTTGTAATTTAATGTATTTGGTTTCGATTATTCAATCACAAACAGTACCTATGAATCAAATGACGCGTACACTTCTCATCTCTTCAACATCTTAATGTAATTCTGTCTAAGGCTCAGTAACCTCTGCTACACTCCATATCTTGTATAAAATATCCATGAATGCTGACAGTTAACCAGTCAGTGCACTGGTTACCTGTCACAGCAAAAGTTCAAACATGCCAATATCTAACAGGTACAATATGTGCCCGTTCATTAAGAAAACATACTGATAGTCCAGACAAAACACATGCATGCTTACATACACACACACACTCACACTGGTAAACACCAACTAGCAACAAATGTCTCGCTAATAGCCAAAGTGGACCTTAGTTAGCCCGTTGCTAAAAATTTTTTTCTGTGTTGCGAGCAGAACAGTGGGCTTTATTAGGAAACCAACTATGGTTTACTCTGGCTAGTTTCAGGACAAATAAATGCACCACGAATAGACTAGTTGAACAATCAACGTCACAGACTGTATCCTCAATCTTTCCCCTGTCCGAAGCAGTGGATCTGAACCAGTTAAAGTAAAAGTTAGGAAAATACATAACAATCACCCAATTATTCATAATTACAGATGAGGACTAACCTAATGGTAAAATGATATGTACAATGGATTGCTTATTGAATCTGAATCCGAGGTCAAAGGCGAAATATGAATGTGCACCTTTTGATAATATGTGCTAAGATCACATAGAAAAATAAGAGTTTGTGCTCACAACTTAAATCATGTGATTAATTCAAATGTCCATTATTTTCTCACTTGTAGAGAAGTAAAGAGTAATGTAGCACAAAATAGTATACTTACTCTATGACCACTTAACAGCAAATGGGAAAGAAACCCTTTAGGTTCAGTCATTTTCTTTCACACCACCACAGAAAATGGGACAGTAACATGGCATATGCCATGTTGAGAATTCAAGCTACTGGGACACTTCCTTCATTACAATATATTACTGTAACTGGTGTATGTGTTGTACAACTTACCAGTATCGTATTATACAGAATGAACACCATCATCTTTAAATAATTCAAAATACTATTTTACAAACTTTAAAACAAGGTTTTGGAAGAGCAGAGAACTTGTATTCCACTGAAATAAGAACACAGCTTCTGTACGGATTTCTATTTTGTAACTCTGCACTTACTTACTATATCTTCTTGACGGTCCACACATGTAGTCCAGGGTAGTCATTCACAGTACTGTATCACAGACATTCCCTCTGATAATTTTGCATGGCTGCAACATACCCAATTCTTTCAGCTTGTTTTTCTTTTGGATACTTCATATTCAAATATAACTTATAATGCCATCAGCAGATTACGTTCCAAGTGCTGATGGTTCCATCTTATCAAAATACAGATAAGAGTAGTCTACAGTTTGATTAAATCCCTATATTAACTCGATCATTAATTACCCTGAATGCTCACCAATAAATGTTTGTGCTTATTTTTCATCAATCAGCAGCCATGCATGCAAACTTCACACTAAACAAGTCTCCATGGACGTTAGAGGTCACCTCTGGACTTGGCCACTTAAGGATGAAGGGCCCTCCAATGATCCTGTGATGGGTCGAGTTTTCATGCATCCTCCTTTACAGGGAGCCACTCACTATAAGAACCGAGGTTCCCTCTCCCATTATTGATGGCTCACAGAACCTGACTGCTGCTATCCATCACTGGATAATGGAGGTTATCTTTTTGCTAGAGCAAAAAGCTCCTTCCTTCATTTATCTACTGGGTGATAGGTGGCTCACCTCTCACTTCAGACTTGAGCTTGACAAACTCTTTTGCAACCTCATCATTGGTGCGTTGACTCAAAATTCGTAACACAGTCCATCCAGTTTCATCCATATGACACCTTTTACCCAGAGAAAGCCATGTTGCACAGGAGCCCTGTGAAAAGGACCCATATTTCAGGTATATTTCATGAAATGAGGGATATTTTAACCAGGTATTTTGAATCTGATATATAGTTAGTCGTGACAGATTTGAAATAAATATGTTCTGAATATGGGAGACTTCTTTATATATCTGGGTAATGTTCAAACCATAGAGAGACATCAATGCCTAAATGTTCCTACCTACTACTACTACTACCTATTGCTCCTACCATTCTGACAAAAGGCAAGGCTAGCACAGTGCTCACCCTAGGAAAATCTAGTTACAAAGAATGAAATGGAAAGTTAAGTGTTTTCATGTATGTTACTGGCAAAAAATTTGCCAAGGCAGCAGTTATCCTCATTATAATTAAACCAGCTAGCTTTCCGTATATGGGTGTTAGAGAATGTGTCTACTTTAGTTAGTTTGGTTTTGTTGCTATGCTTCTCTCTCCCTAAGCAGTACATAAGAGGAGTTTCTGCACTTTGTTGTAAGAAGGGAAATAAGGTTTATGATTACTATGCAAATAGTCAGTCAAAACTGCTCAATTATATAAAAGAGATCAACAAAATTTACCTGGTCAACAATATCTCTAAGCTGAAGTACAGCAACTCCAACAAGACGGTCATCACGGGCAAAACAATAGTCTTTCACACATATGTGCAGCTCAAAGCTCTCTGGGCCTTCCTCACTCCCAATCAAACTGAAAACAATAAAAATCTGTAATTATTGAATGTGATTAATATTTTACTTTTTACTCCATTATCAATAATGCCACAGTTGGTAACTGTGTATAACAAAATTCCCCAATTTCTCTACTTCATATACTGTTCACCAGTGAGAGCAGTTGGAAAAGCAGTGAAAACTTACAACTGGACACTTTCATTGTACTTTGGCGACCAGCTGTTGGACTTAGATTTTGTAGCAAACTTTCTCTTCTTGTCAGCCAAGTGAGGGCCAATCAGGTTGACCTCAACAAACGGTCTGAACATTCCTCCAGCTGTTGTTGGCCACCGCAGGTCGTTTGCTGCCACAACTGCATATGGGGTAAATACAGAATTAAATAGACATTGTAAATAATGGATATATAATATGTACATGAAAGCCTCCTTATTAGCTGATATTGTGGTACCACAACAATATTTAACTTACCTTTTTCCTTAATATAATTACAGCAAAATAAAAAATTTTCCCTGGGGATAGGGGTAAAAGAATACTGCCCACACGTTCCCCACATGTCATAGAAGGCGAATGAGAGGGGTGGGAATAGGGACTGGAAACCCTCTCCTCCTTGTAATGCAATTTCTAAAATTTCTAAAAGATGGAGCCAAGCAAGGAGTCCTCATATTTCTTAAAGGCTCAGGCTGGGGCATCTGAATGTCTGTGGATGTAAACAGGATGAGAACAGGGGAGAGAGAGGTTGTACATTTGAGAAGAGGAACCTGGATGTTCTACCTCAGAATGAAAAAAGCTCAAGGGGAAGGGAGAAGAATGGTTTGGAAATGTCTTAGGGGTAAAGTTTGGGGTTAATGTGAAGGCGAGAATTAAGGAATGGGTAGCACTACTACTAAAAGGGTGAATTGTGGGAATGTGTGCAAGTGTAAGGATGTAAGCCCCAGGCTGATGTAGGTAAAATTGAAATTGGGTTATGAGAAGTGGGTGATAATTACTGCTTATGCACCTGGAAATGAGCAAAGAAAGAGAAGCGAGTAGTTTGGCATTATATGAAAGTCTGTACTTTTGATGGAAGTGATCAAGTGATGGGTGACATGAATGTGAGAGTGGGTAATGTGGCAGTTGAGGGTATAACTGGGGAGCATTAGGTCCCCAATGATGTGAATGAAAATGATGAATAGCTTGTCGAGTTCTGTGCTAAAAAAAAAAAAAGTGGTAATTGGGAATACCTAATTTAAGAAGAGGGAGATACGCAAGTATACCTGAGTAAGCATGGGAGATGGTAGGTGGGAATTACTGGATTAGATACTAATTGATGTGGGTGGAAAAAAAAAAAAAAAAGCTCATTAATGTACAAGTGCTTTAAGGGGTAGACGGTGGGATGTCTAACCATGAATTGATGGAGGTGAAGGCAAAAGTTTGTAAAGGCTTTAAAAGAGGAAATGATAAGGATGGGAAGAGGGTGGTGAAAGTGAGTGAACTTGGAAAAACCTTTGTGTGGAGAGATACCAGGAAAGACACAGTGTTGAATGGCATAAGGTGAGAGTAAATGAACCAAAGGGAATGGGTTAACAATGGGAGGTATTTAGGAAAGTAGTGCTTACATACACATGCATATACACATATATGCTATTTCCTGTGGGGTGGGGTAGCGTCAAGAATGGATGGAAGCGAGCAAGTATGAATATGTACATTTGTATGTGTGTATATGCATGTGTAAGTATGTATGTATGTATGTATATGTTGGTAGGTATATGTATTTATTGTGTATATATGTGTACAAGAGTGGATGGGTTTTTCTTCATCTGTTTCCTGGTGCTACCTCGCTGATGTGGGAAACAGTGACTAATTTTAATAAATAAATGTAATAATATGTATATATGTTCATATTCATACCTGCTTGCCTTTATCCATTCCCAGCACCAACCCACCCCACAGGAAACAGCACTGCCACTCCCTGTGTCAGCGAGGTAGCACGAGGAAACATATGAAGAAAGGCTGCATCCACTCATCCATCCTCTAGCTGTTATGTGTAATGCACCGAAACCAGAGCTCCCTATCCACATCCAGGCCCCATAGACCTTTCCATGTTTTACCTCAGACACCTTACATGCCTTGGTTCAGTCCATTGGCATGTTGACCCCAGTATACCTCATCGTTCCAATTCAGTCTATTCCGTGCTCACCTTTCACCCTTCTGCATGTTCAGGCCCCAATTGCTCAAAATTGTTAACACTCCATCCTTCTACCCCCAATTTAGTCTCTCACTTCTTGTTTCCTCCACTTCTGGCACATATATCCTCTTTGTCAACCTTTCCTCGCTATCAGCAATCAAGTATGAAAGAAAATATATAGTGTTAATGAGATGGTCTTCATAAGAGTATTGTTACCCATACCATCTCATCTTACATTGGGATTTGAAGGGGGGGTGTTCATGGAAAAGGGGAAACCAATGAGGAGGCAGAAGGGTACAGTTAAAGATGCTTTGAAAATCTGGTGTCTGATCACACAAAAGGGTGGAGAGTGTTATTATATATCTTCTGCAACAGCTATTACTCACCCTTGACATTGATTCGCTGCTCGCCTGTCCCAGGATGGGTGTAGAGATCCACCTGAACACTGATCTCCCCAACAGTACCTTCTTCAGTAGAACCTGTAGGTGAAAGACCTATTAGAATATGTGTGAGGGTTTGCATGGAACTTTGGGGATCTGTGTGGGTCATTGTGGCACTAAGAGTACTTTTGGCAATGGTGCAAATCATATCTAATATTGTCTTTCTCTAATCTGATTTTTATGATTACTATAAAGAACTGAAGTGTAGCAGTAGTATTATATCTGCGCTGTGAATAAATGAATGACCTGGTTCATTACTAAACTGATATCTAAAAAGAAGTCTTAGTTCATGTTGAAGTGTTATTTGTACATATACTGATAAAATGACATTATTGCCATGTCATGCACACTAAAGATAAAAAAGTACATTTAGTAGAAAAAAGTAATTCTAAGAACTTTTGAAAATATAATATCTGAAATACTATATACTATGAGAACTATCATAACAGACAGCATGCTGATGAATAAAAGGCAGACTACAACATCCATAAGATAAACATATTACTAAGAAGAAAGTTATGACAGAAAAATGCATTCCAGACCAATGGCTTTGGCCAAACAATTTTACAACACCCAAGGCGACACCATGATGTGTACTGATAAATTTAAAAACATCAGCTACAGTATTCTTTGGGAAAATGAAGACTGACAGTTGTTAAAGACAAACCCAAACATAACCAGTGTTAAAGATTTTCTTTGTTGTCACGCTGAGGGCTGTACTAAGGGCCACGTGACATGTCACACTCAAGCTGGGCAATCAAAAATGCAGGTAAGATAAGTTACAAATATCTTGGTCTCCCTGGCCTGACAGGTACAGATTTTAAAACTTTAAATGAAAGAGATGTGGCCAATACTAATACAATGGTAGATTTAATGATGTATATATTTTCAATTTCTGCATTTCTGACTTTTGGCCAGCCATGAGCTGGATGATGTTAAGCTGCAGACGGAACTGTTGAATCACAAGATGCTCTAGTTCATATCATGTTAAATGCTATGGTCCTCGCTAGGTGGAATGATGCCATTCTCTCTAAGCTGAGTTCGTAAACTCATAACTCCCCAAGTCAGGAACTGCTTGTTCTTACTCCTGGGCCCCATGCACTTGGAAAGATCAGGAGCCCTGGAATAAGTAAAGCAGCCTACAGAAGTGATCTTACGGTGTGTTGTCTTGTTCAGTGCTTGTAATATCACTGGCAATATTTGACAGGAGAGTAATTTCTAGACATGAAAACTCAATGAATTATTGTTGTGGATTCTCACACAGTTGCCATGTCACACATTTACGAACCCATCAAAAACTAAATTAATATATATATATATATATATATATATATATATATATATATATATATATATATATTCTTTTTTGATACGGAAAAGGTAAAGTAGGTAAAAACCTTTCCAAGCAGAACGCAAAACTTAATTAATACCGTCAGATCCAGCCTAAAAGTAAAGTTTATCACTTCTTTTTTTCTCCTCATCTGCAAAAGCGTATTTTAGTCGCAATTATCTTTATGAACTCAACCAATCCCAGTTTAGCGATAAGCAAATACTTTAAAGGCGAGCAGACGAGGAAGGCAGTGGAGGCATCGGACCCCGGAGTAGCGGTGTAGCTGGTGTGTGTGTGTGTGTGTGTGTGTGTGTGTGTGTAGTGCGAGGGTGTGGTGGTGGTGGTGGTGGTGGTGGTGCAGCTGTGGTTATAGTGGGGATGGGGAAGGCAGGTCGTCCCGGCCTCCTGGTGACCTCGGCCTCGTCCAACATTTTATTGATGCTCAACAAATTTTACGATGACATAAGTTTGGCGGTGAGCGTTGTTGATTCCCGGGGCACCGGCGGGAGGAGACGTGGCCGACATGCTGCTTTCCCCGTCTGGGAGGAGAGGCGGACTACGCAGGGTTCTCATCTCACCCACATCCAGGATATATATATATATATATATATATATATATATATATATATATATATATATATATATACATATATATATTATATATATATATATGAATATATATATGAATATATATATATATATATACATATATATATATGTTTTCTTTCTAGGAAGACGCTACTCGCTAGAAGAGAGGAGACGAGGCTTGATTGTGCATACTCCTGACCCCTCATCTTTACCTCGCTTATCGCTCATACTCAGTTTCTTTCGGATTTTCTTTGCCTTAACTGGATCATCAGTATCGTCCTCTGCTTCAGGTTCTTCTGATTCTTCTTCTTCTTCTTCTTCATCTGTCGGTACTTGTTCCTTTTTCTTTTTCTTGGTCTTACCAGGAAACTTACTCTCGTTTGCAGGAACTTAATGGAAGAAGGGAGCAGTCATGTAATGCAGCCAGACTCAGGTCTAATGGTATATCTCTGGCTCTGGCACTGGTGGCTTTAGTGTACATCTTACAAGACTCTTGGTTTTCAGTTTACAGTAATTTTGCACTACAGTATTAAGAGAGTCATCAGATTACCCTTAAAGATTGTAGTAATTATCTTTTAATGGTTGAGATATAGAAAAAAAATAATCATTAATTTATTGGCTTATATATTTATAGGTTATTTATAAATATGCTTCATGGACATAAAGCTCAAAAAGCATTTCAAAAAAAATGATTTAGAAAAATTTGTCTTCTTCAGTAACATAATAAGCCTTTAACTGCTACACACTAGTTTTTAGCATTAAAGTGCTGAAGTAATGAAACAATTACTCATTCAACTAATCATTCTTACAATACAGAACTCATGAGGATATCCTTCTTTGATGTTCACTGGGTAGATATAATGAAATCTTAATATTTCGTATTTATGCATGAATGAGTGATTAAAATAATTTCCTAGCACCACATTAATTTGGGAAATATGTAGAGAAATAATTTGAGAAAATGATGTCACCAAATTTTCAAAATCTGAAATGTTATAAAACAAATTTTGGCATTTTAGAGCAATGAGCTGTAATAGGTCTTTGATAGACTACAGAAAAGTGTCCTACAATATATAGACATTTATAAATAAACAAAATAATTTTCAAGAGCATATGGTGAATCTGAAAAATATCTTTGGCTCTCTACAGTCAAAAACTGGGTAAAGATCAGACATAATCATGAGACTATAAAATATATCATAGAATTTCAGACCCGCATGACAAAATGCCTCAGAACTGAAAAGGAACTATAGCTGCATATTTACATATTTTTTACAGTACACGTTTATTAATAAAATTTCAACAGTAATTCAGAATATACAGAAAAATTATTTACACACATCGACAGATGAAGAACATGATATTGTGTGCATAGATTTGAATATTGCTTAAAGCCAAAGAGTGTAGACTAAAACCACCATTTTTATACTATGTCACATCACAAGCGAACCTGAGCCTTATTGTTGATGTTCCTGAGGTTCATTTCACAACATTTATGATCAAACATTAAGAATTAAATAAAATGGAAGGTAAACTGCCAATGACCCATGTCTAGGACAACTCTGAATCCAAATTGTGTACATTTTTTTTTGTTACATATTTATCTTTTAATACATATTTGCCATTTCCCCCATTAGCGAGATAGCATTAAGAACAAAGGACTGAGCCTTAGAGGGAAAATCCTCACTTGGCCCCCTTCTCTGTTCCCTCTTTTGGAAAGGTAAAAATTGGAGGGGAGGATTTCCAGCCTCCCGCTCTCTCCCCTCTCAGTCGCGTTCTACAACATGCAGGGAATACGGGGGTAGAATTCTTTCTCCCATACCTCAAGGATAATATATATATATATATATATATATATATATACATGTATTTTTTTTTTTCATAGATATTCGCTGTTTCCCGCGTTAGCGAGGTAGCGTTAAGAACAGAGGATTGAGCCTTAAAGGAAAAATCCTCACTTGGCCCCCTTCT
>JAYMFT010000021.1:28046-47216 GCA_038088735.1 Panulirus argus | reverse complement strand
TCTCTCTCCCTCTCTGCTGCTTCTCTTCCTCCCCCTCTCTCTCCCTTCCACAACTTGCCCCCTTCTCTCTCTCTCCCTCTGTGCTGCTTCTCTTCCTCCCATTCTGCCCCCGTCTATCTTTCCCCCTTTCCCCGTCCTCTCCCTTCACCCGGCTACTCGAACCAGACAATATTTTCCTTTATTCAAAAAAAAATTTTTTCCGACCCCGTGCCATCCGGACTTACCTGTCCCCATCCCCTCCAGCCGTCGTGCCCGGCCTCGCCATCCTCACCCGAAGAGCAGCGCTCATACACCAGCTGTACACGCACTCACTCAAGGGGCAGCAATAGTCACTCAACTCCACGCGGAGCCGCTCAAGCGCTTGCCTCTCCAAGAATTAGGGCGAGGCAGTTCACCTGTATATACGCTGGGGTGAGTAGCGCACCTCGGCCATCCCTGACCCTCTTTCTCTCTCTCTCTCTCTCTCTCTCCCTCTTTCTCTCACACACACACACCGACCTGCCTACGCCCGGGATGGTAATGGAGTCTATGAGAGACGTGTGTAGTGTTCTAAGGCCCGAATGACGGGTTGACAATGTGTGTATGTGTGTGTGTGTGTGTGTGTGAAGGGAGGTGGGGGTGAGGGCAGGTATGACCAGGTGATAAACGAGACTAGGTTACCTGTGGTAGTTGGTGTGTGGCGGCAGGATCAATACTATCTTTTGTCCCAGGTAGTACGCTGACTTACCCTCCCTCCGTCCCTCCCCCAACCTCAACAGTCCCGGTACTGCCACGCATGCACACTGAGCACAGGCAACGAAACAGACACAAGCACACAAGACACACACACAAAAAAAAATTTAAAAACACACATGTAAACATAACACGTAAACATGTAGACAGATACACAGACAAACATAACCACAGACGGACAGATATATATATATATATATATATATATATATATATATATATATATACTCAAACACACACGGAAAGAAAAACAGTCATAACACATAAATCCTCATACTTACACGCACATAAAAGAGGTAACCGTGTGTGTGAGGGAACCAGCTGTGAGGCAGAGCCTGGATGTTGCTGCAATTTTAGCAATTACAGAGAGCTAATGGTCGAAACGGTAGATCCAGGAGGTCGAGCGGATAAAGGTCGAGAGAATGAAGGGGAGGGGGAGAGACCGAAGGGGACGGCCTTACAGGAGAGAAGGTCAAGAGGACGAGTTCGAAGGCGTGGAATTTCAAACACAGGAGGATGAGGCTTGTTGCCAGGAGATGGTGTCGCAATGTGCATATGTCGCGGACGTGATGTCAAGGGTCGAGGGTCAAGAGGAGGAGGTCGAGGAGTGAGCTACGAGGGGAGCGACGTCTGGCCGACATGTGAGGACCAAGAGGAGGAGTTCCAGGGGCGTGCTACGAGTGGAGGACGTCTGGCGGAGGTTTGAGGGCCAAGAGGAGGGGGTGGACAGGATGACACGGTGATGGGGAGGTCTGAGGGTCCTACGTGCCAAAGGTCAGGAAGAGGACACACCAGGGAGAAGTCTGGGGAGAAAGTGGCTGAGCTGACAGGGCAAGCAGGGACACTGGAAGACGGCCGCAGGGTTGAAGGAAGTGGGGCTCCACTGACGCCCTGGAACCCGGGGCTGGAGCACAAGAGGAAAGGTGGGGTTCCAGCAGTGCTGTCCTGGAAATTGAGGTGGAGCACAAGAGACTCTAACTCTCTCTACAAGGCTCCGACCCTGTCTATAAGGCCCCAACCCTCTCTATAAGGCTCCGACCCTGTCTGTAAGGCCCCAACTCTCTCTATAAGGCTCCGACCCTGTCTGTAAGGCCCCAACCCTCTCTATAAGGCTCCGACCCTGTCTGTAAGGCCCCAACCCTCTCTATAAGGCTCCGACCCTGTCTATAAGGCCCCAAACCATCTCTATAAGGCTCCGACCCTGTCTATAAGGCCCCAAACCATCTCTATAAGGCTCCGACCCTCTCTACGCATACCTTTCGCACTGCAGAAGTGACATACGCCCACTTGAAGCTAATAACAAATATTGACAACGACGCTCATCAAACTCGTAACGGAAAAGAATAAAAATACAGGTCAGTGACCCTTGCCCTTAAAGCATTTGACTTAGAGAGACCAATATAGCAATCCCTGGCACCATGGCCTACACCAGCCTCCGACTCCGCACTCTCCACTAAAAAAACATTTACCCTTTGAATATAAATAAAACTACAGCCGCTGAAACCGTTCTTAACTTCAAAAACATTAAGTTCTTTCTCGTTCCTCTCCAACTTAGATACTTTAAGCTTAAACTCATCTTCAAAGGACTTAACCTGGCGCCCAGAGACCAAGAGGGATACAAAACTTCTGAGTGTGGAGCTCTAAAGTCAATCCTCGTAACCAGCAAATATAAAAACTAAATGCTTCATGAAATATGGTCATAAAAATATAAAAAGCTTCTGTTCATCTAGAAAAATGTACACAATCTAAAATACACATTCTTGAGTGCTTAAACGACCTGTTCATCATTTAATAGTTAATCTATACCGTTATTTTGTATATCTACCCTGATCCTTAATCACTAATCATTGATGACTTTTTCACAGCACAGTATCAATGGTAGACGATATATCTTTACAGAGGTTATTGAACAGTATGGACAGAAGGCAGTCACAGATCCTACAAGCCAACTACAGAAGCAGGTAGTGCTGGAGGACCCTGTCGTTCTGAGAGAAAGATTGTGCTGAGAATTTCCAACACGAGAAGCTGTCGAACTGTAAGTTTTGTAGAAGAGGAGAGATGCAAGTCTTCTGCTTTCAAGAGTGGAGGAACTTTACGGGAAAAAGAAGAAAAGATGCCAGAAGTTTTGAATAACATATCCACAGGGAAGGAAGGGGGTTTTTAAGATACAATCTGCAACAGAACAGCTTCAAGAAAGTAAAGTAATTCTAGATGGTCTGAGAGAGACGGAATTCTCTTTGAAAATAGTTCGAGTTAACGTTCTGCAAGAGATGAAACATTCTTAATCGCCAAAGGGAACATTTCGCGGGTTTTGAAGACGAAAGCTCCTGTAAAAGCTAAGACGCAGCGGATTTCATTGAAGATTTCTCCTTAGAGAGCTCTGCCAAAGAGAAAAATACAACAATAACTTAACATAAGAAGGTTCTAAAGAGATTCTACAGAAGAGCTAAGGTACCTCATGAACCATATCCTGGAGGGCCCAAAGAAACATATTTTCAAGGGGATGGTGACCTGAGTGCATGAGGAAAGAGGTTCAGCGGGACTCTATGTGGTACGGTTCTAATGGGGAAGCTCTTTGTACAGCGAATCAGAAGTCTAACAGGTGTTCTCAAGGGTACAGAGGTTCTACGGAAGGGAGAGACTATGTGAGGCTCTAAGGATGGTACTCATACGAACAACAGGTTCTACGCAACAGTGCCCCTACATGTGGAGATCTAACGTATGTTATACAGGCTCTAAAGACGGGGTTTCAAAAGATTATATCGAGGGCAAGAGGTTTTACAGGGGAGGAACTTTAACTTGACGAGACTTGTCGGATGGTAAGGTTCTACAGGAGGAACATGTGGCTCGACAGTAGTCGGGGGGAAGGAGGGTTCTTCTTGATGAGGTTCAACAGAAGTCGTCCAGAACCAAAGGTTCCACAAAGATAGGGCCGCGAAACTACTGGGTTCAACAGATGTTCGGGAGGCACACGTAGGTTCAACAGACACCACTGGAGCAAAAAGGGTTCCAAAAAGCGTGACCCTACACGAGGAGGAAGTCCAAGACACACCATCCGCAAAAATGGTTCCAACAGATGCCACCCGGTGGATAAAGAGGTTTTCCACAAGAATGGCACGATAACACGGGGGTTTTGAGAGTCGTTACTGGAGTTCCGTGGAGGACAGAACTCTACACGGAACTCTACATGGAACTTTGAAAGATACGACTGAGGTGCTGCAGCGGGAGAGGGGCACTCTGCCGGAGGCCTGGTGTGCTCCCGAGGTTCTGCAGCAGAAGGGGGAGGGAGCGGTCTCTGGGCCTCAGGTGTGGCGTGGAGCTCCGTAGGTACTCAATCATCGACCCAACTCCCCCCCCCTCGCTTCTCCCTCCACTACCCTCTCCACCCCCCACCCTTCCCCCTCCACTACCCTCTCCACACCCCCCCCCCCCAAATCCTCCTCCTTGATTGGATCTTGTGTGTATTTGACGACTGGTGATGAATACAAAGGACCGGGGGTGTGTGTGTGTGTGTGTCTAGGGGGGGAAGAGAAAGGGTGAGGGTGGGGGGGGGGAGGGAGGAGACGTCAACATACAAGGGGAACGGGAAGGGACGGGAGGGGGACCTTCGGCTTACAGGGGTAGGGACATGTGAAGGTTAGGAGGGCTGTACTGGACGGACGAGACATGGTCGGGGGGCACGAGTAAGGAGGGGACATTCAGGGGGTACTGGAGGGCTGGGATGTGGTCAGGGAGGATACAGGGTGGGTAGGGCATTGCTGTAGATACTAGGGGGGGGGTAGTTTATGGTCAGGGGGTATTACTGGGGAGGTGGGACACGGTCAGGGGGGGTACGCTGGAGGGGCAGAACCCGGTTAAGGGGTACTGGAGAGGAAGGACAAGGTCAGGGGAGGGGACAATCCGTGGAGATAATAGCTAGGACATTCTGACTGTGGAGGGCGGAAGCCAGACACAATACAGTGTTTGCTTTCAATCAGGAGCGACGTCACGCAGAGGCATGTGAGAATCGCCTCCATTGTGTGCAGCCCGTGAGAGAGCCTCCTGACCCCGGGCTACCCACGTAGGTGTCCTAGGGAGGGTCTCCTTACCCTGGGGCAGCCATCTGTGAGGTCCTGTTTCCGAGTTGCCTCCTCCTGTTATATCATCCTGTTTCTACCAACGGCAAGATCACGCCGGCGGGAAGCCTCGTCACGCACCATCAGGTCCCTCGTTATCTGTCCTTCGCATGCACTCCTGACCCTGGACTGACCACTGTCAAGTCCTGTGGCGGGTCTCCTGGCCTCCTTCCCTCCTCCTGTCCCATCACTCTGGCGGACCATTAAGGCAGTACCCGTTGCTAATGAACTAGTTATGATAAGGGGATGGGGTCTCCGGTGGAAATGAAATGGGAAGGAATTTGTCGAGTTTCGTAATGAAAAAGGATTGGTAACCGGGAATGACTGGTTCGAACTAATACAGTCTGCGAGAAAAACACACCATTATTAGCACAATTCAACAGCAATCCTTCGTGTACACACACAGACACAGAGACACACACACGACGGAAGACACCTGTTGGATTTATTTCAGAGAGGCACCAAGGAGACAGATGGACCCGAGTAAACAAACCAGATACAACCAGCTATTTGCGGAAAGACACTTTTAAGTCGCTGCCGTCCTATCCTGGCAGTTAAGGTCATGAAAGGCGAACGATATCTGTACATTATTATAAACACTGGTGTATATACATAAATACATAGAGAGAGAGAGAGAGAGAGAGGAGAGAGAGAGTGGGTGAGCTGAGATTTATATAGCAAGTCAATAACTTACCTCAGTGCTGGCTACTGACCTGGAAAGTGCCTGGCAT
The DNA here is from genome assembly GCA_038088735.1 of Panulirus argus. Lineage (NCBI taxonomy): Eukaryota > Metazoa > Arthropoda > Malacostraca > Decapoda > Palinuridae > Panulirus > Panulirus argus. Next base: position 41,638 of record JAYMFT010000021.1, on the reverse strand, counting down.
GGAGGTCTGCTGAGGTGGTGAGTCAGTGGGGGACAATACGCCATAAATGCTATACTATGGTTATGCTATGATGACATGCTATGATGCTAGACTACGTTATGATATGCTACACATCATCAGTATACAGGTAAGGAGCTGCACGCGCACACACACACACTTACCGAGGCCTCCTCTTCCTTCTCCGCCTTCTGCTCTTCCTTCTTTTCCTTGAGGGCCTTCACGAGTTTCCACTTACTGCCGGGACCTTTTATAGAGAGTTTGGCTTTGATGGGAGTGGTCTTTGCGCTCTCATCGTCGGCGGAGGTGCCCTCCTCCGCGTCCACCGTGATCTGTGGCTTGCTGTCACTGGCTTCACCGTCTTTTCCAGGGCAGGGGGCGTCCTCGGACTTGGTGGAGGACGTGCTCGGCGCCACTGCGTCCTCCGAAGCGGGTAGGGACTGGTCTACCGAGGGCTCCGGGGCGGGCTCTTTTTTCGCAGAGACTGGGGTCTCAACGGGCTCTACTGGCGCTTCCCCGATGCTCTCCGCCTGAGGGAGGAGGTCAGAGTCGTATGCCAAGTCATCCGTGAGCTGTGATGATTCAACGGCGGGCTTTGGGACGACACCCTCCGTCGGGGTTACATGTGGTTCGGCTGGTCTAGGAGCGTCCATGGGAGGCACCGGCAGCGTCCGTCGGCATTTCTGGGCCACGGAAGGTTCCTCGGGGGTGAGCGCCTTGGGAATCGCTTCCCTCATAATCGGCGGAGGGGCGTCGTCCTCATCCTCCTCTAGGTCCTCTTCGGGTGAGTCAGGGCCAGAGGTTTCTCCCGAGGAACCTTCATCGTCGGAGTCGATGCCAGCACGCATGATGGGCTGAGTCTGGCGGGGTTTGGCCGGGCTGGGCTCCTCCAGCAAGCCGCGCGTGTCCCGCCGACCGTCGCCGCTGTACATGGAAAACACTGCGCTCTCCTGCGAGGCCTGGGTGTCCTGCGACTCAGAATACCTCAGGGAACTCTGCCGGCTATCCCCTGTGGCTGAGAAGAAAGCGGATTCGTTGGACTGGCCGCTGGATACGGCTTCTTCGTAAACGTCTTGCGGCATCTGGCTGACCGGCTGTACGGGGGACACAGCCGAAGGCTTGCCTGGAGAGGTGGCTTGAAGGCCGAGTTGTGGCGTGGCCGGGATCATCGAGGGGGATCGTTCGGTCGCCGGGTCGTAGGCCTCGGACATCTGTACGCGCCCCTGCAGCTCGCACAGCACCACGTTCATGTAGCCACGGACCCGGTCGTCCGGCTGCATCGGGTAACACTCTTCCAGCTCGGGCTCCCTCCACTGGTCGGCCTCCATGAGCTCCAACTTCCGCAGCTCGTAGCGGTACCACTCGTCGTCCGAGTCGATGGAATCTTCGGTGCTCTGGCGTCTTGAGGAACCTCGGGACATACGGAAGCTGCGTATGGAACTTCTGTCGTCCTCCTCAGAGTGCGCCCTCTGGCCGGGCGGAGCCAGCCGGTAGTCCTTGGCATCAGGTGGCGAGCGTCTGCTGTGGTCTCGGCCGCGGGACGGAGTTCCTTCCAGTCCCAAAGACTCGCTTACGGACGTGTCGCTATCGCCCGCCTCCCCCGACACGCTAATGTCAATGTTCTTGTTAACGACAGGTTGCTGGAGGAGGGCTGCGGCTGCGGCTGTGGCGGCCCCGCCAAGCCCCGGGGAAGTCGCCGCTGTCGCAGTCCTATTGTTAGGGGCGGGCGCTTCCCCGTTTTTTGGTTGTATAAAACCAGTGTTGGAGGGGAAGTTCGGATCATAGTAATCAAGAGAAGTAGTATTGGAAACTGGGAGAAGGGTGGAGTCCTGAGGTTGTTGGGGGAAGGTTTGTTGAGCGAGGCCAGGAAAGGGTGAGGCGTCACGTGGGAACTGGGGAGCATTATAGGTCGGTGCTGGGGGACAGGTACCACCAACGGGAAGGGTCTCCTGGCCGCTCAAGGGAAAATTTACATTCGGTGGAATGTTTGTATCTTTGAGGTACTGGTAGCCGAACTGGGCGCCAGCGTTCTGGTCCGGCGCTGCCGTGTCGCGCGTCAGATCAGTCAGGTTGTTGTTCACTTGCTGCATCTCGCTGGCAGCCATGGCGTCCTTCTGGGACAACATATCTGACCCGGGCAGTTCGGACGGAGGGGCCCCTGGACCCACGGGAGGCCGGTCAGATAAAACCTGCGGTTGTATCTCCCCCGGGGGCAGAGGGCTCAGTATCTGGTGATTGCTGGGAGGGCGGGAACCACTGTCGGACCCGCTGCTGCTGGCGCGCGTTGCCTCCTCCGAGCCGCTCTGGTCGTCAGAGTGGGCGGAAGATGAGTGACGCTGGCGGTACTTCCCCAGGGCGCGCGACACCGCGAACTCGCGCCGCCCTCCTACGCGTGAGGAGCCGGCGGGCTGCTTGGCCTCCACGTCTTTTTCCCGGCTGTCGGAACGCTTCAGCTCACCCATCGTCGGGAAAAGATTCTCTGCGTCCTGCAGTATCGAGTCGTCCCCAACGTCAGACACCTGTTCCTCCGCTTTGGGTGGAGACTCGGCAGTCGCTGCCAACATGGCGACGTTCTCTTTGCTGCTGGAGGCGGAGCTGTACTTCTTCGTCTGCTTCATCGTCGGGAAGAGGTTGTCGGCAGCGGTGGTGCTGTCGGACAGCAAGCTGCTATTGTCGCTGTCGTCGTCCCAGATAGTGCGGCGAGGAATGGGCCGACTGATCTCCATGTCGGACTGTTCCGAGTCGGACAGAGACCTGAGCGAGAGGCTGCTGCCCCGCCGCCGTGTCTTCTGAAGGAAGCCTGACATGGTCGACATGAGGGAGCTTCGCTTCTTCTCTTTCCGCCTCCCGAGCGTCGTCGTCTGATAGTCTTTGTGCTTCACCTCGTCTTCGTGGAGCGGCCGCGAGGGCAGGCTGTGGGACCTGGACCGCTTGCCCATTATGTCGATGCTGGGTATCATTTTGCTCATGCTGTTCAAGGCAGACTTCATGCTGGTGCCGCGCCTCAGCTTCTTCTTCTCCTCCTGCTGCCCCTTCGTCTGGATGGGCACGGTGTCCTGCGTGATGCTGATGTACCCCGCCTGGGACACGAGAACGCCGCTACTGTCATAGTAAGTCTGCGCTGGGGCGGGAGGCTCCTGCACCAGCTGCCGGTGTTCCTGGGCGTTCTGAGGACTGTACCTCTTGAGGTTCAGCTCCAGATTCACCTGTCTGTCCGTCTTGCCGTCCGTCCACTGCATCTGGCGGGTGATGTCGGTGTGGGAGGTCGGGATGGCCTGCGTGTGCCTCCTGGTGTTGTGGTAGCGGTCGTAACGACTCCTGGACCGTGGGGTCGGGGAGGGCCCCTGCGGAGGCGGAGGCTCGTGCGCAGCAGTGGTCAGAATGTTCTCCATATCCCTGAGCGACCCCGACAGATCTTCGCTCTTCAGGAGGGGAGACTCGACCACGTTCGGGATCGGCCGATACCTGTCCTTTGGGGGATAGGTATTCATGTAGGCGTCCGGGGATTCGTAAGGATGGTCTCTCAACATTGGCTGCGACGGGTCGTAGCCGTACGTCTGTTTGTAGCGGGCTTGCGACCCTCCCTTCACGCTGTCTTCCAGGGGAACGTATCTGCTGACGATGTGCGACGATGAGGTAGGTGGTGTACCGTAGGGAGGAGGCTGGCCGTAGTTGGGCTGGTACTTATACTTCATGGTGTCCTTACCCCCGGGACCAGACGAAGGGTAGAAGCTCGAGCTGGAGGAATACGAAGATATCGAATCGGAACTGTCGGCCCCAAAGCTGTGCCGGTTTTCGGACCGTCCCGAATCGATCTCAGCCAAGTGGTCGAACCTCCGCGAGTGCTGACCGACGAACTTGAGCTCTCCAGCGGCGTTCAGGTAGGCTGGTGCTGAGTACTTCGGTTCGTTGATGTAGGGTGACGTCTGGTACTGCTGCTGCTGCTGCTGCTGCTGCTGCTTCCCCTGATAAGCCCTCTCCATGCTGGGAGAAACGGAGAGGTTTGAGGGGTAGGTGTCAGCGAGCGAGGTGTTCGTAAGGAGGGAGGACGAGGCCACGCTGGACCTCGACCCGCCATAGTAGTGAGAATATGTACTCGAAGTTGGCGCTGGAGGAGGCGGCGGTGCAGAAGAGCTCATGAGCACGTCCTCGAGGAAGATCTCCTCCGCCTTCCTGCCGCTGACTCTCGTGATGGGGTCGGCGGTGAGGGCGTAGATGCTATACGTACTAAAAGATCCATCCTCGAAGGTGGCACTACTACCGGTTCGTGGTTTGGCACTAGTCCTTCTGGGACTGAGGGTGAGGTAGCCTGAAGAGATATTTGAAGTGGCAGCTGAAGCCGAGGTCGTCGTGGGCAGAGACGGAGACATGAATGATATGCGTGGATCTGCCTTCTCGGCGGACAGCGCCGTGTTGACGATGTCAGGCTTCGAGGTTGATATGTGTAAAAAAGAAGTCGTTGTGTTTGCTTGGGGCGACTCCTCCAGGATCGGCGCGGGGCTGAACATCTTCGTCTCCCTGGTCATGCCCTCCCCCATGGCGCTGAACTTGAACTGGTCGTTCAAGGACCCGGAGAGGGACGTCGAAGGAAAGGTGACGGAAGCAGAGGTCGTTGTGACAGAAGCTAGCATGGTGGCTGAGGTAGCGGACGGCAGATACAGATCCTCCAGCCTCTCGGTGCGTTCTGTTCTGTAGGGAGAAGCTCTTCTTCCGGGTCGTGGGCTGGTCGGACTCTTTTCGATGCTTGAGGATGTACTCATACTGCTGCTGAGGGTGGATATTCCAGAGTCGTACTTGCCCAGCTCGGAGTACCTGATCGGTGACGGACTCTTGGCAGTCTTCGGAGACTTGGGACTCTTGGGACTCTTCGGACTTTTCGGGCTCATGAGTCGAGGCGTGGCTCTGGGGCTGTGACCGAGATCCTTCGAGGAGATGAAGGATGGGGTCGCCGGTCGCTTGCTAGTGGAGCCTGGCTCAAGGCCGGTGGGCGTCAGGGACGTCTTCTTGGCTCGCGTCACGTCCTTAGGACTTCCCGATCGAGGAGAGCTGACGTACCCATCCTGGCGAGTCCTTGACGTCCCATACGGCGACGAAGACTTCAGCTTCTCGCTGGACGCCGTGAAATACGTGGGGGAGGAAGTTCCGATGGCCTTATCGTCCCCGATGAGAGGGTCGGGGGTCTTCCTTCCCTTGATGCTGAAATCGGACATGCCGAAGGCGTCCTTACTGGTCCCTGACCCGGTCTCTAACAGAGGTAGCGGCGAAGGAGCTTTGGCGTGGACCTCGCGCACGTGTCTTGGTGAACCCACCATCGTGCCCGACGTCTTGAGGCCGAGAGCCGCTGCGATCTCGGAGTCCGTCGCATTGCTGTCGGTGGACAGCTGAGAGTTGGGGCGACTCCTCTGGGGCTCAGAGGTCCTTGGGCTGAACGTCCAGTCCTCTAAATTAGAATCGAGGTACATCTGGCGCAGCTTCACGTCCACCACGGACTCTGCCATCTTGTTGTCCACCGGCTGCGAGACGGTGCTGGCGGAGGCGGCGGCAGAGGCAGTGACGGCGGCGGCGGAGGCGCCCTCTGGCTTCGGCACATGCCGCGGCGAGGTTGAAGTTGGGGACCCCAGCTTCGGCGACGAAATCAGTCTCTCCCGAAGGTCGCGCAGATTCTGCGAATCTTTCAAAAGTTTGGCACTGAGGGCATCAAGCTCCTTGAGCTTTCCTAACGCAACTTTATCCAGCGTGGTGAACTTGCGGAGCTCCTGAAGGTCATGCTCGCTGATGCAGGTGCTCTGACCCCTGTAGTCCTTGTAGTCATCCGCCGTGTACACCTCGTCCTTCTCGTTCTCCTTCTCTCTCTCCTTCTCCTTCTTCCTCGCCTCCGACGAGTCCGACTCCTTTTCCGTTTCTTCCAGGTCCCAGATCCTGGCCAGTTCTTGATCAGTGGACTCGGACACCTGCGACAGGTTGTCCCGGTGGGCGTTGTTCAGGCTCCTGTAGAAGGCTTCGTCCGGGAGTCTGTTCTCGGAGCTGTCGTCCGTCGGGCCGGCCACGACGGCTGCGGCGGCGGCGGCGGCGGCGACTGCGGCGGTTTCCGCGGGAAGAGCCGGCTCTTCCTTCTCCACGAGGAGAGCTTGTAGGTCAAAGGCCGTGTAGAACTCCAGGAGCTGGGCTATGACGGCCTGCTGCTCGTACAGGAGAATCTCGAGTTTCTCGAGGCGCTCCCACATCTTGACGTACTCCTGCGAGAGCATGTCGAGCGCCCGCCACGCGTAGCGCAGCTCTGTCTCCAGCACGTTGAGGCGCGTCCCCAGCCTCTCCATGTAGTCTCCCAGGAGGGTCTCCATGCTGGCCAGGTAGGAGCCCGCGCCCGTCCCCAGCCCGGACCCGCCCAGGGCTGACTTGACGCCCTTGAGGCTGTCCATGACCCCGGCGGCAGCTTAATGTGGTGACCCGGACCCAGGGCAGCCCAGGTCAGGCTGGGCCGACTCACGCCGGGCGGGCACACACGCCATGAGCACACCGCACCCTAGTGTTACCCGACAGCGCACTCACATAGTGAGGTCTGGTCTGGCGCTGACACTCCAAGACTAAGCCATCACCGTTCCGGTCCTTTCCTGAGGCAGCAAGTCCAAGTTCAGTCCAGCATATCTCTAAGTTTACTCTCTGACATAAGGCCTTTAATGGAGAAGAGAAAACAGATAAATATATACCAAAAAAATATCGACTTTTCTATGTCAAAACCACAACACCACACGTCATAATCCGTCCCTGTTCATGGGGACCTTCCACAACATGTGTTGTGATGTGCCGCACGTGATACAGATCCAAGTACACACACAGGGCGAGAAGCACGTTCATAATTACTTAACCTCTTGGCGCAGTACGTCGCGCGCCACGGCAAGGTCACGGGGTCAGGCGAGCGGGGTGATGCGGTGACCTGAGGACAAACACAGAGCTTGGTTAAGGAGGGAGGTCACCAGGGGTCACTGGGCCACCGGTGCTGGACAGTTAGGTCGCCTTCCCAATCCTGCTGTCGTGTTTCGCGTGGAGAATATTCAACTGTTTCTAACGTGTGTGTGTGTGTGTGTGTGTGTGCGTGTACCCACCTACAAGTAACTGAGACCAGATTCTGTTTGTTTAATAATGCCATTATTTTCTTCAGCGAAAATAGCGAGATTCTGCCAGAAGGCAGCGCCAGCGCGCGGCGCCTCGCCAAAGGATAACGGAGTTACGAAGAATAAGTCGTGTGAGTTACGTGACGTCAAGCGTTCGCATGAGATGGAGAGCCTGCATCTATGGACTGAAAGCCACTTACCCACATGGGGGTGAGGCTGAAAAAAAAAAAAGAGATATCTAACTGGGGCCACAGGAGTGACACCTGACAGCCGCTGAAGCGATGACTCACTGCGCAGCTATCATTCCCCACCCCCCTCTACCCCCCCATCCCGATACCGGTAACATACGTCTCTTCGGTGGTCGTGACAGAACACAAGACACAAGGGTATAAAACCCACAGGACCCATTATGGGGCCGCATAATTACCCCCATCAGCCTGTCATCGACCATCCCTGCAAGGCTGACACCCTCCCCAGTCGACCCGCCCGGCGCAAAATACCCTGCCGACGCCAACTGACTAATTGGCAGGTTCTATTATGGTGCGGCGTTGCCTGGAGGGCCTGCCCTGGCGACGTATATTCCAAGATCCTGGTGCTCCCTCCCATCCCACTCTTGGTGGGCGGCACAAACATGGATACTCCCATATACATGCATCGGCTGAGTAATGCATATATGCACATTTACACCGTAGTCATTTCACATTCCTTGAAAACCCCACTTCACTCGTACCAGCGGGGAATGACCAGGTGTGCTTCAGCATCCCGCACGAGATTCAGAACTCCCATAGCATCCTAGGGGAAGGACAACTGGCAGTACTTCGGTCCTGAGCTATAAGGGTGCGCTGACGAGGGCCTCCCACACCACGGGGATAGCTATGTGTAAACAAAACGCCACAGTAATACAATCTCCCTCATCGTGGAGTTTCAGTCCATCAGCGATTTCATTTCACGATTCTTTCAGTTCGCGGCAATTTGCATTATTCATTTTATTCTTTTGTTGGAGTCTTTATGTGCTGGACGAATGTGTCATACGATCCACCGTTATATTACGCTGGTGAGATTTTAATTCTCAAATTTTTTTTTTTCTCTCTCTCTCTGAATGTGATTTATGAGTCTTTTTCGAAAATACCTTCATGTATTCATAAGTCAACGACACGAGAGAGAGAGAGAGAGAAGGACAGTAAAACAATACGAGTCAACACTCCCTTATCCCTACGAACGAATTCGGATGGTGATGGATCTGAGAACGCAGGAGGCCGGACATGGAATCTACTTTCGTGAAGACTCCCGGTTCTCCAGTGAGGCTGCAGCACGAAGCCTGGGGGGACTGCTGGGGAAGGGAGCAGTTTGGGAAGGGCGCGAGGGAGGAAGGGAGGGAGGGGACAGTTCAGGAGGGATGTGATGAATCTGTTCCATCACAAGAGGATCCTCTACCTCTTGAATCCGTCCCCTCAAAAGCTCCTCGTTATGAACTCAACCCTGCCGCCTCCTCTTTGACTTTATTCCCTCCCTTTGTCCCTCATCACCCGAGCGTCGCCTCTCTGTTTCCCCCTCGCACTTTTTACTAATCCCTACCACCTCCTCCCTCATCAGTTATCCCCACAATCTCCCCCCCTCCCCCCCTCTTTCTTCAGTCTGCCCCTTCATCAGTTCTCTAGCCTTACATACACAGACACCGCCCAACGTAATAGTTTAAGGTAACCTAGATGGAAAAGGACTGCTTGTAAAAACAGCCCAGAGGGACACGCAGAATCAAAAAAGATCATTAATTTACTACATTAAGAATGGTTCGGGTCCCGAGTGGACTGTAGCCTCATCATTACGCAGAGATCGGAGCTACTCACAAAGAAATGCGATCGAGTATTCTACTCGCAAGCGTACTGGGACAAAAGCTGCTCAAGAGATGCTCAAAAAATATACAGAAACCAGAGCCACCACTACCACCACCACCGCAACACCACGAATCACCGTCAGCAGATTCCCTCATAAAGACACAAGATGAGGCAGACAACACTCAACGCCACTACACGACCCTATAGTGCCATCGAAACACTCGAGCCAATACTAGTCCAAGAAATGCCCCCTCCTATCCTCCCGCAGACTGGGCCACCAACCATCAGGGTATGTGCCGTGGGTCGAACTGCTCTCCACAAAGCATCGAGTGAATCGTCTGGTTATCTGCACGAAGAAAATGGAACCACAGTGCCAAAGTCTCTCCTTTTATAGAGGGCCAACGACTCCTACAAATGTTCGAATACACAAACACTCACACACACACACACACACACACACACACACACAGGTACCCAAATTATCGACCAGCCCCGAGGTAAGGACGAACACCTTGTTTGGGTGTAGGCCGACTGCCACGCCCAGGATTCGAACCCTTTGAGGTTCCTGCAACCCCGTGCTGGCCCGTGCTGACTCATGGTCAGTAACGCAAACCAATACATCGCGGAGGCCCGTGCGTGTGCCAGTGGTGGCAGGAGAGGGAGGCTGACTCCACTAGCAAGTGGGACCTGGTGGTGCCGACCCTCCTGGCCTCCAGACTTGACTTCCTTCCTTCCTGGGGTGAAAATGAATATAAACCTTGCATTATTTTCATGCGGGTCCAGGCAGTCGGCGCTCCTGGACCCTGGGTCGTTCCTTCCCCAGGAGCGTCGCGTCTTCACTATCCTTCCGCATGCTTAATTACCTTCGGCGAAGAGGATCAACTATCGCCTTTCACGTAAAAACGAATTCAATCCTTCTGCAAAGGCTATTTAACTACCGTAATCGTAAATAACTCCGGTGCCACACGGATGTCTTTATCAAAACTAATTATCTTATAAAGTATAACTCATCCAATAAATATCCTTTCTATTAATCCAGGAAGTTTACTGAGCGAAAGCCATCTTTTTTAAACAAATCGTAGTGTTTTCAAAAGAATTTTCTCATTAATATTTTGTGATACGTGACAAGACAACATAACCAACACTGATGCACATACAGAACTAATACAATACAGCAATACAATTACGAACTCTTATACACCTTATGCGAATGCATCTGCTGTAAAGCCTTATACATAAACTATACTGTACGAGTCCCTAAGAAAATGGCAAGCAAAGAACTCGTGCAGGAAAGCAATGAAGTATTCCGGCAAAACAGACTAAAACAAATTGCTCCTCCCAAAAAAAAAATCAGAGTTGGGCAGGAGGGGGCTATCCATCAGGTCGCCTTACAATTAATCTTCCCCCCACCAAACCTCCCAATCCCCAGAAACTCCCCTACCCATCCCCCCCCCCGCCCCTCCCCTCACCCCAGGTTTTACCCCTGCTGTTGCGGCATTAAACAAATGGAAAGCAACGAACAAGTCAAGTTTCGTATATCTCGGGAGAAAATCTTATTAGCAAAATGGACTAAGTTAAGTGAATATCTCCCGCCGGCAAAAACGCCAAAAATGAGCGAGGTCCGGCCCGGCTCGGGATTCGTTTCGTTCGTTATTTCTGCGATATTAAGACCCCGGGGACCATAATATTGCGTCGCCAGGTACGAGGAGCCATTAGCTACGACACGCGACGCAGGACCAAGTTCCGTTCCACACCACCGACTCGGGACGGGAGGCAAGAACAGATAATTCCCTAAATCTGTCAAAACGTTTTTCTGTGACCTGGTCCAAGGTTGTGAGACCTCCTCACCCCAGCTCCTGGGGGGGAGCTGCGTGTGGAGCAGCGGGCCTGGGGGAAGGGAAGGATAGGCGAGGAGATGACTCGAGAGAGAGAGAGAGAGAGAGAGAGAGAGAGAGAGAGAGAGAGAGAGAGAGAGAAAACTAAACGATGCTATACTAGGCCGGGGTTCCCTTGTCCTGGCTGTGTTACTCTATGCCATGATCGGTTCAAGCTCGCCTCGGCTTGGTTAAAACCGCGCCGGTACAAACGGCGTTTAAACCGCCAAAACTTATGGTTTATATCTTGGTTTATCTCCGGGAGAAGCTGCCGATTTCAGCGACGGTCTGGTTGGCTCAGGTTTAGTTTTACGTCTGTCGCGCCCGAGGAAGGCTAGTTGGGGCTGGGACACATGGGCACGGGACCGAACCAGCGACGCGTCGCACCTCGAGCGCGCGCCGTAACCCTGCGGCATTCGGACTGCCGCAACGGCGACCGCTCAAGCGACACCGATGAACTCCCACGCCGACGCTCACTTGAGCGCAAGATAGGCCCGGCATCGGGGAGGCGGCGAAGCCACCAGCCGAACAACGGCGTACGAAAAAATACACACCCGGACGTGAAGAAAGGCGATCCTGCAGCGACTTATTTGACGTCAGCCGACCAAACTATTCACCAATAGCTGTGTGTTATTCCCCCCTTCCCACGAAGTTGTATTACATGAAATGAGGGAACTTTATATTGAGGCTGGAGGCATGAAGCCTCCCTCCCTCCCTCTCTCTCTCTCTCTCTCTCGCCAAAAAACATCCCTATGGCAACAAAATATCCCCACAGAGAGAAAATATGCCTATGGCGAGAGTCCAGCTAGCCACACATCCATCCCCAGAAGGGAGGGGTCTCACAGCGGTGTCGGGCCCACAACTTTACGTAACTTTCAATTCAAAAGGCGGAATAGAAGTCCTCCCCCCCCCCACCCTAAGTCCCACATACCCTCCTACTGGTAGAAAAGACGAGAGAGAGAGAGACCCGTCCAAAATATCCCAGCGGTCGGTCGATCCCTGCCACAATATTTCCACGGCCAACAACCGCTTCTACAACCCCGCTGGGCTCGGCCAGACGGGGGTTGTCATCCTGGGGTGCTAGAGCCAGGCATAATAGCCTCCATACGACCCCCTAGCCTCTCTCTACCCGGCGGGGGGCGGGGGGGGGGAGGGTGGGTGCGGAGTGACGGACATGCTTCCCCCTCCGGTCAAAGTCTCCTTCGCTACGCCTCTAATACCGTAATGGCGCTCCGGGCATCCCACCACCACCACCACCACCACACTACCTTTCTTAAAGGTTAACCTTCTACGTTAACCTCAGGGGATGGAGGGGAGAGAGAGAAGACGGGATGAGGGTAGGGTACAATGTGACCGGGTGACGCGTTAAGCCTCGACAGAGAACACGATGACACCCTGACTCCTCCAAAACCTCAGAGGAGGACGGAAAAATCTGACGGTACGACGGTACGTCGTGAGTTAACCTTGAGAGGGGAGAGTGGGGCGACGGTACGCCTGTACCTCGAACGTGAAACCACTCAGCAGGAAGACGGGCGGCTGACAGTGTGATGCTCCCCCCCATCCCCCCCCAATCAACTATACGGGGGAAGTTTCCAATCTGTTCTTCCAGATCTTTGGGCCATTGTCCTTTGCGTCCGTCACCCACGAGCAAGGGAGATACACAACTTCACAAAAGGCATCCCCTCCATTGTTGGGATCCTGTGCGTGCCAGCGTCCGACATACAGTACTGCTATCATCCGGTATATTGAAATCTCTTACGTGTACGCGACTTCCGGACAAAGAGATGTCATTTTCCTGGAAGACAATGACGGAACGGGTCACCTGATATGGGGATTCTATAGACACGAGCGTCCCAGTTACGTCGACAGACACACTAGGTATTTTCCCCCCTCAGCCCGTTTTCAACCCAGACAACCTCAACTACCGCGAATACTTTTCATCGAAGTCTTCTTAACACTGACCTAACCTTACCAGTCATTCTAGGATCTACATCACGTGTCAAAGACACTTCCACCACATTTCCGTAGATCATTCGGCTTCCTGAAAGAGACCAGCACGTACAGGCTCCTGGGCATCTCACAGCCCCGGGGGCGAAAATTGGATTAATCGCCCAGATCGGTGATTTGTGCCGACAGCCACTCAGCAGCAGGGACTCCGTGGGCGCCCGACCCCGGCCACAAAATATCTCTAATTAGCCAATCAACCAGCCCGACCCCGCCACAACCCCCACGGAATATTTTTCACGGTAAATCCCAAACGATCAACAACTGGCACTGTTCCCGGCGGCACCCTCCCTTCTCTGGCGGCACCCTCCCTTTCCTGGTGGCAGTCTCCCTTCCCCGGCAGCGTTCTCCCTCCCCCTATTGGCGTTTTCCCCTCCCTCCCCCTACTGGCAGTCTCCCTCCCCTGGTGGCACTATTCCCCTACGGACAAAGCACCGTCCTGTGTCGTAACCTTTCCGCTGCAGTGTTCCCCCCCCCTCCCCCTCCCCCCTTGCGGCACTGATTTGATTCCCGGCGGATCGATGCGATAATTTACTGTACCGTTCCCCGTGGGACGTTACGTCACTGTACCACTCCAGCGGCAAAACGATATAACTCGCGGCTCCGGTGCCAGCGTGCCACCCTCGCTGGCACCGTCCCGCGCGTCGCAACGCTAACGTCACCCCTCCGTGGTGCACCTTCCCCACCCCCTCCTCCTCCCCCAACCGGCGCTAACCATTATCCGGATCACCATAACTATTTCCACCATCCGCCCGTCCCCCCCCCCCCAATGT
>JAYMFT010000021.1:0-11351 GCA_038088735.1 Panulirus argus | reverse complement strand
AGAAGAAGGGGGGGGGGGCAAATGAGGGTTGGGGTCAGAGAGTATCATTAAACTTTAGGGAGAATAAAAAGGGGGAAAGAGGGTAAGTGATAACAGGTAGTGATGGAGTGAGTATTTTGAAGGATTGTTAAATGTGTTTGATGACAGAGTGGCAGATGTAGAGCATTTAGGTCAGGGTGGTATGTGAAGTGAGAGAGTCAGGGAGAGTGGTTTGGTGAAAGAAGAACTGGTGGTGAAAGCCTTGCGGAAGATGAATTCCAGAAAGATGGCGGGATTGGATGGTACTACAAATGAATCTATTAAGAAAGTGGGTGTTAGTGTTGCTGATTGGTTGGTAAGGATATTCGATGTATGTATGGATCATGGTGACGTGCCTGAGTGAGTATTGAGTGGTAGTGAGTAGAAGTGGGTATTGGATGGGTATTGAGTGAAAGGTTGCAGACAAGTACAGAACATCAGACTTGGGGAGGAGCAGTGTGGTTTTAGAAGTGGTAGAGGATGTGTAGATGAGGTGTTTGCTTTGAAGAATGTATGTGAGAAATATTTAGAAAAACGGATGGATTTGTATGTAGCATTTATGGATCTGGAGAAGGAATACGATAGGACTGATTGACATGCTTTATGGAAGGTCTTAAGAATATATGGTGTGGGAGGTAAACTACTGGAAGCAGTGAGAAGTTTTTATCAAGGTTGTATGCTTGTGTAAGAGTAGGAAGAGAGGAGAGTGACTGGTTCCCAGAAAAGGTTGGTCTGCGGCAGGGGTGCGTGATGTCCCCATGGTTGTTTAATGTTTATGGATGGGGTGGTTAGGGAGGTAAATGCAAGAGTTTTGGAGAAACAGGCAAGTATGCAGTCTGTTGGGAATGAGAGGACCTAGGAAGTGAGTAAGCTGTTGTTAGCTGATGATACAGCACTTGCGACTAATTCGACTGAGAAAATGCAGAAGCTGGGGACTTGCTTTGGAGAAGTGTGTGAAAAGAGAAAGCTGAGAGTAAATGTAAATTAGAGCAAGGTTATTAGGTTCAGCTGGGTTGAGGGAAAAGTTAGTTGGGATATGAGTTTGAATGGAGAAAAATTGGAAGAAGTAAAGTGTTTAGATACCTGGGAGTGGATTAGGCAGCAAACAGAACCATGAAAGCGGAAGTGAGTCACTAGGTGGGGGAGGGGGTGTGGGTTCTGGGAGTGATGAAGAATGTGTGAAAAGAGAAAACGTTATCTCAGGGAGCAAAAATGGAAATGTTTGAAGGAATAGTAGTTCCAACAACTTTATATGGTTGTGAGGCATGGGCTATAGATAGAGTTGTACAGAGGAGGGTGCATGTGCTGGAAATGTAATGGTTAAGGACAATATGTGGTGTGCGACGGTTTGATTAAGTAATGTAAGGGTAAGATATGAGTGGTAATAAAGAGAGTGTGGTTGAGAGAGCAGAAGAGGGTGCGTTGAAATGGTTTGGACATATGGGTAGAATGTGTCAGAGGCGGAGGAACCAAAGATAAGCAGGAGACCAAATTGGAGGAGGAAGGATGGAGCGAAAGGGATTTTGAGCGGTCGGGGCCTGAACATGCAGGAGGGTGAAAGGAGTGCACGGAATAGAGTGAAATGGAACAATGTGGTAAACCATGGTTGACATGCTGTCTATGGACTGAACCAGGGCAGGTGAAGCATCTGGGGTAAACCATAGAAAGTTTCATGGGACCTGGATGTGGAAAGGGAGCTGCGGTTTCAGTGCATTACACATGACAGCTAGAGACTGAGTGTGAACGAATGTAGCCGTTTCATCTCTTTCCTGGCGCTACCTTGCTGATGCAGGGGGTAGCGATGCTATTTCCTGTGGGGCGGGGTGGCATCTGGAATTGATGGGGGCGAGCAAGTGTGAATATGTACATGTGTATATGTGTATATGCATGTGTATGTATATGTATGTATATATGTATACATTGGTATGTATGTGTATGTATTGTGTATATATGTGCATGTATGTATATATGTGTGCATGTGGGGGAATGGGTCTTTCTTTGTCTGTTTCCTGGCGTTACCTCGCTGATGCGGGAAACAGCGATCAAGTATAATAAATAATAAATAAATCTATTTATATATGTGTGTGTGTGTGTGTGTGTGTGTGTGTGTGTGTGTGCGTGTCCCTGTGTCTGTGTGGGAAAAATGGATTAAATTTTTCTGTTGCTTAATTAATCAAATAATGACAAGAAAAGAGAAAAAGCCATGGATAAAAGGTAACTATGGTCATCTGTCTAGCCAGCTTTGGAAGCCAAATACTTTGAAAACTATCCTATTGTAAATTATATATTACATATATATTCATATGTATCATTCTATCAATATGCACATAACATTGGCATCCAATGCCACCAGCAACCATTTAGCTGCACTTAACTTTTTAAACAAGGCAAAATAATGTACCATCAAGTGATCTGTGCAATGTGATCCTACACATACACCTCCTGGACCATGTTCCAATGGTATTCATCCATGAAGAATGCATAATGAAGCATCTTAGATGGTTAGCATACACTTGGTTTATTCTGGGCTAAAATCTATCTATGAATTAAATCTCATTTTCTGAGTCTAAAGCTAGTTGATAATATCTACATGTGTTTAACAAGCTGGATAAGAGGTCTAGGATGAGATAAGGTCAATTACTAAACTTCTCCCTAAACTCTTGAACTAAGAAGACAATCTTGCATGATATAACCATCTGTATCCAAAAAGTTTAATGATAAATATGACAGCATTATGAACTATTCAGTAAGTCACCTAGATAATGCAAAGGGTCCTTAACACATGATCTTAAATGGCAAAATTTTTCAGGCTTTCAAAGCAGTAAAACTAAATTTTCTGGAATGTTGTTATCAAAGACTGTTCTAATTTGACCCCATCAGATATGTCAAATGTAAAATAATAGAGGAACCTTTGTGAGTAGAAAAAAATCTCAGATACTGCAAACATACAAAAATGGGCACCTATGTGAAGAGAAAAAGATCTCTGAGAATGCACTTGTGTAATGGTCAGAAGGAGTATATGATCCCTAAGGAAGGGGTTAACTGGGCTTAAATGCCCCTATTTGAATGTGCAGACTCTCACAACTTCTCATAAGACTCTCTCTCTCTCTCTCTCTCTCTCTCTCTCTCTCTCTCTCTCTCTCTCTCTCTCTCTCTCTTCTTCCCCCTGCCCCCCCCCCCACATGAAGAAAATGGTTCTCACATTACAAAAGTGCACATACATCTACAACTGAAAATTACTGGCCCTAGCTCTTCAAGTTTTATAAACCCGAATGGGAATTTAATTAAATTTAACTTCATTGGGTTTTCATACACGAATGCATATAAGAATTATTATATCTAAGTTCAATACTAGCTTTTCTGCATATCCATGAGGTATCATATGTATCATTTGCACAAATACATATATGGAGTATGTGGCTAGAGGACCCTTGAGTTCTAATATCCATGGCCCACTGTCAGGCTCATAAAAGCCAGCCTACACTGTATACAACAATAAGCAGTTTACTAAAGATATTTGAAGAGAATAGTTTCCTGAGCATCAGAATTTGAATAATTTGATTAAAACTGATAAATCATTAAAAGTAAAAGAAACTTAGAAAATTGATAGTCTTAAAAATCAAATAAGAGGGTTAAAAGAAAACATATTATAGGGATGCTTTTGGTTTGATAGAAATATCTAAGAAAGTGAGATAAAATAGTACAGTATGAACATGCTTAAATAAATGGAATAACTTCAGTGAAGAGTGAAATACTTTAGAAAAGGGGCATAATAGCAGAGTGAGGACATGCGTAAGGTGTGATTTAGTTGCATCCCAGTACCTGATATCTTCATCCCACGGATCCGGGCGATACCTACAGGGACAAGGACAGGACAAGAGAGGCACGGTCAGTCACTCCCTCCTTTTTCATGCGGGGCAATCCAGGCTGGCTAGGAACAGGCATGGTGTATGTAGCATACCCACCAGTACCATGGTATCCTTGAGGTATCTAGGATATTCTCATAGGTACATCATTCACAGAAGATATCAAAAATTCTACCAAGCAAACTTGAGAATTACAAAGAAAAAACTTTAACTTATTTCTTTAAATATTTCCTTAAAGGAAAATCAAGAGTAAATGGATTTCAGTAATTTTTCTCTGATAATGAAATGTTTATTTTCTAATTGCCAGATTATTTGATGGAGTAAAGTGTGGCATGGCCAGCCTGGAAACCCCTTTTCTATGCATCTTCAGACACAGATAATACCAAGCTTATAGAAAAGTCAGTTAGCTAAGGTTACAGATACACTCGAGAAGACTACAACATATATATAGTTCAACATATACATTAGAATCAAAGAGAATTTATACAATTTCATAACATTACTACTCCAATTAATCCTTTAAAAATATTATCAAAGTTCAAGTTGTAGCTGCTTTGTTCAGTCATAAACCTACAGAATCTCAGAAATCAGTTTTTGGTTAATCTAAGCAGACTTTAGGAACTAAAAAGCCAGGAAAAAAGCCTCTAAGATAAGTATTAGACCAGATAACAGGAACACAACACCAATACCAACTGCACCTATAATCTTTCCTGTTGTTTGGCCGACTGTTGTAGGACAAGGTGTCATCACTGATGAGCATGTGGCTTTCATTCTTCTTGTTGTGCTCCATCGTGTAACTGTCGTAATAGTCAGTTCTGCTCTTGTCTCCTTTCAGTGTACCATATCCTTCACTATAGTCTTCATGTAAACCCATATCACCTCCACACTGACCACCTTCTTCCCTCTCATAGGAATTTTCTCTACTAGCTTCTAAAGACCTTTGTGGTGTGGACATCTGGTTGGCAACAGCCAGGAATTGCGAGGCAGAAGAGTTTGGGTGCTGGCCCACAGGGTAGTTGACATCACTTGTGTAGTCACTGTCTTCAGATATTCTAGCTGAGAGAGGATGAATAATACAATAATAATTATATGGCACACCTATGTCAAACATTCACTTACACACCATAAAGTTGTTAAATTATTTGCTGATATATCAGTTTCACAGGAAGCATGTAGGTTAGAAGCAGCACAGAAATAACTTAGGGATCAAGAAGAAATTCAATCAATGGACTTCATACGTTGAGCATGAGCGATTTAGAAGAGCGCTAATGTGAAATAATCAAATGAAAAATTCTTTTGACTGTAAATAAGATAATTGTTTTGAGAACTAATGAGTTCAAGGAAAAAGTGGGATTAACCACAGCAAAAGTAGGTGAACACTTGCAGAAATCATGAGAACCTAAGAAAACCTCACCTAACTTCCCTTAGCAGCCAAAATTTACCTTATAATAGAAGTTATTTGATAGACAGGTTTGTGTCCTGTATGCATGCAATTGCATCCCACCCCAATGAACTATGTCTACTGAATATTCTTTACTATGTGAAAGGACAAAAAAATGTGAATAAAACTGATATTTTCCACAGTAACATTGAAAATTATGGTAAAATTTGGCTACTCAGGGAATTTTTGATGAAAATTCATAGAATTTGTTGATTTCTAGACATATTTCTCTTTCATGTAAATTTATTCCATATTTTCCCTGGTTTTCATAGTCCTTCTCAGTATTATGATATTCTTTTTATAGTATCACAGGATTACTTGTGTCCATATATCTAAATTAGTTCCCTTTATTATCACTTCTATTAAGTGTAGTGAGTCCAATATAGTGATTCTTCCAGATATAGGAGTTGCTTCAGTGCAGCCCCTAAACTACATAATCACTTTTTTTTACTATTCCTTCATTTCATCATATCTAACCTTTCACAAAATATAATTAATGAAAACAAAAACTTTACACACGCATTATAAAAGCAATTATGAATATACTCAACATCTACTATTTATCAATCAGAATAACAAAAATATATAATAAAAATGTTTTCCAAATTAAAAGGGCCTTATTCTGCAGTTTCAATGCAGTGGGAAAAATCAAGCTCTGCTCCAACCAGTGAAGTCTTCCACTTCTGAATGGGAGATTAAAAGAACAATTAATTTTGATTAACAAGAGAACCCCTACTGAATATATATATAAAGGCAAAAGTTGATTTATAACACAACCTGCTACAGTAACCCCACCTGAATATATCTAAAAGGGTGAAACAACCAAATATCTTACACTGTCATGACCATTTCCAAGCTTTAACTGCGAGAACCAGGATCCTGCAAGAATTTAATAATTCTCTGCATACCTATACAGTAATACAGGGGGTCTCATTCTCAAGATATTGCATACTGCAAGGAAATCAAGAATCCCATCCCTTGATTCTTTTTGTATAAAAGCTAATAATATTATCTTCTATGGTGTAGTGGTTAGCATTAATGACTGTGATACATGCATGGGCTGCCCAGGGTCAAGCCTGCATGGTTTCCAATTCTAGTCACAGCAGCCATTCCATCGGTCCATAGTCTATCCAGCTGGTCATCCTCCCTTTGGAGTTGGTCATTAAAATGGGTACCTGGCTGGGGTACACATAATACATACATACTGTGGAGCTTTAACTGATTAAGGTATTCAACTGCCGATGTAATCTGAACTAACATAATAAAGAAAAATATACCTCATATTTGAAGACTGCTAAATACCATCAAAGACTCTGTAACACATTTTCTGATCAGCAGATGGCAGAGCTTTCTGTGCAAGGAGGTATATTTTCCATTTTCTTAGATCCACATTTGCACTGTCTTCTTGACCAACATAAGTCTTTTTGATAAAGTACACACCATACACTTTTTCTTTCATAATTGTTCACATTTCCAAAATCAGTGAGGTTGTACCAGGAACAAATGAAGAAAGGCCTCATTCACTCATTCATTTTCTAGCTATTGTGTTCAATGTAGCAAAACAACGGCCTCTTATCCACAACCAGGCCACACAGACCCTTCTGTGGTTTCTTCCACCTACTTCATATACTCTGGTTCAGTCCACTGACACAGCACATTTCCCCCTGCATACCAAATCAGTCCAACTCACTCTATCCCATGCATGCCTTTCATCCTTCTGCATGATTAGGTCCCAAAAACTTAAAATCTTTTTTACCCTATCCTTCCACTGCCAATTTGGTATCCCCTTCCTCCTTATAAACATTTCCTCACTCATTCTCTTCATATTTCCAAAATAATTTCAGCACACACTCTTCACCTCTCTCAACCACACTCTTCTTATTACTACATCTCTCTATTAAATATCCTTTTATTACTTAATGAAAACACTTCACACCATATACTGTCCTAAAATTTAATTTCCAACACATCCATTCTCTCAGCCAACAGTAACTTATATATTATCTTACAATAAAGAACATCATCCCGCTCATATTTCACTGGTCTTCATTCAATCTTCATATAATATTATACCACATCAGATGAAATTCTATGAGATTCCACATCTGACCCTTAAACAATGGGAGTCATCATATGACAATTTGTATAGCAGAAGGCAGGAATCATCATATGGTACAAATACTAGATTTGCTGGCTTTCTTTAACAATATATCAATATTCTGACTTTTGTATGGCTGCTAAGTGTCTCTCAGTCACTGTGGGTGCATATAATTAGACTGACACTCTCTGGGTGTAATTCTAAATTCTACACACATAAATACACGACAGAGAGTGGATTTGAGCTAATAAGGCTGCTTTTCATGTTACTGGTGCTGACTTGCAGATGCAGAAAATGGCAAACAAGTATGCAAAAGAGAATATATGTGTTTGCTGCAAGAGGTCAGAGTGGTGCAAGTGTATATATGTGTAAACATGTAAAAGTATATGTAGATGTAAGTAAACAGTATTTACTGATTAATGTCCTTTAGTGAACATAGGTCATGAGGCAATTACCCTACCCTACCTATCCAATCCAACATCCTGCAATATCTCTGCCAAGTAAATTACACTTTGTCTTCACTCCACACAAGTTATGTTAGCTCAGTTTGTTTCTGCATACTATATACCTTTACATGTCTCATACCTGTCCACTTTTTTCCACAATAGTGAGGTAGCACTAGGAACAGATGAAAAAAATGGCCTCATCCCCTTACACCCACTTTTACTTGTACTCGTTTCATAAATAAGAAGAGTTGTCCTTACAAGTTTCCCTAGTAAAATGGGAGCTCCATTCCCAACAAAAGTCAAAATCCAACTTGACCTTGAAGAAAGTGAATCTTGGGTGATAAAATGTAAATGGCATATATGCCAATTTGGCATTTATGAATGGTACAAGTGAGCGAGACCATTATCTATTGTGTTCATCTCTTCACGTTCTACAGGCTAACCCCCCCCACACTTACACCATACCACCTAAACACTCACACATGAGATTGAGCTGGGGGTTCCTAGTAGTCCCTGGTGCACCACGTGGCCCTTGGTCCATGATGTGGTTAAGGATCTCCAACTTCCTCTGCAACTCCTGCGCCTCCGTCTCCTCCAGGTCTGTAAGGAAACCCATCAGGCGAGGTGTCGTGTCCATGACTGCTGAAGCAGGTACTTCTACAGGAGATCTAGCTCAGTGGGAACATACTATGGACAATGGTGTACTCAAAAATGGAAAAAAGAAAATTATTTGGAAATCAGAGTGAGTTCAGCGTGCTATTACAGTCATAAAAAATAAAAGAAATGGTTGACAGTGATATGAACATAAAATTTGTCTTTTACCTAAGAAACTTTCTACTCTAAAAATTAAAATAATAGGCCAGTTTTTGATAGTACAAAATTCACTGTCATATGTTGATCACATCTACTGTTTAGTGCATTACTATTGTACAGGATATACTAGAGTTTACTGACCCATGACACTAAATTCTTGCTCATACTAAAGGTACAATATCGCTTAACATCATTACAGTGTCTTCCTACAGTACATAAATCTTTATCAGGCTTTGCTTGAGTGTTCATTAATATATTTGGAAGAAAATCTTAAGGTGATAAAAAAGTTGTTGGAACACTCGAACAAAGTGAAGTCCTTACAGGTTTTAGGGTTACCTTTCTTTTCCTCTCCTGATTGACTGGTCTCTGTGGCCCCTTTGCGACTCTTTTCAGAAAGGGGTTTCTCTGATTTTTCATCTTTAACTGCTTCATCACCACATATTTTTGATGTTTCTTCTAGTATGAGCTTGTGACTACTTCCAGGGGATGAGACTTTCTCACCATTACTATCAGCTGGTGAGGAAGGTGACACTGAACCAGGGGAATGTCTAAGGTTTAAGAAGGAGAAAAATCTAGACTTCTCTTCACATGGAGAAGTTGTGATGGCGGTGATGACTGGCGTGGTGGTGGCACTCGTGAGTGTGGTGGTAGAGGTTTCACTAGTCCTTGAGAAAGCAAAGGTGAATCCTGATGTAGGCGACGAGATGGGTTTCTCTGAGGAGGGAGACCACCTGAGCTCTGTCGTGGCCCCATTCTCCTCGGTTGAACTATCCAAAGGTGGGAGGTAAGCTTTTGTAAGAAAAGAAAACCTTGTACGCCCAAAAGATTCCACACTGGGATCTTGTTCTGAAGAGTCAGTGGTGGCTTCCTGTGAAGGGGTTTCATGGAAAGTAGGTTCGGTCTGTGCAGGAGACCTCAAGAAGCTGAATGTGCTAGAAGGCACATCACCATTGACTTCAGAGGGGTATTCTGTTTCAGCTGTTGGCGAGGTCTTAGGGGACGGTACCTCGTCAGTGGCATTAGACTTAGAGAAGAAGCCACTTGAGCCGGATAACGTTAGGTAACTACAGGTAGATGATGAATCCTCCAAGTTGGGTGATGTATGCAAAGGATCAAGTCCTTCACATTCTCTTAAAAGGTTTTCTTTCAGGAGCTTGATGTTGAATATCCCTGAGGAGGGTGTGGCACTTGGGCTGGAGGTTTCGGGGAAAGTTTTACAAGGGATTTCCTTATCTGGCGACGACACTGATAATGAAGCAAATTTTGTAGTAACAAGCGTAACTTTTGGGCTAGATTGGGTTGTTGCATAGGTGGAAACACTAGAGACACAATTTTCTGAGTTCCATATGAAGGCCTTCCCATCACTATTAGGGGAAGTGAGTTCATTGTTCTTTTGTGACAATGATGATTGAAAACTAAATCTAAATGGTAATCCGTTCACATCAGTTTCACTCAGAGTATCACTTGGCTCAATTCTAGTATCATCACTTTTACTAAGAAATCTAGAAATGCTAGTTTCAGCACCTAATTCATCATTGCCAATGCCAGAGTCCACGGTCTCTGAGGCGGCAGTGGTAAGAAGGGTGGATCTGAAAGCTGGCATCGAGTCCAGACATTCATCAGCATCATCATCTTTGTCAGTGCCATTGTCAATAGTCTCAAACGTAACAGTATTGAGGAGCTTAACAGTGGAGAGACTTGGGCGGGTGGCCGACATGGCACCCGTAGAGGAGGAAGGTGGAGAGAGGGAGGAGGAAGGGGCAGCATCCAAGCCTCCAGCCCCGACAATGGAGGCGGAAGCTTGGCTAGTCTCCCCTTTGCAACAGGGGCCGTTGGGAAGCACTGGGTCCAGAGCTGAGGGAGAGACAACCCACACAGTAAGCCCGGGCACCACCACCCACACCACCCATACCCAACTGCCTGGTACATTTATCAAAAAATACATTTCCATTACAACTATAACCTATAATACCGACATCTGCAACCTTACTGATCTCTAAACCTATTCACAAACAATAACTAGACCATATACTGCTGCACCTAATCCTATCCCCCTTACAACGAATGATACAATTGCACCCAAATTCAGTATCAGTAACTGCAAAATGCACACTTACTTCTGTTAACCCACAGGTCAAACCAGATTTTGCCTCTAAATCCTCAAACAGTAACTATAATGATCAACACTAGTGCATGATCAGAAATGAAGGAAAAACTCAAGATTTAGTTCACTCTACATATCAACTTATTAGCTCATGGCCTCTATCCCTAAAAATACCCATCTATCCCCATACTAAAAAGTAACTACTGGGTCACAGTGAACCTAAAAACTTCAACTTAGTAACAATTATCAATAAACTCAGACCAATGTCTTATCCCTTCCAGCTTAATGCACTTAAACCCAACTTTTCTATACTTGTTAAATCAACATTAACAAAGTAGCCCCCTATCAAATTTGATGCTATAAATTCTCAGTGCCAACAGTCATCTTAACATAAAGCCTAAAATCAGATTCTAGTGTGACTCTTGATGTTCACTCCATCTATACCTACACTCACTTAAATTGATACGTTTATTATATTACATCCTATGCTTGTAATTACAACTTCTCTACAACACCTAAAGAGAACTAAGAAGTAACATAATAGCCACTATAAATCAACATCATT
>JAYMFT010000020.1:455085-469010 GCA_038088735.1 Panulirus argus | reverse complement strand
TAACTATGACCTGGCTCATTTCAAGAGACATGTTTTTCACTTTCTCAAAAATTTGTAAATACTTTCCCTGTCTTTTTTCCCTCTTTTCAATTCTCTCTATATTTCAGTTAGGGCCTGGCCTTGATGTGGACTTTTGTCCATGACTGGAGCCTTCAACACAAAAAAAAGTAATGTGAATTTGTGAAAAACAATGATTTAGTGCACTGTTCTGTTTATAATGAATCTTATTTTTGTTTGGACCATAGTGAAAGACTTTTTCAATCATGAGTTACATGATTCAAGAAGAGAGAACAACTTTGATCTTTTGCAGTGAGAACAACTTTGCTCTTTTGCTGATCTCAGTTAAGTACTTTTTGGTATGCAATGTCTTTTTCCATGCTGTTAGTCTTGTTGAATATGAAAACAAAGATTAAAAATAGGCAATTTTAGAACACTCTAACTTGATAGCAGTTGTGATTTTGAGAGGAATTTTGCTTTTTACCAAGAATTTGGCATTTTTAGGCCATCCCATTATATAGAATCCAAATACTCTATATTAGGATTTTCTTCTCATCGTGTATTTTTCAAGATCCTTTGACCCAACATTCTGAAAACTTAACGCCTACTTGGGGGATGCAGTAGTTTATGAAGTCAGCAGCTTGAAATGCTACTGTAAGCAGAATCTTACAACTGAACATTTAGCTCCATTCCCATTTACATGGGATGGATTAACTGCAACTCAGTTTCCTGAGGTAGTCTTGCTACCCGGCTGGTCTGCCTGTGCAGAATGTACCCATTATTTTGAATGATGGAGGTCTCTCAGTACATACCTTTTAAGACTTGTGGCAGTTTGTCCTTTTGATTTTACCTGTGTACTCTCAGAGAAACTATTTTCCTAATTTCTCATACCAGTTAATTCATGTGCTGAGGATAGTAATGAGTATTTTATCTCCCCTACCAGCTTCTCATATGAAAGCTTTTTAACTTTGGCAGGTATGTATAATTGAGTTTTAGTTGTGCAGATTTGACCCTTGAGGGGTGAAAAGCCTGCCCCCTCCCCTTCTTCCTTGTTTATGTATGCAGTCAGCCTTGGATGTGACCATTCATCATACAGGGAAAACCTGCTTTGATGCAGGAAAATATTTTATCTACCTGTAGGTGTGGGTGTCCATGTCCAGGGCCTGTTCCTCCCTCTTACCCTAGTTTGTAAATCAGTGGCCATCATAGTGCAGTCTTATAATGGCAAATCACTGGGAATAATCAGAGGTGATGCAGAGAGGTAGGGTCATTTGCATTTGGCATGCCACCTAAATCTACCTGGGTATGATTTTTTGAATAATTTCTTTCAAGTGAACTCATCCAGGCCCTAAGAATTTGGTTTTTCAGGCAGCCTTGGTTGTGAATGTACACACCTCCACAGAAAAAATCTCTCTTGCATTGAAAACAGGTTTTAATACCCTGTAGAAGCACGAGTCTACAGCTAATTAGTTACAATTATACAGAGCAAGAGAGCTGGTGGGGTATTTTGCAGAGCACTAAACAGTTAAGTTTTTGCTCTTTGCAACAAAAGCAGCTTGCAGTAAGTCAGCAAGCACTGCAAAGCAGTGTTGTCGAGAGTAGTACTATATAGCCAATTAGGTGTTACTAAGGATATGGATCTCAGCATTAGGGTGCCATATTTCTCCCAGTAGTCATAGGAGCTTTCATCAGAGTGAAGTATGCTCATAGATCATTCTTGTGTTAGTTCAAGCAGTAATGTTAATTTTTTGTAGATATAATGAATCCCTGCTCATTTCCTCTAATGGCACTGACAACACCAATTATACTTTATTTATTTATTTGTTTACTTTAGTAGCATTGGTGTTTGTGTGTATCTTTAGTGTTTCCGTTCTTACAGCAGCCTGTGTTAGTGCCTCGTTCACCGTGGAGACATGTAACCCCCCCATCACCACCCCAGTTATAGTTAGCAAAGCCTCCCTAGACAGTGGCAGCCACTCTGACATAGGTGTGTAGTTACTGTGTTTCTTGTGCCCGCTTTCTTCTGATCCTCTTACAGCTGTGCTATATTTTGATTTTGCTTATTCCAAAAGAGGGATAGGTCCTGAAGATGCACGCAGTTGAACTATAAAAAGAACATAAAGTAAAACATTTACACTCATGTAAGTGTTTATATTTTCTACATCTAACAGCCAAACAGAACAGAATTTATATAAGTCAGTAACTTGACTGATAGTATATCTTTATTATCATCATAAAAACAACCAGCAAATGTTTTGTAGAGCTTTTAGAAAGCAGAGTCACATGTGTCAAATGAAAGATTAGTTAACATAAATCATCTTATTTTAATTACATTTAAGAACTAATGCTGATATTGAATAGAAAGCAACACAGCTTTTCAGTTAAAAGTTTGCCTAACACAAATCTCATCAGATTCAATGAACTTCCAGATATATCTTCATTCTCTTAATCGTGACTTTAAAGTGTAACACAAGCAGTTTTGTTGGCATGTTTTGTAGAAACTGTGGTTTATGAAAATGGATAGGGTTTGGTAATAAATTAAAAGAAAAGCCATAATGTTAAGAGCTTGGTTATATTGAGATTTTATGAAGCCTTACAAAGTTATAAGAGATATTTTAAGGTTTTCATTAGTGGAACAATGCATGTGTGAGAGTTCGTGCAGATATGAGTAATTGGTTTTTGGTCAGAGTTGGAGTAAGACAAAAGATGTATTATGTACTCATTGGTTGTACATTTTATGTAATGCATTAACATTTGGTAATACCTTGAAAGCTGAAGTGCAGTTTATTGGAAAAAACTGAAAATTATCTGAGTTATCGTATTTAGATAATATAGTTCTGTTAAAGTAGGTGATGTGAGGATGTCACCTGAAAACATGGAGACATTGGTGACATAGACTGGATAAATATGTTGGGATATAGATTTGTGTCTGAATTTAGATTATTTTAAGTTTTGAAGTTTAATAGATAGAACTTGAAATATGAAACTTAGTTGAACTGGCAGTAAATACAGAGAGCTTGAAGCTTTCAGTATTTGAATGATCCATTTAGGAAGAATTAAAGATGAATTATGTAAGATTTTGAGGGCTTATCATGTTATTAATAGAAAAAGTATGAGTTTTGCAGGAGTGTGAAGAAAATTTCTTAAAGGAGTAATCATGCATGTTTAAATGTGTTGTGATGATAAACAGATCTGGAATAATTTCCATGTTATTGTGTCAGTATGCAGTACAAGAGGGAGATGTAGGATTTGGAGAGTGGGCAAATTGAGGAATGATAAAAGTTTATAGAGATTTAGCATTATGAAGGAAAGTAATGGATAGTGTAGAAGATTTTTACTGAAATGACATGCACTTCAACATAATGGAAAGGAGAATTTAAATGAAAAGAACATGTATTAATGTACTATGTATGTCTATATATTTTTTATGTATTGGAGACTGAATACAGGTATCTGATCCCAAATCCGGAATGCTTGGGACCTAAGCCATGCTGGATTTCAAAATTATAGATTTTTTTGGTCATTTGGTCTGGCAAGTACAGATAACATAAAATATTATGGTTGTATTAGCAATTCTCAAGCTAATTCAGGCATATTTCAGCTCGATTCTGTACACACTTATTGGCTTCATACAATACTTGGGAAATCCTGACCCACATAATCCTTTAAACATCCACAAACAAAGAGCTTTGCATTGAGAATTCATGCCAGACTTTCAGGGCAGTGTTCTTGATAGGGATAGGGAGGGGTCACATTTGGGTGCCAAATGTTTCCACAAAATAATCACTCTCAGCTACCTTGTAGACATGGAGAAGTAAGTGTGCAGTTTGTGTCATTGGTGCCACATTTGCTGATATGGTATCTGTGTAAATGTTACTGTTAGAATTACTATAAAAGGATATGTATATATTATTTTGTTATAAAGGAATAAAAGCAAAGTGAGAAACATTCCATCGATATGGAAGGTAGAAAAAATAGATGTTGAGACATGCATAAAAGCAACACGGTTCACTTTCACCTCTGAGAGCAGTGGATCAGTAGTCCCATTATTACAAGACTAAGTTAATTTCACCTACATAGTATAGAGGGGATAATGCTTCCACTTGTCACTTTCATCAGCCACAGGACTATCATCTTGCCTTTCGGACATTTTTACCATGAGCATATCCAAAGGGCAGATGTGAACAGAAACTGCATGCACTGAATCGAGTTGCCTCACCAGCAAACAAAGTGGCCTTTTCAATAATTAGTCTGCAATGTGAAAGACAAACCTAAAGCAAATTTTTACTTTGTATTTAGAGTAACTATTTGTGTAGTAAATTTTGGTGCAGTTTTCAGTCATTTCAAGTTAGAACTGTGCATCAGTAATCAGGAAAAGTCCAGGAACAAGAAATTTCTCCAAGTTAATTGATTGTTCACCAGAATAGCCAATTTCTGGAACATTCCAGTTTTAGGGTTACCGGATTTGGGATTGTCTATCTGTACTTTTCCTTTTGCAACACAGTATTTCCCTACTCCTGATGTGTAGTTATTAAAAAACAGCATTTACTTTCTATTTTTTTATTTTTTTACTGTATAAGTGTAAGAAATATCACATCAGTATAATAATGGATTAGTACATATTAAAGTGTGAGGATATACTATATTGTATGTCGCTTACACAATGAATTTACTGTGTAATAGTAATTTTTTTCTTAATCTGCGTAAGTGTTTAGTGTGTTTAGTGTACAGTAAGAAAAACTCCTCATAATTCAAGTCTGTCTGATGTCTGTACCTTAACTATTTTCCACCATTTTAAGTGTACCTCACAGTTATTAGTCTCAAGAAAAGTCAAGATTAAGTGATGGCATAAATTACATGTGAATAAAAAGAAAGAATCCTGTAGGTTCAACTCATTATACTAATGACTGCTGTAATTCATAAAAACATACATGTACAGGAAGTGAAAGAAACTATCTACCTAAATAGAACTGAAGAAGGTGTAAGGGAAGACAAAATGGGAGGTGGAATGGAAGGATATAGTGTAAGAAGATGGCATATATGGAAGAATGTGAAGAAATTCGCTTTCACCACAATATCTAAAGGACATTCATAAACCATCTCAAAGTGAATGCAGGAAGTAAGAAATTTGAATTATACATGTAAGTAAAAATTGAATGATATGCAATTTACTCACGTAAAATTAAATATAATCCATTATACTCACTGTAAAGTGTTTTTATTTCAGATATTTTTGTCAAAATACTGAGTACCTTTCACCAGTGTGTGCAATGAAACTTTCTTTTGTGTGAAGAGGGAATGCACTAGTTAGTGGTCCACTTAAACTGTATTTTTGTGTAGAACAGAACACAACAGGAGCAGAATAGTCCAGTATTTGAAATATGTTCTGGATTTGAAAATTGCTGCACAGTATTAAGTGTAGTACGCTGAAAGTAAGTGTTTTAAATGAGCATTTCAGTAAACCAGAACCAACTAGGGAAGGAATTGGCATACCAAGCTCTGAGATGAAGAAAGATTCTCAGGCATCAGTTTTATGCTCCAGACATCAGTATTTGAACTATGGACTGTCAAGACTCTGCACAATCATATTTTTTCATGCTGCTGGCAGTCTGCTGTATGCAAATTGATTAAGTATTGATAATTGTTTGGTATAAAGAGCATCATGGTAATCATTGAAGCGCTTACATTATGTGCAACAACAAAAAATTTATAAAGTATATTGAGTTCAATCAGGTTGATACTCAGATGTGTGGCTGCATGCAAATTTGGGATTCTATTTTTGTTTGATAAATAAAACTCACCACTCTTGTTCCTGAAGGGAATCATAAACTATTTTCACTTCATACACTCTTAGAAGGATTCAGCCAGTATTATTATAAGCAATGCATATAAAATGTATACTGTAATACAATGATGGGAGAATGAAGGAAAATTCTTAAATGTTTTTCTTTGTGCAGTGTGCTACATTTTGATTAGTTGCCTTCTTTATTTTCTTTTCTTGAAAAACATTTTGATATTACATGTTTTTTCTTAAAAAATTTTTGAATTACTATATTGATTTTCTGTAATGTTCGTTATTTTTGTTAAGGAATGTTTTTAAGATACTGGAATTGTCATGCAATTATCTTTTATCTTCAAGGAATGCTTGCACATAAACATGATATATACATCTGTTGGAAATTTCATTGTGCTGCATATATTTTTATGATCTCAAGTAATGACTTTTTCAATATGCTGATTGCAATATATTTAACTCTTAACAAACTGTTTTGCCATAAGTTGCAAGGGCATATTGATTATTTCCTTTGTTTCTAATCTCACTTTTACTTTTGCCTCCCTTACATCATTAGTTTAAGATGATTACATACAATATTTTTCAGTAAATGGTGGAGAAGATGAAACTGCTGTTGACAATGAGGTTGAATACATCACAGACCGTGGTAAAGAAAACACTATCAAAGAAGTTGGAGATCCCACATCAGAAAATGGACTAGGAAATGATGACAAAAATATGGATACATTAGCAGTAGAAGAGAATCAGGATGGTCATAGTTTGGAATCTAGATCATCATGTATTTCTCCTGCATCCTCTCAAGGAGGAGTTTATTCAGTAAGTGTTTTGTTCTGAAAGGTGATAAAAACCCTTGGCATATGTAGCCTTCATTTGTAACATCACAAACATTTTAAATGAAGACGAGAATATTTGCTCATGACAGGATGTGTTGTCATGATCAGTGTAAACTCAAAATCCCACACTTTTTAATGTGCAGGAATGACAATATTAAAAGAGTTTAGAAAAGATACTCCATACTTCAAATCAAGCAGTCATCCAAATTAATTTTGCTCCATTTTACAAATGTATTATCTCAACTACTCTGAATGGGCACATTTTAAATTTTGCTCACTTTATGATGCCTATGGCACCAGAACCCTAGATAAAGGGGAAGGGAAGGGGGCGACTCTTAGTCATGACAATATATCTTTGATGGAGAAACTTTTTTCAGTCCCTATTAGATTTTTTCTTATTCATAATTGTGCCATAACTGATTTTTTTTTCTAGCTGTAGGCCAGAAATTAAGAATGGAAGAAAAACTAGATTACACCCTAAAGGGGGTTTGTGGAGTGTGTGCTGTATGAATTGGTCTTGAAAAAAATCTTATGGAATATTATGAACTTATTTCAATGATCCTTATCATTAGTGCACACAAGAACTCAAACTACAAAATACTTTGACATCTCAGGACTCTCTTTATGTATGGAAAAGTTGTTGCTGATAAAAGTATCATACACGAAAAATACATACATCTCATAATGACCTCGTATGGAGGGTATATAAATATTTTTATCATAGGGCTATATGACCTTGGGCAATATTAGGGAAAGAAAAAACTATTTTCAAAGCTATGCTACTTTATTTTTAGTACTGAAGATCTGTTAAATAAATAGTGATGTATTGTAGTACTGTGCATTATTTTACTTTGCAAATTACTGTATAGACCAAGCAAGTAGATATTTGACAACAATGTGTTCTCATCAGATGGAACTACTGGAAACTTTTGGATTGAATCTTCATCGCATTGATAAAGATGTGCAAAGATGTGACCGCAACTACTGGTACTTCACACCAGACAACCTTGAAAAACTTCGTAATGTTATGTGCACGTAAGTCTCTGCATACTGTTTCTAACAAAGAGATTCAAAAATTTAATAAGCTGTGAGACAGTAGCAATATAATGAGCTGTATGTATATCATCTCTTTTTCATCCATGTAACAAAGAGGACATCAAAATATTGATTTTCTCACAAGTAAAATTCATCTCTCTCCCCAGATATGTATGGGAACATCTTGACACTGGGTACATGCAGGGGATGTGTGATCTAGTTGCACCACTTCTAGTTATATTTGATGATGAGGCAGCAACTTACTCATGCTTCTGCCAGCTAATGGGACGAATGTCTCATAATTTCCCAAATGGTGGTGCAATGGATCAACACTTTGCTAATATGAGGTCTGATATTTTTAGTTTATTTCATTTGAAAAATTATTATAATCCAAAATGTGTGGCTTGCCTCTTATTTTTCATGAAACTGTCTTATATGAGCAGTTTCAATGTAATGAATATTAAGAAAAATAACATTATATTTCAGTGCCACCTGAGCCTTCTTTGGAAAAGTTCAATCGTCTTATACACAGTTTATTAATTCAATCATCTCATAAAACTGAATGAAAAACATTGTATCAGATCATACACCTTTATTGCACTGTATAACAAAATCCAAAGTGAAAGGTCTACTCTTGATATAAGGCAATCATGAGGTTAGGAAATTCATAATTTATCAAAATTAATCATCAGTTTACTTAAGCTTGACTTTGATTTTCCATGATTATCATTTTCATCAGGATACGATTGGTGATTTTTACTGAATTGCCAAGCCATTTTTAAGAGCATTTGATGACAATTTTTCATCATTTGAATTTTTCATAATACATTATTATTAAGTAGATTTTATTTCCTTCAGGTTCTATTGTACTAGGTAGATTTTTCCCTTCAGATTCTGTCAATGCAAGTTTGCAGTGTTTTAAATAATTATAACTATTTCTGTTCCCAGATCACTTATTCAAATACTGGATTCAGAAATGTTTGAACTCATGCACCAGAATGGAGATTACACCCACTTCTATTTTTGTTACCGTTGGTTCCTCCTCGACTTTAAGAGAGGTTTGTCATTATACTTTTCAGAAACAGTCCAGATTGTGTCATATTTCACCATTCACTTTTATATTAACTTTATGTATGAATTTCATTACAATTGTCTAACATCTACAGATGATAAAAGCTCAGTAAGAACATTTTTTACATGGTCACTTCCAAAGAGAACTTAAGTCCACTGACAAGGACCGCTTAAATGGATGGACCCAGGGGAGGAGCTTTGTGTCATTGATAACTTAATGAATGACTTAAAAGAAGTAGTGACAGGTTGCTGAAAGGTTGCAGTTCAAAATGAAAGTGGTAAAAGAGTACATAGGGTAGTTGCATCACTGAGTAGGAGTGTTGAAAGTAAATAATTTCAGTGTGGAGTTGTTATTAGATATGCATGTCATAGGAAGAGATTCATTGTAAAGGTGTTAGTAAATATACATGTTATAGGAAGAGAGAAGAAAAGGTAGACAAGAACTTAATTAATATATTTCTTGCAAGTAACAATATGGTAGACCGAGGACATGATGTATGATCTGTAAGAGGGTTAACTGGAGTGTGTTAGATTATATGGTACTGCAGAATTATGAATGTTAGTTATCTTTTTTCAGTTGTTTAGAGAATGAAAACCTGAGAAGAAATAAAGTTGATTAAGTGATATGAAAACTGAGACCTTGATTTCTAAGAAAAATTGAATGAGAATCTAAGGCAATTCATTGAGATTGTTCAAGAGGAAGTTGATTTGATATCGAGGCAGTTCATGTTCACTGATAGAGACTACCACAGAGATATGGTGCACTTTAGATATAGGCTGTGGGTAGTGAGGTACAGACAGTATGGTGGAATGAAGATTACAGGATGCAGGTTAAGGGAGAAATAGAGTTTGGAAGGAAAAGTTGAATCATCCAGAAAATAGTAATGAATGGAAGGCAGAGTGAAGAATGCAAAAGCTAAAAAGATGGAGGATGCAAATAAAGCTAAGCAAATTAAGATCTTCAGAGAAGACCTAATGGAATAGTAAAAGAAGATGATGCAATGGTAATCAATCTAAAACTATATCCTTTTCATTTATGTACATATCCCAATATTTCCCATATCTAGTTCACTTTCATGAAACAGAGTAAGAGCTGTTCTATTACCTTAGGCAATTACATAAGTGTCTGTGTATGTACTACATTTTAAACTGCAATTTAGTTCTCACCCATTATCTGATGTATGGGCATGTAAATTCATATGCAGTTGCATATTAATGAGTACTTCAACATACTACCAAAAGTAGGTCACCTTGACTTACATTTCATGCCTCAGAGGCAGCCCTCATAATCAGTGATTACATGTATTTAATGAGCCTCTACAAAGTGGAGCAAGAGCTATTGAGTTAACCTTAGCATAGCATCCACATCCATGTCAATATACAATCTTTGTTTATATTTTACATTGGAGATCAGTTCTCAGATACAGATGCATACTGACAAGTACTTCATTGTCCCACAAAAAGTGGGTTGCCGTGATCTATATTTCATGCCCCAGAGGCGACTTTGTTATCAGTGATTATCAGTGTCAGATTGAAGAACCTGCAAAGCACTTTGCTCCATTGCAAAAGGGAGTGTAGAGAATTTGTGCATTTGAAAATGGGACTCACTTGTTTATTTCAGACTGCTATGGCAATCAGCATGTAAGCTGTAACTATATTCCAGTTATGAGACTTCTTACATTGACTTAGGATCATATATTTCCTAAAAAAATCTGAATGTGTTGAGTCATACAGCACAGAAACAAAATTTTTTAGATAAGATGGATGTACATGATTTGCTTAATCTGTGTGAAACTTAGCAATCATATAACCTAAGAGCAGCAATAAGGATGGAGCATGCTGGCAGTTAAAGCTTTATGAATTTAAACATTTGTCATCCATTGATGATAATTAGTGTTGTGTACTTCATTGTTTTCAGTTACCAGTAATCCTGGGAAATTTTAAACAGTATTCCATTGTATTTGGAAAAGCTTTTTAGCTGAATGTGCCACAAGGTTCATTTCAATTGGTGTACATTAGCAACAACAGCTCGTTGTGGTGAGAACCAGCTTCTGGCTAAAAATATGGAAAATGACTATTTAAGAGTAGTGCTTCCATGAAGGACTGAGGCCAATTGATCTGCTGCATGCATTAGCAATTAATCATTTCCTGTTTTTTGCAAGATGTCACCTGAAGCTTGACATTACTGATTATAGTTTTTTACATCGTGAAAATCCATCATGGCATTAGTGTTCAATGTGTCAGTAACATATTTAAGAAATGATAACAGAAGTTTTACTGATGCATATTTCTTTATCTTCAGAATTAGTGTATGATGATGTATTCATGGTTTGGGAAGCTATTTGGGCAGCCCGGCATGTTTCTTCTGCTCACTTTGTTCTGTTCATTGCTCTTGCCTTGGTGGAATATTATCGTGACATCATTTTAGACAACAACATGGACTTCACTGATATCATTAAATTTTTTAATGGTAAGTTTCTGGTAGCTTATAAAATCTCTTCAGTATATAGAGGAATTTTAGCATTATGAATATAATTATCACTATTAGGTACGGGAAGAGAGTAATAATCATATATGTTACACATCATTTTGTTTTATTAGCATTCTTGAAAGCATTACCATGCAGGTTTGCAGCAGTATACTAGATCATGAATACTGCTGATCAGTTTACTTGCTTTCTCCAGCATAGTGCAGATATTTCCATGTTGGTACCTATTATCTCTAGCTCCTTTCCCATTCACATGAGATGGAATATGTGTGTGCAGCCCTCTAGATCAATGACTCACATCTTCAACCTGTGTCCAATGCTGTGTTTTTAGGTGAACATGTGCTTCCAGTTAAATATGTACTTCTAAAGTTCTCAGTTCACACATTAAGTGGTTTTGTCAAACAAAACATAAGTTTTTCATTCATAACACCATTTTCACATCTTGCATAGAGGATAAACAATAGCAGTGAAGGAAAGAGGAGACAAATAATGAGGGAACTTAACTCTAAGTGGTAAGTGATGATATAAGGTTTCAAAAAATACTAATGGAAATGACCTCTACAGAGAATATATATACAGTAGTGGTAAAGGTGACAGTGGGAAGAAATACCATAATTTCTCTGATAGTAAAGAACACTCCAAATGAACCAGATCCAATTTTTTTTATAAAGACAGTAAAGCTATTAACATCATGGTGTAAGAGAGAGAGCAAAAACTTCCTTTTCAGAGACAAAAATGGGATTATACTTCTTGTAGAAATTATTGTGAAAACCTGTTTTTGTGTGAAGAAGAGAATCATGACAGAACAAATTCCTAGTATGTGTACAGGAAAACTTTCTCTATGAACAAGTCACTTAGGACACAAGAGCAAGAGAAGGAAACCCATTCTATACATCATTTGTCAGAATACCCAGTCACGCCACATCACTCTTATCTCATGTGGTGAATCATCCATGAAAATAGTAACAATGGTGACACCACACAGCATTGATGAAATCCCATATCTGTCAGAATGCTATTGCAGGCACACTTTCCATTACTGATAATTCTTGACAGCATTCAGAAGTCTTCCATGCAGATCTTAGAGAGTCAGACCTTCCCACAGTGCCCTCTTGTTAGGATTTTCAAATGCTTTTCCTAAATTCATTAAAGCTGTGTATACTTCCTTACTACTTGCTGAGATGCAAGTTATCTTGTTTACACACTTTTTCCTTTTTAAATCCACCTTTCCTTTGAACCTTCAAGACGTTCAGTAATTCTTTTAATGTAGTTGAAGTCTTGCTTTATATGACTCCAAGAAGACTCCTTCATCTATAATTCCAGATGGCATGTGTCAAGTATTTATTCCAGGAGTGAATCACATTGGTATGAAAAGTTATTCTTTTTCTTGATTCTGTTTCTTGGATTGATAACCTTAAATGAATATCTTTTTATTTTTGTTGCTGGTAATTCAGTTGCTAAGAGAAAAGCTAAAAGTAATCTACATTTTTAAAACAACTAGTAGTTTGTAAACTTTAGTTAAATCTCCCCTAACCCTCCAATCTCTAAGTGTTGTTAAAACAAGCTCATTTAGTCTTCCATTTGCTTTTTTTTATCATAGCAGCATCTCCTGGTAGTGGACAAACTTAACTCTTAACGTGAAAAAGATGTGTAGTGTGCAGAAATCAAAGGAGTTATGTGAAAAAAAGCCTTTTAAGTTGGTATTTATCATGTAGGATGCACAGCTGAAGATAGTTTTTGTAAAGAAGATATATAGTAATTTTATTAAGGTGCAAGGAGAAGAGCCAGACCATAAAAGATATGGACATATAGAGTGAATGAAGTAGTAAAGGATAAAGATATTTTAGATAATCCAGAAGACAAATTTATGATCAGGTGTAATGGAGGCATTATGTATGTGAGTTGAGGTATGAATGGAGACATAAGTTCTTTTGACAATTCAGCTTCAGAAATTATGTGAAAAGTGTGGGAAACAGTTAAAAAGGTAGAAGCCTCTGTTTACTTTAACACTCAAGGTATAAGTTCAGGATATGTGTAGGTAAGTTAAGGGGATGTCTGCTAATGATCTACTCCATGTCAGTGAGAACAGAGTTATGGATATAGAATAGAAAAATGCAGTTATTATATAAAGATTACTTATTTGTGCTCTCTCCTATAGAGATGGCTGAGAGACATGATGCCAAAACAGTTCTCCACACAGCAAGGAATCTGGTTCTTCAGCTTCAGACACTGATTGAAAATAAATAAACTGCTCAAGCTTATACATGTGCCAAAATTATAGCCTTTCCAAGTATATGAAAAAGTATGTGTAAAGCCAAGTAAAATTCAGTGGTATGAAAATTTAAGTATAGCTTTGCACATTGATATAATAGCATGGATACTTTTTGCTTTATATTCGAGGACATATTATCATAGTGCAGAGTTTGATACTGAAGATACAGAAACAGAGGAGATTTTAGTGAAGATTGATTTATTGGTGTTGTAATTACAACTGATTAATCATCAGAAACTGTCAGATATGATGGCCCATTACTCATTCACCATTTGTTTATGGAATTCTAGTTGAATTTCATTTTGAAAATTTTGTAATAGAATGAGTGGTTTCATGTTCCGGTCCACTGATTAGATGTAAATGTACAGAGTATATAGATGAATTATATATATATATATATATATATATATATATATATATATATATATATATATA